>JAQFVV010006392.1:0-600000 GCA_028023455.1 Epiperipatus broadwayi | reverse complement strand
GAATTGAATTGTCAATTGCAGCATAAACAAACTGAAATTAAAGAAACTAAAGAAATGTTAAGAGACGCTATCAAAGGTCAGGAGCAACTACAAGAAGTCATTCAACAGCAAGAGAAAGACACGGATAACTTAAAACATGAATACTTGGAATTGCATAAAAATATGGACAATTTATCACACATTGCAGAACAACAAGAACTTGTAATGTCAAGACTTCAGAGTGCAGAAAAGAATCTGGACAGTCAAAAAGAAGAAAATAGAAAATTAAAACTAGCTTTAGAAAATACGACACAAAAACCTGACCCAAAAACTCTAGATATTATTACTGATCTAGAATCTGAAATTAGAATGCTTAATGAAAAACTTTTAGAACAAGAATCTCTCAAAATTAATTCAACAAATGTTTCACAAATAAATGATAATTTAAGTACAAATGATTTTATCAAATCAACTGATAAAGATACTGAAGACAAAAAAATTATTTTTAATAATCAAGAATTACATGAATTAATCACTACTTTCAAAATGTATCGTAAATTGTTAGATCCTGTTATTTTAAAAAAAATGGATGAAGAAATTGATTCTCAGAAAATACTCATAAAAATTTTAGAAAGTCATCATAAACATTCATTAGAAGAAAAAGATATTGACGAATCTGAGTTTGGATTTGAAAATAAAATACAGGAAAATATAAATAAAATTTTGATGGCAAAAGATAATGAAATTGAACTCTTGAAAAGAAAAGTAACATCTGTAGATGATGATATAAAAAATGGTCATATAGATTTGCAATCTTTAAAACAGCAAATTCACCATCTTCAAATAGAAAAAGAACAAATGTTGTCAATTTTAAATGAAAAATCTCGAGAAAATAGTTCTTTAAAAAGTGAAGTCCATCGTCTTATGAATGTTTTATCTTCTGAGAGAGTAATGGTATCAAAGCTGCAGCAACAAAATCAAGAACTTTATCATCGTAAAGAAGCTCCTGATCAAGAAATGACAAAAGAAGCTGTCCAGAATTTATCTCGTATCATCCAAGACAAGGATTTAGAAATTCAAGCTTTAAAACAAAAAAATGAAACACTTGTAACTGTTTTGCAAGACAGTTCTCCTAACGATGCTCATTTTCACAGCATCTTACAGGAACGAGAGAGCTTGATGAAACAGTTAGGGACTTACCAAAATGAAAGAGAACAACTCATAGCTATGCTTAACCAAAAACATCAAGAGAGTATTACTTATCATTCTGAAATTCAGCGTCTCAATAACATACTGTTATATGAGAAAGAAAAAAGTGATAAGTTACAAATGGAACTTGGCCAAGTTTCCCAGCAGTTTGAAGATAAACAAAAAATATTGATGAATACACAAAATGAAATTGTGAGTCTTCGACAACGAGTTACAGATTTAGAACACAAATACCAACAAATAAGAAATAAATATGATGAAAAATTACAGAATGAAAAGTCCAATTCTATGATATTAATTGAAAAAAAAGATGTTGAAAATAAAGAGGAAGAGATTTTCAAAATGAATGAAATTATTAAAGACAAAGAAAGATGGTTGTTTGAAAAAGATCGAATGATACATGATAAAGTATTACAATTACAAAGGGTAGAAGAATCATGTAAGCGAAAAGAAGAGGAAGTAGCTTCTTTGAAAAGACAAATAGAAAAGCAGATAGTTGAACGTGAAGGTTATCTTTCAGAATTAAATAATACAAAAACTGAATATACTATTACAGTTGAAAAGCTTGCTGACCAAGCAGCTGAGATTTCAGTGATGAAAGAGGCCAACAACAAAATGACTATGACTTTACATGAAAAAGAATTTGAATTAGGAGCTGTAATCGAAAAAGTAGCTTCATTAACAAAATTAGTTCAAGAAAAAGATGTAGGGCATATAAATATGGAACAAATTTTGCAAGAAAGTGAAGCAATGAGAAAACAAGCACAAGAATTTCATCAGGAACGAGATCAAGTTATGCTAGCATTAAATCAACGTCAAAATGAAAACAAGGATCTTCAACAAGAGGTATTCATTTTTATTTTTAAATTAGAAATGTATTATATTTAAAACAAGTAGATATTTTAATATTTTTGATTAGCACTCTTTAGTAATCTTTGTATTTATATTATAGCAATATACAATTCTTTATAATATTACCTATCTGTAGTATAATGTTAATTAACTCAACAAATGAGAATTATGGGTAATTTGAAGAATCAAATTGTTAATTTATTTATTTTTTTATTTTTAAAAAAATATATATCCATTTTTTTAATTAGTGCACTTTTGAAAGATTATAAATTCATATTGCAATGCAGATAATCTACCATTAATCCAAAAATCTGGATTCAAATTTGAATTCAGAAATTATTCTAAAAGACACATAGGCATTCAAACACAAGTATGTAATTATATCAGAAAAATGGAATGTGTTTAAAATGAAATGCGATTTATAAGCATAACTTAAATATAATTTACTAGTTAATATTTCGTTTTAAAAAAAAAAAAAACAATTTAATAAAATAGATTTAATTAGAAGGAATTTGAACTTAGACTTTCAAACTCCCTACAGCTATCCACTCCATCTTGTACAATTGATACACATGACCACACACATGTGAAAAAGATAAATGATTTCCAATATACATATTTCACACTGAACCAGCACTGATCAATTGGTCCAGATTATCATCTCCCATATATATATAATGAGTGTTCTACTTTATATTAAAATGATGATCTGGATCAACTGATGAGTGCTGGTTCAGTATAAAATATATATTTTGGAGGTCATTTATCTTTTTCACTTGAGTGTGGTTAGTGTATCGGTTGTATAAGGTGGAGTGGATAGCTGTAGGGAACTTAAAAGTCTGAGTTCAAATCCCTTCTAATTATGTATAAGTCTGTCTAAACAATATATTTATATTTAAATATAAAAATAGATTTAGCATTTGCAAATGATAGAAATTTTAATGCATTATTGTAATAAAAATAGTGTCATTTTTAAATATCATAAAGATTAGAGTAAAATTAAGAGAAATGCTTAGTTTAAAAAAATACATTTACATTCATTACTTACTTACATTTATTTGAAATTCTGCATTATGAAGTGATAGAAACAATTCATAATAAAAGTTTAAATTTATATGTGTGCTTTTTTTAAAAAATTGGTATATTGTAAAAATTATTATATTATGAAAATGGATTTTCTGTTTACATTTTGATTATGAATAGTTAGAACAGAATTTCAAATTTTTTGATTGTATATTTTAAACACAGTTAAGAATTAGTAATGAATAATTTGTCATGACTTTTTAGTCATTCTACTTCTTTGTAAATAATAAATTTATTCTTATTCTAAATAGTTTTATTAAGGCAATAACAATGTACCTAAATTATAAAATTTTCTTGTTTGTATTCTGTGTGTTACATTCTAATAATAATTTTATTGCATTTAGTAATGAGTTAGTATAACAAATTATTTTGTTGTTCCTGTCTACAGCAATAATTGATCCAATCTGTTTACTGAAAAAGTTTCCATGTTTCGTCATACTTGAATTTTGTTGACACGGTTTTGTCTTTTTCCTTGATTAGTCATTTGAATAAAGTATTGATCTTCATCTGGGTGGGGAACTATAAATAGTTTCTTGCACCTTATCATCCAGATGGAGTATGTAAGAAATATTGAGAGTCTTATGGTTGGGATGTCTCTGGTTTGGATACAGTCTTTTAGTGATATGATTTGGTAAAAGTCCACCTTACAATTTTTATATATTATTCCTTTGGTGTTTCTTAATCCCATACATGTATGTATTATGTGATCATAAGTTTCCTCATGCCTCTCACAGTTGGGGCATGTTGGATCAACCTTGTTTATTTATCTTTTATAGTGCAGTAACCAGTTCATAGATATTGCTTCCAAATTTATCTTCACCAGAAAGTCTAGATATTTTGGCTCAAGAGCCCAGTATTAGAATAGCAAGGTAATCAGTATTAGGTTGAGGGTTAATCATGTGATGGGCTTCCCAAATTTTGATTTTGTTTTTGAAAAAGGTCTTCATATATGTTAATACATTGTTTCAAGATGTGAACTATTTTCTAGGGGGGTGATCTGTTGGCTGAATTGGTTCTGTGATTTGAATGTATCCATATTTTTTATTAGGTTGTAAATTAGGTAGTGTGCTTTTTGAAAAAGTATTGATGGTATGGAATGAAGGGATATTCTGTTTTGATTTCCTGTGTTGCTGCATTCTATTAATACTAATAGAGACTATGTGTCCCTTCCAGAATAGTCTTGAGCTCAGTTTGTTAATTTTCCTAATAAAAGATTTTGTAACCATTATAACTGGGAGGTAATAAGAGTCTTACTCATGACTTTCATGTTTAGAAGGGCTATCTTTTCCTGAAGGGAGAGGTGAACCCTCAAAAGTGTTTTTATTATCTTGTTGGTTGATTGTAGTATCATCTCCTGTAGCTCTTTGGACATTGCAGTTTGGGATTTAAAAATTGAATATCCCAAGAACTGCTGAGGTTCTGCCAGGAATTTAGAGCTAACCTTTTTCCCCGAGTATATTTTTCAGGTAGAAGATTTTATTGGATTTATCTTGAGATTAGAGAGTCGTGGGATTTTTTTTTTAGTTTTGGTATTATGGGGCGCAGAGATGGAAATATGCAACTATGTAGCTTTTTGTTCTTCTTTTACTTTAGAACTTAACAGAAAGTTTTTTGAGTCTTTGATGGAAATTTGACATCCCTTTAATCTGATGTCAAATTTTTCAAGTTTAAAAGATATCAAAATATCAAGGTTTGGTTAGCTGGATCATCAGTGACTAAAAAAAATGTATTTTAAGATCTGCATCTCAAAAGTGATAAATATAATCATTAAGAATGAGAGAAAAAATTAGCTAGAGCCAATTACAATGGGTAATCAAGTCTTACTGGGGGATTTCAATAAAAAGTATGAGAGAATGTAGCCAAAGCTACAAAACCTCATTGGTAAATATTACAATATGCAAGCAATAAATGAAAATGTTTTTATTCAGAAAAATTTGAACATTTATATATTGATTGGGAGGATTATAATTTAAACAGCCATATCCTGTTGTGTTCTAAATGTAGTCACTATTTTTCATGGATTAAATGCGCATTTAATCTTAACATTTTGGTAAACCAAGTTTAACCCATAATATAACATTGTTTTCCTATAGCGATTTTACCTTCGGATATTCTAATGCTCCAATTCTTACCAATTATGTAGTAAAATATCAGTTTAAGAATATGAGCATGATTATTACAACTTTACTCATAACTTTTCTATTTGCCTGATTTAAATATTATTAAGCTTTTATGGTTATTTTTGAATAAGTAAAAGTCCATCTCAACATCTTTTAGACATCTTGAGACTTTATATATATATTTTTTAAAACATTCTTCAAAAGCTATATAATTCCATGATTGTCTGAGGATTTGTAGTGATTCCATTTTAATTGTAGTTACGTGTTGGTCTATTTTCATCATCTACTTGAATTGTTAAATATTTTTAGAAAAAGTTAAACTTTATTTTTTTTTTTTCAAGTACCTATATTCAACTTTTAATCATAATACACAAGTTAATATAGAAAATAATGTTTCAAGTGGTATTATTTTTCTTTTTCAGATGTTGTTAGCCTGACCAATATAATGAATTTAAATGTCACAGTTTAATTTCCAAACTGTTATTGGTCAGGCCAGCATTAAGTTGAAACATTGTCTTCTATACTAACCTTGTCAGTTATTATTAACAGTTGAATGTATCTGTAAAAATATAAATAAAGTATGAATGCTTTTATAAATGTTTAACAATTCAAGTAAATAATGGAAATAGTTTAGTATGTCATTATACATATTTTGTAATTCAATTGATATTAATTTTTTTTTTCTGAGTCAATATAATGCCTTTGTATTTTTATTTTACCAATTATATATATTATAATGGTCAAAGGTAGTGAATTTACCACTATATATGTGTTTAAAATGAATCAGACAACAGATAAAACAGGTAAAATGATATAATACATGCTTATTAACTAACATATAAATAAAACAATACTCTATTCAATAACTCTACATTTGAAAAGATCATCTAATTTCTCATATTGGTAGATTCAAAGTTACAAAAATTAATTGATAAGTTAAAGGAGTGATCATGATGCATCCAATAAATTATAAAAGTAAATAACTATTTTTTTTTATAATTTTTTAAATATAATTTTTGGGGACTCTATTAGTTATTTCCCCATAAAGACTTCACATCTGGTTTATATGAATTTCATTATTATATTTAATCCTATTTCTTTACTGATAATATTATTTATTATTATTTAAACCTATAGCATTATTACTTCACTGTATCACCTAAACATGAATGAACATAATATCACCTAGTTCATGTAAATCTAAATAAGAAAAAAAATCAATAAACATCACATGATCATCATTTACGTATTGCAGTTAAGTAGAGATAAAAGATGACTGCTGGAGGGTTGCAATAGATCCTAAGATCTAGGTGCAGTGCTCTCAGATCCAAGGCTCTTCACTGATGAAGGCCACAAGCCAGAAACTAGTCTAGGAATATTGGATGGAGGCACTAAATGGGGATTTTATGTACAAGCCTTCTGGCATCCATTGATTAATCTGGCTTGCACTGAGTGGCAATATGTATATAGAGTTTTGCCTGTTTTAAGAAAGAAAATCCCTAGTGATGATTTAAAACTAATGACCTATTATATGTGAAGTTAACAAGAAGAGGGCGTCCACCCTCCTCTTTACTTGTCTTTCTATATATCCGACTGGCTTGGATATATAGAAAGACAAGTAAAGAGGAGGGTGGATGCCCTCTTCTTGTTAAATTCTCTATCTTGTATTTACGATTTGATCGCTACTAATAACACCTGATTGGCTAATAAACGCGAGAGGTTTGCAGTCTATTTCAAATACTGTTTGCGTTTTATAAATTAAATATTATTTATATGTGAAGTTGTGAATCATGCATACGAAACCTTTTGTCATAGTGTTTTCTGCAATATAGCAGCTTTGTTATCAACAATAGTATTATAATTTGTTATTATGTCATACATTTAAAGATAGGATGGTAAAATACATTGATATAAATTGAGTCATCTAAAATATAACCAGGTGGATGTAACTGGGACTCTAAGTTACAATAGTGATACATATCTCTTAGTAAGTCTGTCTCCAATTTAAGTGCGTGTAAAAATATGTATGCCCTTCAAAATATCATTATATCAGTATACATTAATATTTAGCAAACTTATCATATGCCAGGATTTTCACTGCAATATACATAATATCAAAATATAAATAAACCATGTGCACACATATAATTATCTTCAATGCAAGAGCAAAAATATTCATCCTTGAGCTTGCATATCATTATTTCAATATAAATAAGCAGGAATTTCATATCTGCATTTGCACACTTGAAACAGAATAATATATACATGATAGAATCCTTATTTCAGACTTTAATAATTATTATTTAATGTCTTCATGCTTTTTACTAATATTGGCTCTAATGTTTTAAATACTAGTATATTTTATATGCCTGGAGTCCAGCTGTAATATAATAGATTTAAACATGGACTTAATCTTATGCTCAACATCTCCATAAATAAATAATAAATGAACTACATTTTAATTACTTAAGTTGCATTATTATTTTATAACAATTATTCTATAAAATTATTGCAAACTCTTAACATTCATTCAACCATATAAAATGAAGTTCCACCCAATACAAGCCATAGTAATCAATGTATGCCAGAAGATTTGTGCATCAAAATCCCAATCTTGTACCTACTCATCCAATATTTCCAGATTAGTTTCTAGCTTATGGTCTTCATTGGTGAGGAACCTTGGATCTGAAAACACCTAGATTTTTTGGATCTAATTCAAACCTCCAGTACCACATTTTACCTATTTAGATAACTATAAAACTATGAGCCAAATTACAGAGAGTTGCTGCAGTTTTAACAGCTTGTGTAAGCATAAGAAATTGTGATTATGTGATGTGTTAGTGGTTTAAAATGAAGTTCAAAAATTATTTAAATTTAAGTCATTCACATTATCCACAATCTCAATTGTTCATTCAATCTCATCCTGAATTCATTTATTTTTATTACAAATTTATGACATTCAAAGTTAATTGTTTAAATATTTTAAATTCTGATAAATCATTTATTTGAATAATAAATAATTCATTTTTTAATTTTGTCTACCACAAATAAGCCTATGTGAAGCTTTATTATTATTGAGAAAAGTTAAATTATTATTTAACCCTAAATATTTAAAATTTTCCAAGTATTACTATAAAATATGCATTACTTATAAAACATTTTAAATACATTAAATAACCATAAATAATATATTTATAATGTTATAAAAAAATTTAAATATTCAATGTTCTAGTAACTTATGCACAAATAGAGATATCAATATAGCATCCAATTTTGATTTAAATTCAAATGAGTTTGTTATTTATAAATATTAATTATTTCTTAATTATTGGTTTCAGAGCTTTGATTTAAGTGTCTCAGTTGTTGATTGCAGATCCTTCATTCTTTAAATGCTTTATTTGAATTATATTTATAATATTTAATATTGGCTATCCTTTTTGTACATAATCTTTTATTTTATTTATTAAGTTGCTATAGAGTGTGAGACAATTTATATTTTATTCATAATGCATTCTGAAGACTTTTTTTATGAAGTATCCAAGGAGGATTTTACTAATTTCAATCTGCCATAGAAGTTAAACTTATGTTAAAATTTTTATTTTCACTGAACTATAGATGGTCTAATTTCTTACCAATTTTTAGAACACGCAAATGA
This sequence comes from Epiperipatus broadwayi, assembly GCA_028023455.1. Classification (NCBI taxonomy): domain Eukaryota; kingdom Metazoa; phylum Onychophora; class Udeonychophora; order Euonychophora; family Peripatidae; genus Epiperipatus; species Epiperipatus broadwayi. The sequence continues at coordinate 591,102 of JAQFVV010006392.1, read as the reverse complement.
TAAAAATCTTTTCAGGAGTGTTTTTTTTCTTTTTCAATTATTTTTAAACAATAATGTCAGTTATAACACTTTACCAATGTGCATATATAAATTAATAATTTTTTATCAAGTGTCTTAGAAATTTAAAATATTAATTATACAATATTATTATCTTTTTAATAATTAAATTTAAAATGATCTTATACAATATTTTAAAGAATTCTTTAATTTTTTTGTTATTAATGTATGAATAATAAAAAATATTTTACATGCACATGCATTCACATATATGCAACATAATACATGTTTATTTGTTAGGGTTATGAATTGATTGCTTTCTAAATATATATTGTTTTTTATTATACTCAAATGACTTTATCCTTTTCTTGTCTGCAAAGAGTAAATATTTGTGCTGTATTGTATCTCCATCCTTATCTCTGCCTGTTATGAAATAATAAATGACTATAATCAGGTGAAATGATTTATCATTTCAATATATTATTTCATATAAGCTAATTTTGATGCAAATGTTGACTATACATGTTGATTTTATGTATATGGCATTAAGCGTATTATTGTATTTCCCATTATTTTTCTAGTCATTGAATTTGTAAAAATGGAATCATTTCATTATCTATGAAACTTAAACATATTGGAAGCTCGTGTATTATATCTATGAATTGTTTCATTTACTTGTATCACCTCTAAATTCTGATTTCTATTTTATCAGATTTAGAATTAATTCTAATCATCAAATTTTAATCACAAGTTTTTAAAGAATGGATAATATAACTAGTACATATCTAATTTTTAAGCCTTTTTTATCATCTTTTTGTATAACAGCAAAAGTATAATTGATGGTAATTTTTTTATACATTTCAAAAACAAATGTGATATCTTAATATTTTTTATTAATCATTCATTAGACTAGAGATTATTTAAATAATGAATAATATTTCTGTAGTATTATTTTCATTACACCACTATCATGCAAGGTAGAGACTGGTTTCTATTCCACTTTAACACTTTTGTGGAGGGATGTAAGCATAAACATATGACCAAAGACTTATGCATCTTGGAGATCTTTCTTTTTTTTCACATGTCTTTGGTCATATGTTTATAATTACACCCCTCCACAAAGCTGATAGAAACTAGTTTCTACATGAGAGTAGTATCGTGAAAAATTACACTACAGAATTATTATTCATTAAATGTGATCTCTCTTTTTTTTTTTTTTTTAAGAGTTCTATGGACTAAATTATCTTTAAAAAATATATAATACCACCTAATTATGATTCTTTTTGTTCAATTAGGCATTTTCCACTTTAGAAATTAAATCTTTTTTATAGTTTAACTCATTTTGCCTTTAGTTATGTTTTAGTACTATGTGAAAAAAATTTTATCCTTATTTACATTTTTTCCTTTCTTAAGCAGCTTGCACAATGTTGTGACAGCTCACTTCTCAAATTATTTAAACCCTCAGAATATAACAAATCTTGAAAAAATGTTAATCTATTTTTAATTACTTTTGAAATGTTGGTAATAAATGGAGATTTATTTTTCACTCCATTGGAGTCTTGCAATATGTATTTTCAAATAGGATTTTATAAAAAAAAAAAAAACGTTTAAAAGTTTTTATAAATTCGGTGATTCTTTCTTTTAGAAATCCAAAGAAACAAAAAGTATTTTTTACATTATAAATAAATATCCATTCAAGATTTCTTATAATGAATTATTTTTGTATTAAAATCTACCACGAGTACTTGGCTGTAAATTGGCGCATATTCTTTGTATAGCTTGTTGATTATATTTAGTTGTGGTATTGAATTTAATATAACTAAACTTTGAGTCAACTGTTTTCTTTTTATAGTTTATAAATAAGAAAAAAAATTCTTAGAATAAATATATTACTAACAGGGAAATTATTGATAATTTTTTTAATGATAATTTATATTAAAAATTTCCCACTTGTTGTATTGCTTTTAGAAACACAATCTTAAGATGTTTGATAGTGTTATCTTTTTTTTTCCCTCCATCTCTAAAATATATTTTATCAGTTTTACCAAAATTTTTTTTTCTCTCACTGTCACAAAATCTTTATCTCAAAGCATTTTAAGATAAAATACTTAATTCCTTTTAATTTCTTTTTTATTTTTTTAATTATATTTTATACAGCATCTAATAGATGTTTTATTAATTAATTTTTTTTTTTGTTCCTGATAAAGCTTTTTTCTGAAAGTGAAACTAACAGCTAGCTCGCTAGATAACTTTATTGATAGTTTTATTTGTGTAAGGAGGAACTAAAACTAGTATCGCTTCTCGTAAACACAGCCATAAAATATAATGCTTTTATTGTTTATGACTTAGGTGCGATCCATCAAGGAAAAGAATTTGAGATTAAACAAAGAATTGGAGCGGTTAAGAACCCATCTTATTCAGGTAAGTACATGTATTGATTTATTGGCACGATAATTACAAAAATGATTAAAGTATATTTTCGAAAAATTTTATCCATAAAGGAAGTTTTACGATACTGAATTTGTTTTGCTGATTGGTTAGTTGTGCTTGAATATAAATAATGAATGTTTTATATTATTCATATAATTAATTATGAAGTACTGTATAATAAGATTACTGTAATTACTTTTAATTTCTTACACATGTCAAAAAAGATTAGGAATAATTATGAGAAATATTTTTTAAAAAAATAGTGAAGGATATTTTCTAAGAAATTGTATTTCATTAATAAAAATATTTGAACACAATATCTTTCTATTCTGTTTATTTGAGATTTTTCTCTCTTTCTTTTTTGAAATTTTCAGAACTATCTGACCAGATTTTGAATTTGTAGAAATGTTTATAAATGAATGAGTTTATAAACATATACATACATTTTCATAGATACAGAATGCTAGTACCTTAATCTTTTAAATTCTCTTTTTTTTTCATTTTCTATATTAAATTTTCATTCTGTCATAATTTTAGGATTTTACTTAAAAGTAAATCATATATGTTCAGGATCCATAAGATTGTGACACACCATTCCTCATTACCACTGTTGCTGAAAGACTATACCATATTACCATTATCTATATTTAATTAAGAAAGACAAAATAACTTGGAATCTTTATCATTTAGATAATAACTAGATACCTAATTTACAAAATAATACTTAGATTTGTTGAATTGGCTGCATGCTAATTACATGAAAGGAAAATTTGGCCCAACTTGCGACTCAAAAATTGTTTTTTTTAATTTACCTGCCCCAAATTTGAATCTCATGTTTTAAGTTTACCAATGAAAATATGTTATGCCATGGGACCTTTTGATTTTTCTTGCAGTTTTTTATGTTGATAGTATGCTAAGAATTGGTACATAAAATTTAGATATTATTTGAAGGTAACATATTCTCTATTTATTTTAGATAAGCTCGATTATGTATACATCCTCATAAGGTTAATTGATAGCCTATTGGATCATTAAATTTAGCATCATCAAGTCATATGAATTCTTATATTTATTTATTTTTTACTTGTGATTATATATTCTTTTTTTTAAGTGTCTACCTTTTCTGCTAGAATAAATTTCCATTTATCAAAAGGGAATATCTGAAGATAATTTTAATGTTGTTCACAGTAATTTATCCAATTCTAATCATTAAAAAAAAAAAAAAGAATATTTCATTGAAATATTTTTTATTATCACTGCATTAAAAATTATAATATAGTCATAAATTTATTATTTATTTTTAAAAAAGGTAAGTATGCATATCCTGTTTTTAATTTATGTGTGGGTGAATCCATATCTCTTTCCTTTCAAATAAATACTCTTATAAAGAGCTTTACTTTATGACATCTGTAAAGGGTGTGACTTAAAAACAAAACTAATCTATTCAGCAATACCAAACTTTTAAATATCTACTATTCATCCTGTGATCTTTAATGTAACATAAAATTTATGTAAAAAATGTTTTTGATATATTTGTTTTAATTAGAACAGTCTTTGACTTAAAGGTAAACCATCATGTCAGTGATTATAGAAATATAATGTCTCCTCTATTGATGGTGAAACTTTATCATATTACAAATGTATTTTTTTTTATTTACAATAAGTGCATTGAAATTCATCTGACCAACCTAAATTAGATTATGATCTTTATCTCGTACCTAATAATAGCCAGATGTCCATTTACTGGTTATAGCAAATGATTATATGGATTGAATATGAGCTAACTATTTCAAAGAAGAATATTAATTTTGCTAGTGACCAGAAGAAAATTCCAAAATTCATCTAGTCTGGATTCAAATCGCAGCTTGTGGGCATAGTAAGTAGTTAGCATTAACAAGTATTTTGTGTGAGGTCTTCTTTGTTAATAAAAACTACATCATTGGCTTTTTTGTTTGATTATTTATTTGAAAATAGGTATACTGGACTTCATAATGTTTGTGTTATAGTTCTAAAATTAAAGTGCTAGGATGTATTGTATTAAAGGATGGCTAACTGTGGTAAACTACCACCAATCGATAATCAGTCTTTATCACTTGGATTGTACAGCTCTGTTTTCCAATTGGCTGAGAACTTAACATATGTACATACATACAGCTATAATGCTAGTCTTTTTTGTTTTTGTTATTTTTTATTTAAACGTCTTTCCTGGATTTGTATTTTATTTAGCAAAATTATTTCATATCTGTAGAAATATTGTTTGATAAACACTATAGCACATTGGTATTGCAATGTTTCATTCTTTGGTTTAAATTCTAAATGTGATACTGTTTGAAGGCTGGCAAACATATATACATGCATCCATAAGCATCATTGTCTTGTTCATAATATTTTTTTTTTTTTTTGATTGCTGATTTATTTTTTAAGTAGACAACATAAGTTTGCTTTTAAAGTAAGTTTAATTTGTATTTTTAGCAATGAAATATAAAAATATTAGTAAACCAATTATAGTTATTTTTAAAAAAAAATTTAGCTATCTTTTATCAATGCAATTATAAAATTAAATGTTTTTTTTTTAAAAAAAATGTTCAAATGATAAATATGTGTTCTGTAATTTTTGAATTTAATTATTTTGATATTTTTTTAAACATATATAAGTAATGTTAAATAAAAGATTAGAAGTTTTAGTTTTTGATTCAAAACTCTAATCCCATTTTGTATAACTTATTGCATCAAATTGTATGAGTTTTTCTACATAAGTAAGTTTAGAATTATATTTATATAAGTGATGCCAAAATTAAATGCTTAATTTTAATATCTTTTTTATATTAAAAAAAACCATCAAAATTAATCAGAAATTATATTCTTAGTTTCCAGAAAAATCTTTATCATAATTTTTATTTAAATCTAAATTTTAATGAATGTCTAAGAAATGATGTAATGCACTAACCAATATTGACTTTGCCGAATTGCTTGATTGGATGTTCATGAACCTGTTTGTGATTCAAATAATGCTATTAATCATCCTAATTAGTTATCAGTTTGTTTAAAGTAAATAAAAAACTATCATACAAAATGAACATATTACCAGAAGATTTTTTAATGCCTAGCTGCAGAAGAATAGAATATTTGAATGAAGTAATTGAATTGGTTGTTACTGAGATGAAGAAATTGAAAAAGTAAAAAATAATATTGGTATTGGATAGAATGTGTACGATTAGCACAAATTTTGAAAATTAATTTACCTCATTGCTATTCCACTGAAGAGGTTGTTATATACTAGGTGCCAAATTCATAAATTGTATTCTTAAAGAACCAATAAACTTATGTAACAATTTATTTTATTACTTTGATAAAAAGAATTTATCAGTCAACATTTAAAAAAATATGTTGATGGTGATAAATCTAGAGTGATTTTATATCTTTCCTTGATTGAGACTTTTAAAAAAAGGAAGTTGTTATAGCTACGAATCACTAGTATTTTTCAATAATAACAAAATAAAATAAAAAAATCAGCTATTGTTCAATACATTGGGAAGTATGATAAAGATAGGCATTTAATTTTTGGATAACTATATAGCAAACTATAGAAATATGACAAAGTTATAATACAAAGATGAACCACAACTAAATAAGATCTTAAGTAATCTTTCAGAAAGAAAAGTTTACCACTGAAATTAAAAGACATTTCCTAATGTTAATTAAACCTACAAAGGACATAAATATGTGGCCATACTTATGGTTCACTTCTTAATTTATATAGACATTGTAAACTTTATTTTTGAACTTTTTTCTTTCAGCTCTTTTTTTGCAGTTAACTACAAAGCTATTGGTTTAAAGGGACTGCTAATGATAGTGGCTCTAAATCAGTGCCACATAAAATTAGATACTAAACACATATCAAACTTATCATTATGAAATAAAGTTTTTCAAATAGTGTTTTTTAGATGGTTTTAAATAAGATTTAAAAATTTGTGAAGAAATATCCCTGTTTGACAGAAGAATAGCTCAGTCAATGTAGACATTACTTCTACTTGAGCTAAGATTAGAACAATGTTCAGAAAAAAGCTCATAAAATATTTTTCATGCAAAACTATACTGAAAAGAAATTGTTTCTAAAAGTATTAAAAGTATGTCATCTTGAAATGAAAATATAGAAACCACAAGTGAAAAGATTCTATCTACGCAACATTCTTATTAATAACAACAGCTCCTTTAGGAAAAATATCAACTTCCAAAAATGTATTTATTATCTATTACATATTAATGTATTTTTAACTAACCAAATTGTTATATCTATCAAGCAGGTAAAACATAAAAAATAAATATGCAATAAAAGTCAAATAGGTGCGACCCTGTATTTTAGATGGCTTGAAATTAAAAATAAAACTACTACCAATGATCAATTGTTACAATTTTATTGTGATACCTTATTTTTCAGTTACCTCAACTGGCTTTCTCTTGGGGGGAGAAAGGGAAATAATAATGGAATATTGATCAACAATGAGGTTTCCTGAATAATTGGATTAGTTAATGCCTGGATTATCTTTATATATATATAAGTAAACTTAAAATGCATATTCCAAGAACATTTAAATGATAAGCCCTCTTCGTGCCAAACAGGATAAATTAAACCATTTTAACTTTTCAGGTAATGCATATGATCTCTTTCAAAGGTTAGATAAAAATAGAAAATTTATATCATGTTATTCTAAAATTTAAAAATGAAAGATGATCATAAAGGCAAAAAACATATAAAAATGATGTGTATTCATTGTGATAAATGTCTTGCTTGTCAAAAATATTTTTCATGTATAATTATCATGACAATAAGAGGTTATTATAATAAATGTTACAATAAATATAAAAATTTCTGGAAACTAATTTTGTGCTTATTTATTAGGTAAAACTTATTTTTAGGCAATTAAATAAAAATAATATATTTAGATGTTCACTCATTCATACATTTCATTTGAATTTAAAATGCTGTTATTGTACTTATTATAACTGACATATATAATTCTTTAGTATATGTATGTATGTATGCATAACTAAGTGGTATCTATCTTACCTTTATATAAAGCTAAGATAGAAACCACTTTGTTATGCATACAAAAGCTAAAAAATTACATATACAACTGAAGGAAAATTTAATATTATATATATGTTTCTGTTTGTAGAAATTGTAATATCAGATTAAATATGTTTAATGGAAAAGCAATTTACAGATGGATAAATGTTACTGAATGGGGTAAAAATAATCACATTTGTAAATTTTATCTATACAAATAATGGAATGAGATGAATTACATATTGGTTTAGTTCCAACTATGAAAAAGATTATGTGCGTTTATTGAATGAAATCCTTTGTTGACCCATATATAAAAAACATGGGTTGGAAATCAGAATTTATTTATCCAGTGTACAACCAGTTATACTTTAAGAAATGTCATGCTGTTCACCCAGGGATCATACTAGTTATACATCTGCAATTATCTTCTTTCCTATTCCGCCAGCATACTAGCATTTATGACAAGCAGACATAATATGCAGACCATGAAGTAAATTTTGTTTTTGTGTTTCTAATAAGGGAAAGAGTAGTACATGATGAAATCATAAAATAGACCCACTATGATAGCTTATTGTACTAACAAATATAAATATAATCTGAAGTAAAAAATGAATGAATGAGAGATATTGAAGTTCAATAATGAACTAATATATAATTTTATTATAAAATTATTTATAAATAAAATGTGAAACAAAAACAAATTAATGTATAACATTTATAACAAATAAAGAAATTAATATCTCACTTGAACACTGAATTCCCAAGAATTTTTTTTTTTTTTTTTGGATTGCTTTGAAACTTTAAAAAAAGAAAATATATACAATAGTTAAAATTTCTTTAATGATGAGGGCATACTTATACTGTACTTTTTGCCCAGAAATGGAAATTGATTTAAATGAGTTGTGACCAAAATCTATTCTTTACTACTCAAGTTCATTCACACGACAAGTAATACAATAAATTGTAATGGCTGTGCAGTAATATCACTACAAATAAATAAATTTTGATTCCAGAAAGTTTTATAAAGACTTTTTTATTTATAACAATCTTTCATATCAAATATAAACTAAGGCTCCAATTATTTTTATAAAAGTGTGGATAATATATGCTATTATACCAACTCCTGGTTTATATAATATCTGAAGTAATACACATATTTAATTTAGAATACAATTTAGTATTTTTACCCTCCAAACAAAAAAAAATCTTAATGCAAAATGCTAAATGTCTGCTTTCTGATATATAAAATTATTAAATACATCTTATCAATTTAGTCTATGCAGTTCATGGTAGAAGTATTTATTTTATTCTTGGAATAATGTTGACATTATAATATTTTGTTATATATATGCCTGATTTAAATTACTACAATATATAAGAAAACTTAAATAGTTTCAGGCATATTCATTACTTACATTTGTCTATGTTTTCTTAGAAACATAAATGAAAATTTACTATACCAACAAAAATATGTAAATATTTATAAATCATTTATTTTAAAACTTATATATATCACTATTTGGTGTGAGTATGTTTGGTTAATTAAAATAGATTGTAAATTTAACTTTATAAATGTTATCAGAATTCAATATTTTTATATGTAATAAAGAAAATTGATAATTTTTTTATCAATTTATAAAATTACCAATAGATTATAGTAAAAAAATTGAAATACCGTATATTTTGAGTAAAAATGTATATTAGCAAAATAAAGTATAAAAAATAGAATTATATTACCATTTATCTTTTCTTTTTCTTTTTTTTTTTTTTTGGAAGTGCTTCATTTTTCTTTTGTTTACTTCTCTTAAAATCTCATGTTTCAACAAGCATTACTCCTTTGGTTTGTAATTTTAAAGATTTAGCCATTGTATTAACATGAATTAAAAGGAGAATTTCTCTTTAGGGAAACATGGCTGATAAAGAAAAAAGTTCTTTCTTTTCCTTTTGCTATACTCTAGAAAAACAACTGTAATTTGAAAATGTTAACTATAATCTTATAATTTCTTTTATTAGTAGAGCACAAATACAAAAATTTGACACTCTTTAAAGCAACTATGAAGTATATTTCTTTTCTCTTTTTTAACATTTTTGATCTAACTTTTGTTTTTTGAAAAAACAGTTTACAAAATAATCCAAATAAATTTTTGCACATTATTTTTTTTCCTTTAAATAAAATTAATATAATCCTCAAAAATATTTATCAATTGTTTAACTACTCAAATATATCTATTACTATTTCTTTTTATTATTACTTTAAAAAAAACTAAACCTTTAATTGTATTTACATTTGTGATTCTTGTAAGCATATTTAATCATATTATTATTATTTTTAATAGAGTAATGATTGAGATTTAATATGTTAAGCTAATAATATTAATATGTGTATATTATATGACAGTGTTTTGTGAATTGACTCTTTTAAAGAAAATTAATTTAATAGTTTATTACTGATTTGTTTTATTTATTTAATTTGAACTGATTGCCTCTATAAATAATTGAATTTTGAGCAAGAATTTGCTTGAAATGTAAGAAATTAAATTATTTTTCATACTACAATTCCTTAAATTATTGTAAATGAAGTATCAAATGCTCGGAGGAGGAAGGACTAATATATCAGTTTGATATTCTGGAATTCTGCAGCAATAGATCAGGAAGACTATTATCTATCTGAGCTGAATAAAATTGGCAAACTCATCAAATGTCTGACAAAATTTATTTCAACAATAAAATTCAGTCATTTCATAAATTGCTTTTAAAATCTATTTAAAGTTGTTTTGTTTTGTTTTTTGCAAGAAATCTCATTTGTATTGGTTCCGTCAACTTTTCTTTATTTTGTTTATCATCATCACACCGGGTAAATTTTTTTAATCTTTTCTTCCCCGCACCATTGAGTTAAGATTCAACCTAATGCAACATGATACATTATTATTTAGAGACATTGTAATAAAGGGTTGTTAAGATATGTGCAATTTGGACTTGGTACACCAGTCCAACCCTGAACATTATTATTCAGTGCATTATTGACCCTTGCTTCAGCAACATTGCCAGGCTCTTAAAACTATAAATTATCAAGATTGTTTTGAATTACCATCAAATGATTCGTGTGTTACTATAGTTGACATTGATAATCCAAAATTTTCTATCTCATTATTGGCATGCATGCTATTGCTTATCAGTGGAATAGTAAATATAGATATGTAATGACTTTCCTATCAGATTATTCTAGCATCTACTTTGGCCAAATTTAGATTTTAATTTTTGTATCATGTCATTCTGTGAAGAAACAAACAATTATGCTTATTTCTTCACACAAATATTTTATTATTTGCTTATAATTAATTTATATAAATTTCCCTTTTATAACCATTGCAATTTTAATTGACACTCATGAATTTTAAAGATACATTTTACATATAAAAAAAAAATGATATTGCTATTTGTAATGTATTGCATTCGATATCATTTCTATTGTACCCAAGAGCTATGATAATTAAGTCGAATTTAACTATTATGTTTGATTGTATGATCACTGGAATTATCAAATTTGCTATTCAGTAGATTACAATATATATGTATATAAACACAAACATTATTTATTATTATAATTTTTTTTTAAGAAATAAAATATCTTTTTATCATTTCCTTTTCTGCTCCTTCCCCTCTCACTCACTCATGCACATGCAAACACACTCTCCCACTAATCAATTTTTTTTTTAAAAAAAATTGTTTGATATTTTACTTTTTAGATTGAAGAGTCTTATACCAGAGAGGTTTTACATTCTGAAGAAAGAGAAAAAGAACTTAGGAACAGACTTGCTACTGCTGAAGAAAAATTGTTGTCATCATCTTCAGCTGTTCATAATGCTAGGTAAGATTTAATATAAAAATTAAATGATCTTATATATTTTCCTTTATTCTTCCTAATGATAGTGTTAAGAGCAGTCATGTTCAGTTATTATTGTGAGTGACATTTTTTCTTCTAAGAAAGTGGATCTAATGACATCTTCAGATATTTATTATTTGTTTTGGAAGTATATGGTAATGTTTTGATTCTCTTTCCTTCCTCACTCCAGCCATCTCATATTTCATGAATTTATTTATATAAAGTTTAAAAAAGAGAGAATTTAATGTGATCTTATTTACTGTCACGAAATATTAATGGATTTTATTTAGTACAAAGCAGTTCCTATTTGATTCAATAAGGAATTTGTTTTAGAAAACAAGCAGAAAAGAGATAACAAAATCTCCAAAAATTGAATTTTTAGTATAATTATTTTATTAAAGTAATAAAAAAATTATGCAGTTCACAGTTACTAAAGGTTACATTGCTGTAGTATAATTGATTATCTATATAGATTGAACAATGATAAAGTTGTAAGAGATTGTAATCTGAACCAACTGATGAGTGCTGGTTCACCATGAAACATGCATCTTGGGAGTCATGTTTATGATTACACCCCTCTATAAGGTGTTAAAAATGAATAGAAATCAGTCCCTACCTTGCATGAGAATGCTATAGTGAAAATTACACTACAAAAATATTATTTGTTAAGTGGATAATCTGTATTCTAATGAATGACTAATAAAAATTATTAATATACTTTCATCAAGTGATTAGTGTCTAAGTTATGAAGGCAGTAAGTTTGACACATTTATTAAACAATAGTAATTGACTATCTATACATATACTGAACAATGATAAAGATATGTAGTGATAGTGACCTGGGCCAACTGATGAGTGCTGATTCAGCAAAAAATGTGCTTCTTGGTTATCAAACATCTTTTTCACGTCTTGGGTCATATATTTATAATTACACCCCTCTACAAGGTCTTACAAGAGATAGAAACCAGTCACTATCTTACACAAGAGTGGTGTAATGAAAATTATACTACAGAAATATTATTCATTAAGTGAATAATTTACATTGCTGACTTTTTTTTTAGATTTCACCTTTATACATTATTTAAATTTGTCATTACATGTTTTTTTTTAATATCATTTAATTTTTATAACTTTTTTATTTCAAATCTTTTCTCATTTTTTAAGAAATTTAATTTTGAAAATTTGAATTATTTTAAATAATAAAGGAAAATTATTGGAAAAATTGAAAAGAAATAATATTTAAGATAAATCTTAAATCAAACTAGTTATTTCAAAAGAGAATTTAAATTTCAGGCCCTTAATTAAGATAATATAAAGAAATAAAAGAAGAAATTTAAAAGTGAAATGTTGAATGACTATGATATTTGAAGATGTTTGATAAATGAAGTTATTAAAAATATATAAATAATTTGAGTATAAACGTAGTGTTATTGGTCATATGCAGCTGAGCTACTGCATTTACTGTCTCAACTTCTGCTACTTCAGTTATATGCTTCAAAAAAAAAATAAACAAATAAAAATATTAAAATTTTTAATTAATTAGAAAAATATAAATTTTATGCTATATATATATTATTAACCAATGGATAACAGCAATTTTTTCATTTTGCAATAAATCTAATGCATATTTCACAGTTTCACTATGAAGCTTAAAAGAATTTATCTTTCTTTAAATGTTAAAATAAAAATTAATTTAATTATAAAACAAAAATGTATTTTTAAGTCTACCCATTTCTGTTAACCTGGTCTTTTTTTCTAACAAGGCAGCTCAGTAGTGGTGAAGTTAAAAACAATTTAGTTTTTATGGTTTGCATCTATAAAAATTTTGATATTTTAGCGGTTAAGCTTCTATTAGAGCATAATATTGATTTGTGCAACATTTTCTAGTTAGCATGTGCAAAGTGTAAATAAAAAATCCATTTTGTTTTTAGCTTTTCGTAAAATTCCATATAGAATTTTACTTCATTATCTAAAATTTAAATATTGAAGATAGAAATAATATAAAATAAATATACATATATTTTTTTCTCTTTAAATAAAAAATTAGTACTACATTCAATTTTCAGTTTATATATATATATATATAGGAAAAATGTGTGCTTGGTATATTATATTCATATTTTAATTGGTATGGTAATCACTTATTATAGTAATCTATTGTCCAGAATTTTTAGATGATCATTGATGATTTAAATGCTGAACCATAAATGAATGAAAATCTATTTATTAACAGCTGACAACAACAAAAAATAAGATTATTCTACTCTGATTCACCACGATGTCCAGGCAATAGAACTTGCTCAATCACATAACCGAAAATAAATAAATAAATAATCTAACTGCTAAGACTATATACAGAAAGAAAGGAGCAAAGTGTACGTAAAGGATGTTCCATAAATAAATATCTGAATCCTGATAACAACTTAAGTATTTGTTCTATGCATGAAATACATATATCCAGAGTTGATAAATAAACATATACTTTATATAAAAATCTATCAAACACACGTAAGGGAGAATTATAACAACTTAAAAGAAATATATTGTGTCATATATATTATTTTAAAAAATTAGAATAATATTAATGTAAATTTCTGTTGGTAAAAATTTGCATAAAAATAAACTTTAAACATAGAGTATATTAATATACACTATTTCATTTATAAGCTATGCAAAAATGTGTAAATAAATAAGCAAAAAAAAAGAAAAACATAAATAAATAAAAAATAACATTAAAAAATCATAAATTTCATAAATATTTGCCTCAAATAATACATCAGCAGCCTTTTTTTTTTTTTTACCTTCCATCACTCTCATTAATTCTAATATTATTTCAGTTTTTTTATGTGCTAAATGCATTGAAACCTTTTTTTTTTTTTTTTTTTCATGTAAAAGTTTGATATAGTACAGTATTTCACTTAAAATGTTTTTAAGTGTGATTTTAAGAAAATTCCCACTTTTTTTTAATAAACAAAATCTAAAATTATCAATTCGTAATGGAAAAAAAATCAATTTCAGCTGTGTCAAAAAAAAAATGAATTATCTATTAGAGAAATAATAAAAAGAAATCAGCATATTTATACCAAGTAGTTTGTGCTCCTGAAATGATTAATGTTGTTAAAAGATAATTTTTTTGGTAAGAAATTGAATTTACAGAAAGGGAATATGAACCAGTAAAACATTTCTGATAGACATTATTATTTTTTCATATGTCAAAATGCGTTGACTTGGAAGCGAATCTGAAGCCAGCTGCTTGGAATGCAGATATGCTAACCACTAGGCCACCAATGCCAAAAGCTATAACAACAATATACAATTTGTCCATTTTATTTTTAAAAAAATAAAAATATCATCAGTCTCTGATAAATAAATGATTTAATTAATAAATTGAATATAAAATAAAACAATTTGGTTAAAATTATATTTTCTTGCTACAATTCAAAATTATCTGTACATAATTATTATAATAAAGAAATATAAATTAATATCATTAATGTGTAATTACATATAACAGTACCATAAATAGTTATGAATATTATAAATGATTTCATGACAGACAACTTTATTCACAAGTAAAAATACAATTAAAACTAATTTGTTTGTTTTTTTTATTGTTAGACAATAAATATGAATTTTAACCAACATTGCTTTAATGGGATTTTAATTAGACTATTTGATTTTTGGCTATTACAAAAAACGTTTTTCGTTTTTTTTTTTGTATCAACACAAATATTTCCCTTTAAACACTTGATAACTGTTAATGTTACAGTTTTAATTTTATAACCATGTTTTATAATTTTGAGTTATTATACAAAATTAACTATAACCTCTACTGTGTCAACATACATCCAGTCCTTTATTTTTTTTATTTATTGAATATGTGATTTTCAATATTTCAATCTATATAGCTTTCCTCTCTCAGTTAAATTGAATAACTTTATTATTCTATCATTTTTTCTGACTGACTAGCTTTTATAACATTACTGTTATTATATATATATATTACATAGTAAAAGTAATTTTTGATTGTAGGATGAAGAAGAATAAAAAAAATTTCTTTAGAAATAATATTTAATCCAAAATAATAAAAAATTATCTTTCTTGAAAAATTAAATAAAAATTATAGATTATTTTTATTATTATTATTATTATCAAGTTTTGGTTTATCAGATCAAATAAAGAACAAGTCTAGTGATTGATAGGATACTATTCTAATAGAAAACATTTTATCTTTTTAAAGTTTTTTTAATTTTTTAATGAAGATATAAAATAATTTTTATAAAGAACTTTATTGATAAAACAGAATAATATCTTTATTATTACAAACTTGAGCTGAAATAATAATTTCAATTTAATTTATCAATAACTTTTAACAGATAACTAAAATATATTTAAATACTCTACAAAACTTATACTCATTTGAATGTGCATCATATTAAGTTCCCATAGTTCTAGAATACTACCAAATGAGATTCCTACATTTTAATGATGTTGTGCTGTCATTTATCCATCATGAATGCACAACATTTGCATCAAAGGTATTCACATGAAAAGATTGTATAGGTATGTTTCTATTAATCAAAATAGCAAAAATTCAACAATTTCTTAACATCTGGATAAAATTACAGATTACCTTTTAAATATTTATCATTGCCAAACTTTATAATTTGAGTATGTACTATAATTTAGATTAAGCAATATTTTTTATTTAATTTTAAATATACAAACATTTAAAAATATTACTAAATGTAAGAAATTCTTGTTTATTGTGCTAATCATGTTTAGAAAAGTAATGTGATGGCTGTAAAATTCCTTAGAAATTTTGTTATATTGGGATTGTAACTCAGTAAACTTATTTATTTCACTTTATGTATTAATGTATCTGTGGAAATTAATCTTTTGACTAATACAATAGCCATATTGATTTTTTTTAGAGAATTGATTTAAGATACCATTTTTACATTAACTTCAGGTTGCACTATATAAAAATCAAATAATATATGTTTAAACAGAAAAATAAAATATAAAAGTATATAATAAATCTAAAAATATATATAATCAGTGCTATTAAAAATAAAAAAGATTTTTAACACTTCTAAAAATTATTATTTTATGTTTGTTTATAAATGTTAAATTTTAATAGATACATTTTAAAATTATATTTTTGTTAGCAAGTTCATTACATTCTTTATAAAATTTCCAATAAAATAATATATAACATGATTTACCCAAAATAATTCATTATTCCAAAACATCAAAAATTAGATATTGGTATTTCTGTTTTTTTTTTAAAAAAACCATGAGTATTATTATTATATTTATGTAGGTGACTGTGTATAAGCAATGAAGAGTCATTAATTCCATTCTTATTATAAATAAGCAGAAAATAATACAGTTTATATTATTGCAACATATAATAATAATAATGCTCTTTGTTATCTTTCTTGCCTTTCACTTTATGGAAGAGATTTTATTTTGTTCAGTAGAATCCACCCAAAATATACAATCAAATGATTACTACAAAATGATTGCTTATAAATAATAAAATATTTCAATGCAGCAAAAGAATAAACATTAATAAAAATACATATATAATTCATCCCTTAGAACTATTCCATTATCCATTCTCTTCTGATCATCAAGTAGAAACATCTACAGGAAAATCTTGGTGGAGGATATGAGTAAATTCTCCTGAAAACACTAAATAAGATAGAGTTTGAAGATATATATTGCCTATTTCAATTGCAGTTGACAAAAAATAAATAAATCTCTGGGTATTTTGGCAGTATGACCAATTTATACTCCATACAACTAGAAACACTTCCATACATTTTTTTTAGATGGACAACACAGCTTTTTTTTTTGGACATGACAAAACTACTGACAGCAAGTTTGAATAGCCAGACCTTGACCAGCATCAGAAATTGTATTTTTAGTTATTTACAATTTATTATCATGAACCCATTAATTCAACTCCCACTTTACTGGTTTTTGGGGATCATGTTATTTAATGCTATTCTGATAAGTATATCTTTTATTAAATTCATCAACTGCCATCCTTTTATATATCTGATATGCAGTTCTAAAATTTACATTGTAGCATTCTTACATATGTAGTTGGCCTAAATTTATTGGAATTTTTACTTTTAATATTTTTTATTGCTTTTCAAATGCAGACAAAATAAATCAAATTTTCTAAAAAATAAAGTTGTTTTTGTTTCTTATTAGATTTTCATATATTTCTTAATCTCTGCACATATAACCTAGTAGAAATGCTTATTATCGTGCCAAAAATACAGATAATTTTGCATATAAATTTACCTAACCCAGAATTATTTTTTCTTCAATAGTATATTTGTTAGTCCCAAAAATGATTTCTTCATATATTTTTCTAACAAATAATATTTTATATGGAAAAAAAATAAATCACAGAGGCAAAACTCTCCATACAGTAGCGCCACTCAGTGCAAACCAGGGTAATCAATGAGTGCAGGAAGGTTTGTGCATAAAATCTCTATCTAGTGCCTACTCATCCAATATCCCCAGACTAGTTTTTAGTTTGTGGCTTTTATCAGTGAGGAGCCTTGGATCAGAGATTTTATGAACAAACCTTCCTACATCCATTGATTACTCTGGTTTGCACTGAGTGGCACTACTGTGTGGAGAGTTTTGCCTCTGTGAAAAACAGATTGTGTAAGCGTAAAGAACGGTAATCATGTGAAAAAAATATATATATTAGTGATTGACAACTTAAGGCTTGAAGACTTGGTAAAATTACTCATTGATACTTGTGAGTAAAATCTCTTTTAGATCTGATCAAGAAAAAAAGAGCATGCATTTATGGAGTAAAATGGAAGAAAAGTTGTAATAGAAATAGTAATTATTAAAATTAAAAAACCTTTAGATTCAAAAAATAATTTTATTCTTTCACATTATTATTTTAACTATTTTCTAAAGACAAAAAAATAACTGGTTTGTTGGAGATAGAAAGAAATAAAAATATTTAAAATTCACCTCTTAAAAAAAAAATTATAGGAATTGTAATTTGATTATTATACATCATATTTGTATGCAGATTAATCTTTTTATTATTACTACTATTAATATGCTCAGTAAAATGATCATTAATTATCACTTCTTTTTTTCCCCCAATTAAAAGCTATATTTCCTTTATTGAAAATTTAACTTAACATTCTCTATTTTGAATTTGTGATAATAAATTATAATAATTTCTTATAATGAAATATTTATTTCATTATAGTTGCATTTTTTTATCAAAGATTATTAATTTACAAAGGATTTTGGAAGAACATTTACCTTCATCTAATACAAAATTATATAGATGTTATTGTATAAAAATAGATTCATAATGGTGAAATATGGATTGGGTTGCCTAGTTATTTCTCTATGTTCACTTAATCTGAAAAAAAGAAAAATCATCATGTGAGATTAGGGAACCAAGAGTGCAGGAATGATTTGTATTACATTTCTATGTCTAAAACTTTTTTTTTTTTAAATACAATCAGAATTTTATAATTAACTATCATTAGTCATATTCATGTTTTTGAGCTATATCTCAACTTCTGTTTATTGCAGCAAGATTAACTCAATCATGATTATGAATTCCTAATATATAAATATTTAGAAATTTCGGATAAATTGGATTGAATGGCTTGTTCCAAATAAATTATATATAATAGCATTTCACAATAAGAATTTCCACTTAATGTCTTTTTGTTATATTAGCCCTGCCTTTAGGTTATATGTCAGCAATGTGCATATTACTATTATTTTAAATCATAACATGTTTAAATATTGTGTTAATATTTTTTAAATGTTTAATATTTTTGTATTAATTAACTGGCATCTACATCTAACACATGGTGGACAAAAATCCTAAACAATTATTATTCAATATATAGGGTATATGAGCACAGATTTTCACATGACCCACCACTATCCACTCTATCTTATAACACTGATATACTTGAACACATATATGTCGAAAAGATAAATAATCACCAATATACGTATTTCATGCTAAACCAGCAATTATCAGTTGGTCCAGATTATCATCTCCACTCATATATGCAATAAGTGCTCAGATATATATTAAGATAGCCAGACTTCATACTTTAATGGACAGGCTTCAATCCACTCCAACTCTTCAACCGTCCATCCAATTGAAAATCTGATGATGGATGGCTTTTTAGATTTAATGTATGAAGCTATCTTTTTTTCTTTTGTTTAGGAAAAAATATTACAGTAAAGAAAAAAACTTTATTATTGTTTTGCTTTTTTAAAAAAAAAAATTTGTTTATAAATGTTTAATTAATTATGCTAATAAAAAAAATTTTTTTAAATACTCAACTCATAAATATTCTCCTTAATTAAATTTATTATTGGCAGTGCCTGCTGTAAAAAGCTTGGTTTAAATTTGGGTGAAACTAGTATGAATTATGCATGTCCTTTAGTGCATCATTTCATATATAAAGCTTTCCAATGATACCATCATTTTTTTAAAGTATTTACATTTTTTTATGAAATTACTTTTTCATATATTTTATTTTACTTCAATTGTGTGAGCATTCATAAGGAATTGATAGTTATAATTATAGTAAATATTAATTTCGCTATATTTTGCATTATTAAGAGCAATCTTTCTCTTATAAGATATGAAAATTTCTTTAGGCTTCCATATTTTTTTTTTTTTTTTAAATTTATTTTCCAGAAGTGAAAATTATTATTTTACTGTTTATCTTTAAAAAAAAAAGAATGTAAAATTAATTGTTGTTTCTTTTATTCACAATCTGATTTAATATACATTCAGTATATAAATGAAATCATTATAATGAAATATGCAACTCTTTTTAATGTTTTTGTCATTATGATATCAATTTTTCTGTAATCTGTTTTAATTGTAATTTCTAAATTTCATATAATTCTCTACATATTTTTGTGAGGTTTAAAAAAAACTAATAAACGACTGGAAATATTCGAGTATCATGGATTGCTTTAAATAGTAATTGCAAAACTACATTTTATTCATTGGGGGGGGGGGGGGTAGTTATCTACCATGTGCCATTTTTTATATCATTTATTCCTCAAACTTCCAGAATAGTTTGCAGTTTGTCTATCTGGCATTTACTTTTCAAAATGTAATACATATATATAATAATTATTTTATCCAGTTGAGGATAAGTGTTATCCTGTCAAAACATTGGTTACTATTATTATTTCATAAATTTTACTTTTGTTTTATTTCTTATTAAACACAATTTCTCCCGGAAACATGATTTATAAAACATCTTTTGCCCATGAAAACATTCATTTCAACTTAATAATTATATATAATTACAATAAGATCTTGCTCTTGACGACTCATAATTTCTGATAGCACAGAATCTTTATATAAATCTTGTTTTGTTTTTTTTGTATATGTATGTACATAAAGAAAGTTTAAAAACATGCACTTGTTTTGTAAATTTTTTTTTTTTTTTTTTTTCAGAAAAAGCTATCTTGATATATAAAATTGAAATAATTTCATTATGAGTATTTTATTGTTAAGCTAAAAAAAGATATTTTTATGATGGTTTTGATCAACAGATGTTGTTTGAGAGATATTCATTATTTTTGTTTAACATTTTATGTCTCGTTTATTGCTTTCTTAAAATTTAAATGTTGTCATGAATTGTTGTAATACAGATTGTCCAAAAGTAAGTGTAGAATGCTGGTCATATTATGTTCAATCTTGTAAATATTTGCAAAATCTTTCATCAACCATTGCAACATGATTGTATACTTTTGTATTACCCTGTATTTTTTATTTATTTTTTTTTGGAAATAGTTTTCAATAACAGTGTTTGCTATAATTTTTACTTCTTATGAATTAAATGCAAGGCTTTGTAGGCAGTTAGAGGAATTTACAGTAGATAGTGCTAAAGTAGAAAGTTGCCCTTATTTTAGTTTTCATTTTTATTTCTACTATCTTATATAAAGTGCTTATGTTTTTAATTGCTGTTGTTATGAGAACAGTTTTTTGACTCATAGCTCTTTGATGTCAGATTGACTCAGCACTCAAAAGTGAAAAAAAAACCCACATGATCTTGGTCTTTAGCATTCAGATATTATGTTTGAAAAGTGTAGATTTTAGATCTAGGAAAATTATTTTCTCTGTTTTAAACCAATTTGAGATATGATAAAGAAATGGGTTTTAATGGTAGGTAAAATATTTCCAAATAGAAATGAATATTCTTATAATAAACTAATTGTAGTTTTATCAAAGCAAATATTTCTAACTTATGTAAAGCATTGTGATATGGTATCTACTATATTTCTTTTCATTAAATATATTTATAATTGTGACTACAATAGATCTTTGCTATAACTTCAAATCTTACCACATGATTTATTTATTTGCTTTCAAAAATCCATCTACTGTAAGATTAAATAAATCATTGAATAACATGGAGTAAGTCAAAAGTGGCTACTAGATGCAAAAATGAATTAGATTTATTTTTAAATCCTAGGTTTCATTTACAAAGACAAAGGTCATAAATCTATCATGAAATGGGATTCTATATGATTATACCATCTAGTATATATTGTTACTCAAAATTACAATGGATGCCTCTAGAATAGGATGAGGCTGCTCTTGACTTTAAACTTTATTTCAAAAGTTGATCAAATATAAATATGTAAAAATGAATTATAAATAATAAATAATTAAATCGATATTTGTGTTGATAGGTAAATTGATGTAGAAGCTATATATAGGTAGCTAAATAAAAAGTAAAATATTACAAACTGAAAATAAAATTCAATGTTTAAATTTTTCCCTTTTTTTTTTCATTTCATATATGTATATTTATTTATTCACTCACATTTCATGGTTATAATTTTTTTTTTTAAATTACATTATATCTGTCAGATTTTATATATATTAAGTATTACTTTTTGCTTGTGTATATTATGCTATATTCTCTATTCTCTACATAAATGACGATAATTAATACATTAATCGACAGAGGGCAGTTAAATTCATTTAATCGGAAAGGAGGTGAATTTAATTTTAGATTTAGTTGGCGCACCCACAGTTAAGTACAAAATTTTAAATATTGAAAATCTTACAAACTATATATGTATAATTAAATTATCTTGAGTGATATTTATATTTTATAAAGTTTATTATTTTTACATTTAATTTCAAGTTATAATTTTGGGATATATAATGAAATTAAATTCTGTACTAATATTGAAAAAGTGTGCTGTTTAATTAATTTTTTATTTAAAAACGAATTTATTTTTAAATATTGTGTAAGATTATTTTAGATTTGAAATAATAAATACAGTTTTAGAAGGAAGTAAATTTTATTATTACTATAGCTTTTAAGTTTTAATATAGATATTTTAGTAAGCTGAGCGTATATATAATTAGAAAGGCCTACATTTTATCTGCTTAAAATTATTTAAAATATTTGGATTAATTAAGAAGGGATTTTTTTTACTTTTAAAAGAATTTAATTTTGGTTTAAGAAATGGAATCTTAATACATACATGCATGCTTGCGCTTGTAGAAGATAAAATAAAATGAGGGAAGAAGTCTCAGTGGTTGTATATGTGTAAGAAAATAACCATTTGAAGTATATAAATGTAACTGAGATAGATGTTAGGATTTTAGCTATGCAGTGCAAAGAATGTTTTCATGCGTCAAAAGTTATGGTATTTTAGAAAATGTATAAAAATAGGATATCCTTTATGTTAGATATCATGGTAAAAGTTGTAGACAGCATGGTGTAGACCAGGCATGGGCGACAGTCAGCCCACCCTATAAATATAGAAAATCTAAATCTGACTACACTCTCTAAAAACCACAGTCTCTAGGCCTATGACTTGCATATTCATATAATATTAACTTTATCCTAATACCATGAAAAATATAAAATATTAATTATAAAAATTAAAATTTTTATCATAACTTGTGTAAATTCAATCATAACTTCTAAAATACCAATTTTATATTATAAAATATGGGGGGAATCATATCACAAATAACATTAATTTCTGTTTTTAAAAAATATTGTATATTCTACGCAGCATCAGAGTATTATTTCATAATTATTATTGTAGCATCAATCAAATGAAGTTCCTTTGGTTTAATTTTTTAATGAAAAAAATAATATTGGTGCATAACATTTTATAAGTAAGTTTATGCCTTTTCTAATTATTATAAATTGAAGATAATTTATAGCCTATAAAATGAGCCAATTAAAAAAAAAGAAAAATTGATGCTGAATGTCACATTTTCAATGATAATTGTACATTCAGATATTTATTTGCAAATATGGATTATAAAGCTGTTTGTTTGGTTTGTAATGAAACTATTTCTGTTTTTAAAAATATCTAAAAATGCATGTTTCAACAAAACATTTTATAAAATATAAACTATTTTCACCAGAACAAATGAAAATTGAAGCAGAAAAATTAAAATGTGGTTTGCATAAGCAACAAAATATTCTAAAAAAATTTCCAAATACAGATAGAGCTGTGACAAAAGCTAGTTGCATTGTTGCACATAAGGTTGCAGAACAATGTAAATCATTTTCTGATGGGGAATTTATAAACGAATGTTTGATAGGTAATGCTGAATTATTATGTCCTGATAAAAAACTGACGTTTGAAAAATTTTCTCTGTCATGAAGAACTCTTGTGAGAAAAATTAATATTTCAAGTAATTTATGTGATAAATTAAAATTGGAAGATTGTACTTACCATGTACTGTTTTTAGATCAATCATGACATTACCAATAAGAGCCAACATTTAATTTTTATTCGAGATATAAGTCATAGATTTGAAATTATGGAGGAATTACTTTCTGCATATTCTATGAAAGACGCAATGACTGGTAAAGATTTTTTTTATAGCTCTTCAAGAAACTTTGCAAAAACATAATATAAAGTGAGACAAAATTGTCAACATCACAACCAATGGGTGTCCTAATTTGACAGGAAAAAACATTGGATTATTAAAAAAAATAAGCAGTAAAATAAAGCATATTCCAAGAATAAATAATTTTCTTACATTGTATAATTCATCAAGAAACCTTTGCAAAAGTGTTCTAAAACTAGCTTGTTATATTGGTTGTAATGAAAATAGTTAATTTTATTCATAGAAGAGCTTTAAATCACCGGCATTTCATAACATTTTTTAAAGAAATTAAATGTGATTTTACTGATATTCCTAATCATACAAACATAAGATGACTTAGTCTTGCAAAAGTGTTAAAACGATTTCATGATTTGTTAGATGAAAATGTTAGCTTCATAAATGCTAAGGACAAACTGAATGAATTTTGTGAATTAAAAGATGAACAATGTCTGAACAACTTTTTCTTTTGCGTTGATATGTTTTCGCATCAAAATGAATTAAATTTATTATTACAAGGGAAAGGACTATTTATTTTTGATATGTATATAAATGTCACATTGTTTACGAGAAAACTCAAGTTATTTTCGTAACAATTCAAAAATAAATAGTTAACTCACTTTCCAATCTTACAAAAAAGAGAAAATATCTTGAAATGTGCTTATTTTAAGAAATAAGAGACTATAATAAGTGACTTCTTTAATAATTTTA
Organism: Epiperipatus broadwayi; assembly: GCA_028023455.1. Lineage (NCBI taxonomy): Eukaryota > Metazoa > Onychophora > Udeonychophora > Euonychophora > Peripatidae > Epiperipatus > Epiperipatus broadwayi. Next base: position 566,088 of record JAQFVV010006392.1, on the reverse strand, counting down.
CAAGAAGATTTGATGATTTTCAAAAAATTTCTAAAGATCTATCTTTAATAAGCCTGCCATTTAATTTTTATGTTAATAATGCAACACCTTATATCTAGTTGGAACTGACAAATTTACAATCAAATTTAATATTACAGAATTAATTTGCTGATAAAACAATAATGGACTTTTATGCTTTGTTAAATCCAGAAATGTTTAAAAATATTCTGTATAATGCACCAAAATATTTGACATTCTTTGGATCGACATAACTATGCGAAACTACATTTTCTTTATTGAAAAATGCAAAGAATAAAATTAGATCATGAATAATGGATGAAAATTTAGGAGCAGTTCTACGAATAGCCACTAGTAAATCGAATCCTAATTTTGATGAAATCATAAATCAGGAACATTCCAAATTTAATCCCTCACATTAAAGTTTTTGTTTTCTGCATTTACTTTGTTATCATAGCAATAAAAGTGCTCCAAATTGTATTATCTGTACTGATCTATAATTGATTCCTATTTAAGTCATTAAATATTGTATTTACTTTTTTTAAAAATACATTGATAATTTGATACTTCTAGTAATATAACATTTTTTAGGTTCTGATTTTTTTTTTGTTAAATCGTTCAATCTATTCCTGCCTGCATTATTATTTAAAAAATTTTATTCGGCCTGCTGATGAAAAAAGTTGCCCACCCACCCCTGGTGTAGACAGTTAAAAAGATGTATTAGAAAATTAAAAATTTATCTTCTAAAACGAAAATCAAGGAAATGATAGATGTGCAGAGTATGGATAGAGTATTAGAATATTTTTATAAATGCTGAAGAAAAAAAAAACGAAAGAGAATGTATGTGAAACCATATTGACAAATAAGTCATTGATTAAATGATGGAATAATATTTATAAAAAGATTAAAGTTACTTAAATGTTTGCCTGAGACAAACAAATATTAAAGAAATTTATTAAAACTTATGATTGTTACAAATAATCTGCAATATCATTCAGAAGCAGTAATAAAAGAGTATAAAAAATAAATTATTAGTAAGAAAAAAAACTAAAGGAAAAATAGGCATAATAGAGATAATTATTGAGCTACAGCAAATAATTAAAAATTCAAAAGTTTGTTAACTAGATAGATTGAAAAAAATATGCCCAAAAGAATAATACTGTGGGATTGTTTGTTTGGGGAAGGTGGTTTGGACATTTGGTCAAAGTGAGAAAATGAAATATTAGAAGATATGATTTATAATTATATGTTGGGAGCTTATAATAGGGAAGAATTGAGTTTAAAACTTATTAATTTTACTCAAAATAATATTAATTTTTTTTAAAAAAAAAAAAACAAGATAAAGACAGGCCATATTAACAATAGGAATGGATTTTTATAAATAATTTCTGTAATATTCAAAAAAATAAGAATGGGATATAGATGAATTGTAGTTACAGAGGTAAAATAATCAAAATAAATATAATGTAAAGATAATATTAGAATTTATAATAAAAAATAGGGAATCAGAGATGTGATTTAAATTCAAAGAAAGAACAGTTAAAAATTAATGACTTTTGATGATAATAGTGGTCTGGTGATACATTTAACATAAAAATAAATAGCTTTTATAAATTTTGTACTGGCAGATGGTGAATAGAAGAGAGATTACAAATTATAATGAGAGTATAGAAATGTATTTTTAGAAAATTTCTAATTATTATGAAAAGAAAATGTGAATAGAAATATTGAAGTGAGGAATTGAAGTTTGGTACAATGATATAATGGAATGAAATTGCAGAATTCATTCATCTTTGATTAAGAATATTCATATTATCAAAAAAATAAATGACTAAATAAAAGCTATAATGGCTATGAATGGTTGTATTCTGAAAATAGAAAACAATGATAATAAAAAGGCTTATTATTTAAAAAATCTTTTTAGCAGAGAGTGGATTTATAAATTGAGAATTAGAAAATGTTTATTATGGTCTAGAAATATTAATTATCTGGTATATATTAGTAGTCAATAAGAGAATAGATAAATTAAGGAAATTTGATGTTTTTGATAAAGAAAAAAATATCTAACAGTGGTCACAATTTTTTTTGTATAGATGAAATAATAGACAAGGTGTGGGAGAGCATGGATGAATATAAATAATTGAAAATTGTGTGCAACTTTGGAAGAAAATATGGAAAGACTTAATATATTTATTTATAAGAATTGGTATACTGAAATAGAAGTAGTTCAAATACGATTTGGATTAACATAGCAGTAAGATTAAACATACAATAACCTGTGTAATTTATTGCAGTAGGTAGGTAGACTTGAAAACTAAGTGTTAAAAAATTTTGAATTAATTCCAGCTTGAGTAAAGTAAATAAAACAATTTTGACAATTGAATGGAATTATGCCTGACACATGGGTTCTCATATCGTATAACTTCCTTTGCAACTAATCATATTTATAGAAAATATAGAATTACCAAAAGTTTTGTGTAATTGAAACTTGTAGAATGAGTGAGTCTCAGTTTTCCATGTCCTGCAAATAGTATGCTTTTGCATATAAAATTAATGTCTCCACTTAGAAATTCATACTTCATTTTATAATGAGCACCTGGAGATTAAGAAAAACAACAATTCATAAAATTATATAACAAAACTAATCTATATTCTGGTTACAATTTTTGCTATTTCTTTATAGTGTTTGCAAATAACTATCTGACTAAAAATAATAATAATAATTGAAATAAATAATTAAAAACTACACTTTTTTTTTAGCTTCTGAAAACAAAATTACTAATTATCCATGACGGCTAATTGAAGAACAGCCAGTACCAATGTTTACCTTAATGAACAATAAAAAAAATGTATACTTTATTAGAATTGCTAAATATAGTTCCAAGTTAATTCTATCAAAATAAAGTTTAATATAATGCATATAAAACAAAGAAAATGAAATTAAAATTAAATGGGAAAATTATTTAAATAAAAGAAAGTTGGATAATTATGAGGAAGAAATGAGATTAAATAATACAATTATTAGAAAAAATCAATGAAACTGACAAGAGAGGAATAAAAAAAATTAGAAATATGTTAAAAATATGTAGTACTTGTGAGTTTTCAAATAAACCCAGATGACAACCTATATTTTTGATAAATGTATAGTTTTGAGAGAGTATAATCTATCGAAGATGTGTTAGTTGTTAAAACAATTAATAAATTGATTGTAAAATTTAAAAAAGGAATAAATTCTAATAAATTTCATTAAGAAGCTTTATTTCAGTTTTTTTTTTTTTTTACTTATAATATGAGAAGTGACAAGATGTTCTTAATATTGTCATACTTTGGTTCAATTCAGTACGTTTCCTTTTGTTAACATTTTTTTTTTTTTTGGTAAATTGTCATAATGATAAAAATTTGGAACCTTCCTATCACAGAACATGATGCTGGGGACTATTTCCAAAGATATAGGAACCTGCCACTCGAAAAGTGTGCATTAGTTGGCCCATAATATGATTGCACACCGCTGACATGAATAAAATGTAAATATTGTATTTTTTTTTTCCTATTACTAATAAAAAATAAATAAACTATAAATATTGGAATTACTTTTTCCACATTAATTGCTTTTTTTAAACTAACAATAATAAAAAATAAATATTAAGTATGTTTCCTAGCAGACATTTTTTTGTAACCTGTAGATTTATCAAAAATATGGGGTACCATTCACAAGTACTATATATATAATAGAAAGAGAAAAAATATTTTTTAACTATTTCAATATATTGACATATAATTAATCGTTTATTTACACTTTCTTAAATATATTTTTAAAAAGATCTTTTAAAATAAACTTTTTAATTTAGAATATAAAAATTTTAAATCCTTGTACTTATTGATTTATTTCATGCAGTCATTTAATAAAATAATTTGAGAATAGGCTTTATTTTGATAGAATTTGCTTGGAACTGTAAATGCTATGATCATTTCTAATAAAAATAAATTTTAACTTCACTATTCATTAAGGTAAACATTTTTACTATCCTGGATAATTAGTAATTTTATTTGCTTTCAGAAGTTTATTAAAAAGTGTGAACAGATTTTAATTATTTATTGAACTATTATTTGTTTGTTTTTAGTCAAAAACTTTATAAAAGAATTTAAAAAGTTTCCATCCAGGATATAGATTAGTTTTGTTGTGTGATTTCATAAATTGTTGTTTTTCTTACTAATCAGGTATTCATTATAAAATAAACTATGACTTCTAAAGGGAAACATTAATTTTATGTATAAAAGAGTGTTATTATACTTGCAGACTATGGAAAGATTGGTGATTCATTTCATAGGTTTAATTAAATAAAAATAATATTTTAGAAATTTGTTCTTTATAGAAATTGTCATATAATGATTTGTTTATGTGATTCACATAAAGATTTAAAATTACTAGCTAAAAAATTTATAAATACATTTTAAGTAAGCTATAAATAAGTAGAGGATTATTCTCAGAATTTTATGGTTATTGTGTTCTTTAGCTAGTGTTTTCCTGCTTTGAAAGTTATTTTCTACCTTTAGTAAATAATTAATACACAAACTATTTTTGCTTAGAATTATAACATTATACCCTCACTATTCAGAAATATTTTAGGTGAATTAGAATTATCTGATATTGATTGTATAGTGGAGCTGTGATATCTACTTAAATGTTGTTCCAAACCTCTCTCTTTCTTTCATATATTGCAGTTAGATTTGTTCATAAGATTTGGTTAGGGTAGAATTCATATTTTTTATTGAACAGCAAGTGTATACTTCTCAACATGCACAGATATATAGCAAGCTTTTTTTCGCATTTATAATATGCATGTATAAATTAAGATTATAGTATAAATAAAATTTGGAAAAAATTAATGTATTTATTAATAATAAATTGAAAGTTATATTTATATAATATGTTCATGTTCAGTCATGGCACTACTTTTTAAAAACTTAAGCTGTATCTTCATGCTTTTAAATAAAATAAATACCGATTTTCATTGCAATTAAATATACTGTGGGAAATCTCCTTTTTCTTTCATATTTTTTGCCCTAGAATGGAATATCAGTCTCTTATCAATAGATTATGCCCTCTCTAGTTATTTTGTTATTTTTTAAATCCATATCAACTTTATTAATGTTCTTAAATTTTGCATAATTTTTAGCAATATATTTAGAAAACATTTTATTATGTGAAATGTTGTACATCAAATTTAGAAAAGATAACCAAAGAATAAAATGTATGTGGTTTCATCATAAACCAAAGAAATATTATTAATCAACATGATCACATGTGGAAATTCTGAGATTGAAAAGTGGGTACTTTCATATTGTAAAATTTATTACATTTATGAATTTTAATGTTTTGTTGTTGTTTTTTTTTTAAATGTGATCATGTATGGCATTTCAAGATGGAAAAATGGCTATTGTCATATTGTAAAGTTTAATACTTTTTTATTTATTTATTTGCCCCTCTTTGGGGGGGGGGGGTAGCTTATAATTGAAGTAGTATGTATTTGAATATATACAAACAAAAGACTAATTTCATAAATTTTACATTCTTTGTTGGAGATAAAAACATTGGGTGTTTAAAATAGATATTAAAATCTTAAATACTTCAAATTAAATTTTTAAACAAAATTTATTCAAGTAATTTAAATAAGAGCATTCACTCATTTAATATATAACAATCTGTTTCAGTTCATACATTCAAGCTTATTACTTTTTTTCATAATAAAGTGATCTATGAATTTATTGTTGTGGTAGGCTTGGCAAATCTGAGAGTATATTTGTATTTTGGAGAGTGGAGGAGGCTTCATATATTTATTTACACTTAAGTTATCATAATTATCTATGGTTTTTTTAATCAGAATAAAATTAAATAGGAAAATCATAAAAATGTCTCACATTTAGGATTGTTTGTTATTGTCTTCTTAAACTTAATTATATATATATTTTTATAATGACTGTAGAACTAAAATTATGTTGTGCATGTTTTATTGTTATTTATAATATTGCTATTTTTATTGTTCTTTGATATGTGTTTACAGTTTACAAGCCAGTCTTCAGGTTGAAAGTCTTCAAGAGCAGTTACATGTTATTGCCGAACAAAGAGACGATGCACTTCTACAACTTTCTAATAGTCAGGAACAAATACAACAGTACTCTGTTTCTTTATCTAATCTTCAGTTGGTGCTGGAACAGTTTCAGAAAGGTATATTACTGTTGTTGTTTTTTAACTTTAATACTCATAAAATATCAAATATACAAGTAATAGGTGCCATATTTCTTTTATGAATAAGGTTAGTGATATTTTAGTAAAATAGTAAAACAACTTTATTTTCCTGCCTTAGCACACAAAAAAAAAGGCTCTATGCATATTTATATTTTGTTTTAAATGTTGGTTTTATATTTATAAATAAGAGAGACATTAAATAAGTTAAGAATTTAAAAGCAAATTAAACTGTTTATTTCTCAATAGGACTTTGTTAGCAAAAATAAAAATTTGTATAGCATATTTTAAATATTAAAAGATTTCATTTACTTATGACTTTCAAACATTATTTAATTATGATTTATAAAATTTTTATAATTTATTTTCAGCTAGCATTGAAGTCTTTATTGCAGCAATTAATTTGAAAAAAAATGAAATTTTGGATAATTCCAGCAAAATACAAAATTAAAAATTATGTGCTGCTAATCCATAAGAAATTTTTAAAAAATATTATCCACATTAATATAATTAATATATGAGAAATTAATGATAAAACTAATACATAAGAAATAAGCTTATTTATTAAAGAAATTAAATGCATTAAAAATAATTCATGACAAAAAGTGAATTCAGCAAGCAAATCAATACAAAAAGGAATCTGTAAGAAAGTAAATTGATAGCTGTAAGAGTGTTGAGTAAAAATAATAACAACTGCAAAAAAGTAATTCATAAGATATTTAATAATCAAAAAAAAAATAATAATTCTTTACAGCAGCTATATAATCAAATAATAATTTTATACATTAAAAAAAAACACCTGCTTTGGTGCCCTTTTGAAATGTGACTAATCTATTTAACGTTAACGAATCACTTGACATAAAACCATCCAGTGTCCAATAATGGAATTAAAACAAACAATAATAAGATAAATAATTAAAACAAATCAAAACCCTCATATATAAATTCAATAATTACAATAGAATTGATTATGTCATAACATTATGTTAAACAATATTACATGCATTTTTATACAATTATTTATATAATTTTTCATTCATTTTTAATCAACCAATTATTAACCAAATTTGTAGAAGTCTTATAAATATTCATACAATTAGTCAAATTATTTTTAATATAATGTTTCATACATTTGCCTTCTTTTTGGATCTTTAATGAAATTTAAATATTTAATACTTTTTGTAGTATCTACTTTATAGCCATATTTCAAGTAGTGAATATATAATGCAGACTTATCATCTCTTCTTTTAATAGCATTGTTATGTTCTTTGGCTCTTACCTCTAATTGTTTTCCAATATGCCCAAAGTAAATCATTTTACAATAATGCATGTAATTTGATATTCAATTCCTTTTTTTACACTGCAAATCATCCCTTAACCTAGAATTACCTATTAATTGATCAAGATTTTTACTATTTGATCAGCCAATATTTATATTCTCATCAATATAATGTTTATTATACCTTAAATTATTATAAATTCTAGGATAATATAAAAGTTTAATCCATTTCTTACTTGATTCATTATTACCATTATCAATACCATCATTCTTAAAAATTGTATCACCTTTTTAGAAGTAAAAAATATATTATTAATAGTTTTAGGATTATATCCATAATCTTTATATAATTTAATAAATTGATTCTTTTGCAATTGAGCTACACTTATCTATATTGTATTTATCATTTCTATATTTAAAATTTTTAATCATAATTTTTTTTAATTTATGTTCTTTAATAAAATGTTTTAAAGTAATTTATCTTTATCTATATTAATTTCTATATCTAAATATTTAATCCTATCTTCAAATTCTACTTTAGTAAATTTAATTTTATATATATATATATTATTATTAAACTCATTATAAATATTATTCATTACTCTTTTATTACCAATAATTAAAATATCATCAACATATCTAGAATAATGTATTATTTCTTGACTAATTACCCTTTTTTTAATTACAATATTTTCTAATTCATTTATAAATATTTATGATATTAAGTCAATAATTGCACAGCCCATAACCCATCCTCATTTATATTTTAAAATTTATTATTATATTTAAAGTATAAACTATTGTGTATTAATTTTAAACCCTCTTCAATAATATTTATTATATTTATATCATTTATATACTTACTTAAATTTTTTATTAATATATCTATACTTTTAAGTCTTGGAATACTTGGATACATTTTTTCAATATCCATTGTAAAAATATTTTGATTCATATTTAATTTTATACTATTTAATTTATCAATAATACAATCAGCATTCTTTATAAAATATTCCCCATATACTAAAATCCTAGTTATCCGTTTATTTATATACTTACAAAATCTCTGTAAAATAAAATTGCTAAAGTTAAACAACAGCCTCAATGGATTATTATTTTTATGAGTTTTAACCTTTGTAAAAAATATGGATTTTCATAAGAAGAAGGATACAATAATTTATATTCATTTATATCTATAGTTTTATAATCTTTCAATTTATTAATTAATTTTAAATATTTGTTTTTTATCCCTGTAGTAGAATCTTTTAATAATTTATTATATCCTTCCTTACTTATTTCATCTTCTATTCTATCAATACAATCCTTATAATACATGACAACAAATCTATTTCCTTTATCTTCTTATAAATAATAATCATTTCATAATCACAGATCATCTTAATATTATTACAATATTCCTAAACTTATAGTCCTTATAAGTAATTTTGTTTTCGTATAAGTCTTTATTTAATAAACCATTAATTTTCTTTTTATCATCAACAGATATATTTGCTAATTCAATATCAGTAACAATCTTATTAATATCTTTATCTATTATAGGTATAAAAAATGGTCCTTTACTCAATAAAACATTTTGTTCTTTAGAAAATTCAATTGACGTTTTGATTTTGATAAGATATTTAATGCAGGTACAGAGTCAAATGCAAAATGATTACATTTTATTTTATTATTGGAAATAATTTTCAGCATCCATCTTTTTTTATTTTCCTCACATAATGGCAGCTTTTTTTTTTTTTTTTTTGGAATTAAATTTCTTATTGATTTATTAGCATCCACTATGATTTACTTTTTATAGCATCTGAATTTTTTATTTTCATTATACACATATTCATTTTTGGAGTTTAATTTCTTATCGATTAAATGATGTTAAAACAGGCAAAACTCACTATACGTATTGCCACACACAGCAAGTTAGAGTAATCAATGGATGCCAGAAGGCTTGTGCATAAAATCCCCATCTAGTGCCTATTCATCCAATATCCCCAGACTAGTAGTGTGTAGCAATACGTATAGTGAGTTTTGCCTGTTTTAACAAGTTATACACAAGCATTAGAAGTGGTGGTCATGTGATGTTTATTGGATTAAATGATGTATTATTTATATTCAGTATACGGATTAATTTTGTAATGTAATATCTTATGGAGTCATATTTTGCCTCTTCGCTAATTTAATTTCCTATGAAATGTTTATATGAATCACATTTATTGAATGTATTTGTTTTCTAATTATTATGTATTGGTTTGATTGATTGCTATATATATTATTTTCAAATTTATTTTATAAATGCATGATTTTCATATTTTTTTGTTTTTGATTTTTTACAAAAAATATGAAACTTCCGGATTAGTTTTTTTTTCTTTGCTTCATTGGAATGTGGACGGTGATTCCATCCTATGGCTATAATTCAGGCTTTATAAGCAACCTTTTTTTTTTTTAAGATATTGCTATCTAAAAATAGTAGTCATTATCAATATTTTTATTAACAGTGATTTACTAAATGTTAATAAATGCTTGACTTCAAAGTACTATGATTTCATTTACTTACAAATTATTTTCTTTCTTTTTCTGGTATAATCATGATATCATGGATTTTGAATCATTATTAAAAAAACTTAACATTCTTACTATTTTATGACTTTTAGCTATGTTATATCACTTTGTATTTAATTTTAAATAAAAAGAATAATTGAATGCTTGGGAATTCATAAGAAGTTTGAGTGCCAGAATGAATGAATTGGACTCAATTCTTGGATCTTAAACTCCAGAGTTTGTCATTCTAATAACACAGGGGCACAGGTATTGTTCCCATGCCAGGAACTTGAAACTGAGCTTTATGGGTAGAAGTCAGATATTCTAACCAAGTTTATATAAAATTACATAGATGTAGGAAATGTTTATATCTTGTTCCATAATAATTTAATTAATATTTGCCTAAATCGCATGTTGTTAATAAATTGGTAATAAATGAAAGTTTGCTAATCTTTCACATGCCTAAACAGTTATTTCAAAGACAACCAATCAGATTTTTTTAAACAGCTGTCTCTTAAAAACGATCAGGCATAGATATACGACACAACTTTTAAATATATAAGCCAGTCTTAAGCATCTTGACCTGAAAGCTTGAATATATAAACATATACATTTATCATTTATTGTATTATTAATTTAAGATATTTCGCGCCGTAATATCTTAAATTAATAATACAATGAATGATTAATGTATATGTTTATATATTCAAGCTTTCAGGTCAAGATGCTTAAGACCGGCTTATATATATAAAAGTTTTAAATTTAGAAAAGGTTGGTATCAACCTTTTCTTATCAAAAATCTCTGTCGTGTATCTATGCCTGATCGTTCTTAAGAGACAGCTGTTTAAAAAAATCTGATTGGTTATATTTGAAATAACTGTGTTACGCATGTGAAAGATTAGCAAACTTTCATTTATTACCAATTTAATAATTTAATTAGTGGTCCAACAGTTAATAAGTGAACTGATATTAAGAGATTGTTATTTTATTCAGTAATAGTAGCTCCTAAATCATTTTTATTTAAAATATATATTTTTTTCTTCTTTGCTTAAAATGTCTTATAATGAGTTACATCAAATGATATGATTGGTAGATTTTTACAATAATTTTGCCAATTTAAAAAATGAGAAGAGTGGTGAGATATGCAGTATTGTTAGTTTTACTGATTAGCAACAGATTTATGGGTATATTTAATTATTTTAATCTTTATTTATGTACAATATTTAGAATGCAAAATTTTCAGATAATTATAAAATATTCATTTTTTTTAATATTAAAATGCTTATTTACTGAATGTTTTTTATTTAATTTTACTTGAAAATGGGTGTACAAAATAATGTATTTATTGTAAAAGATTAAAGATCATCTTCGAAATTTGGTTTGGATCACAGAAGTTTTTGAATACTAGATCTTTGGATTAGTGATATTATAAGTTTTTGATTTAATAGTACATTTAATGCAAATAGCATCAGATAATATAATTTATTTAATTATCATATATAATTTTATACAACTTAATGTTAAATTTTTGTAATTGTAATTTTTATGATAATAGCATCTTTAACAACCTTCTGTTGTGCACTATCGTTTATCTCTGATCAGAATACTGTGTTGAACAAGATTATAACATGAATGTAGAAATTTTCATAAACTTACGCAAGGTTAAGAATAATTATTTACTCATATTAATCATTATTATAGATACCAGGTATTCTAAAATACTTTGGAATATTCATTACTATCCGAAGTTTTAAGAAATATTAATATTTAGTTATATATATATATATTTTAAATTCTCAATAAAATTTCATTATATCACTTTTCTTTTCTCTTTGTAAATTTTTTTTTTTTTTAATTTTGATATATTTTTTATTACCTAATTTTAATAAAATTGTTTTATACTTAAGAATTATTTTATTTATCCTCATAAGTAGCAAAAATTTTTGATGTGCTTTGATTTAATTTCATTCATATTCTACTTCTTACTTCTCTTATGTTAATATTTTTTTCCCTTTTTCATTGGGTTGCTATAAAATAGCTAATTAAATACTTTAATACAATTCAAATTAAAAAAAGAATAATTACAATGATGCTTTTTGATAAGGAAGGATTGAATTTTGCCTTTTTTTTTTTCTATTTCTGGATTGTCAATTGATATGCTATAAGATGCCAGTCAGTATTCCATGAGAGAAAAATCAAATACAGTAATTTATTCATAATTAAAATTTTTGCATGTTTTTTTGAGTACTGTCAAGTACTAGCAGTATTGTAAATATAAATACAATTTATCCAAACCACTTCGAACACTTTTTAGCAAAACTCTTTATTTGTACATATATACATACATCTACATTTCGACTGTACTGCAGTCTTTTTCAGAGCCAGTTCCCTTTAATCTTTTTAAAAAACCATAAATGTAAATGTAGCACATACCCAAAATATATTTCCCAATTCTGCCACAAATTTTAAACTGTGGAGGATCATTATTCTCTTTTATTGAGTTAAATCACCGGTCCGCAAAAGTTTTCTGTCTGTCCGCGTTAGACTGGCAAAAAAGTTTGTAATAACAAAATAATAAGATTTTAAACTTTTAATTAATATAAACAATTTTTATTTATTTTTTCATTGCAATTTTACCCGATTAAAAAAAAAGGGTAGTTACGGATAATTCAACCGATGACGTATTACACTTACCGGTTTCCCTTCCGGTAGACATTGTCGTTTTTTGCATGACAATGTTGTCATGGCAACCAAATGACTGGCGTGATTAATCCATCAGAGAGTCAATTTTTTTTTTCACCCGCGAGATTTAAAATTCATAGAGAGGTTGGGAAATTTTTTGATTTTTCTGTCTATTGTGATTTTGCTATCCATGGCATCACCGTTACTTTTTTGAGCTGTTAATTCGGGTAAAGTGTTTTATTTATCTGTTTATTTTAAATTTACAAAAAATTTTTGTTAATATTTCTACAATTCTCAAACTTACATTGAATTACGTTTTAATTTTACTTTTAATTTTATTTTTTTTTAGTATTTGCCTGACTGTTATATTTTTTTTAATTTTTGAATAGTTTTTATCACGTGACCTGGATAATTCAACAAATGATGTATTACCCTGAAGGCATATCAGTCTAATCTTGCGATTTTTAACGTACCGTGTTCACATGATCTGTGGACAAATTTTAGCGATTACATGTATCCGCAGATATCTTGGAGACGTTATCTTAAAAATCGCAACATCAGACTGATATGCCTTCAGGGTAATACGTCATCGGTTGAATTATCCGTGCTAGCCAAAAAAAGAAACAGAACGAAAATAAAATCTAATCAATCATACATAAATTAATTTGTTTTTCTATTAATCTCATATGTTTATGAGGGTAGAATTAAATTTTTTATTATTTTTCTAAAAAAATTCAAAATTTAAAAAAAAGTTTTTTTATTATACAAACTCCATATATATATAACTTCATATTGTATATTTAACGTTAAATACAGATATTACATTTATTATAATCATTGTCATGTAATAGCTGTGATATTTCCCAACATTTAGGTGAATAACATTTTATTCTTGCATGTTTTAACAATGAAATAATAAACGTAGAAATGCAAGCACATTAATGAAAATGATTGTTATTGTACTGTTTTCTGTAGCAGTATGACTGCGCAACTCGAGAAAGAGGGTTCAGCATGTGAAGGTAAGCAACACCATTACAATACACAGTAACTAGTGTGCTGTTTTGGTCAGTTATAACAATTATGATCATCTTCGGCCGGTCCGCGAAGTCTTAGCCTTATTTTTGCAGTCCGCAGGTGTGAAAAGGTTGAAGACCATTGAGTTAAATTATATAAAAATCATAAACTAATATTTACTTTGTTATAAAACTAATGATCTTAATTTTTTAAAACACTCTTTCTGCATTACTCAGGATTCCCAGACTTCAGCATGAGAACCTATTTAGAGCTTTGTTTTCCATATATTTGATGTGTTTGCTTGACTGATTGTTTTGACTTCTAAACATTGATAATGAAAACATAACTAATCTAATTTTTGCATAACCATTTTTTATATATTATGACATATATGTGTGTGTATGTGTGTGTGTGTTACATAGAACAATTTAAAAATAACATTTAGAAAAAACAAAATGATATACATATATTTTTTTAAATAATTAAGGAGACAGTTAATTTATTAGGTAAAATATAAATATATTTTTCTTTAAATAAAATCAAAAGGCAGTGTAAAGCTGATTAAAATGTAGGGATTTTTAATTTTTAAAAGAACCTTACCTGCTGTCTAATAATTGAGATTAACGAAAAGAATTCTGATGGATTATAAAAAACAAAAGAATTAATTATAAATGTAACTATGTATGTTTCAAAAATATATTTATTAATTACTTTGTGTATAAATTAGAAAGGATATATACAAGGTTAAATGAGGTTATGCTAAATTCTGAAGTTCTTATGAGTGGTTTAGTAGGCCAGCATGTTTGTTGTTCTTTTGTTATTAGTAGGGAGGGTGAATAGGTCCCAGGTATCCTCAAAGGATTTTTTGGGAGAGATGAGCTCATCTCTTTTCCTGATTTTCTTTATTGTTTCACAGAACAACAGATCTGGGTCCAGGTGGGGAAGTTCCATTATCAAACTTGCAACGTACTACCCAGATTGCATAGAGAATGAAAATGGATAGTCTAATGATAGCAAATGTTCCGGTGTGGATCGCTTTTATGGGCAAGAGAATTAGGTCCGGTCTGATATTGGAGTTGGTGAAGATTATATCTCTGACTGTTTTAAGGTTTGGACAGCGATATATGAAGTGCTCAATGTCCTCTTCATGAGAACATAAACTGCAGGTTGGATCAATGTTGGAGTTATTACCTCTTCGGTAAAATAGGAACCAAATTTGTGGGAAGCGTATTAAGGTTAATTTTGATGATGAAGTCCAGATACTTGGGCTCCAGACACCATCTTTTAAAGTGGGTAATTAATTTTTGGTTTGTGAGGTTGAGGCTACTTTTGGGAGGTTGTGGATGTGGGTTGATTAGGTGGTATGCATCCCACAAGGTGATTTTAACGTCGAGATTGGTGTCAATGATTGGTTTGTATTGACTTAGAAGATTGATAAGGGATGATATCCATGGCATTTTCCCTGGTGGGGGTCGATCTGTTGAGGAAATATTTTCGGTGATGTTGTTATAGCCAAAGGAATGTATCAGATTGTGTAGCATATTGTGTGTTTTTTGGAGGATGGCTGCTTGAATAGAGTGGAAAGACAAGCCATTGAACCTCCGAGGCAGCTGGATTTGTCGGAGGCTGATGGCCATAGTCTTCCCTCTCCAGAAGAGTTTGGTGCATAGGCGATTAATTTTGTTCTGAAACTGTTTGGTTAGTTTGATGAAGGGCAGGTAATATGTAATTTTTGGTAATATTGTCATATTCAGGAGGCCTACCTTTCCATATAGTGAAAGATAGACTCTAGAGAGAGATGTGGTGATGCGCTCTGTTGTTTGGAGGATACCGTCCTGTATTTCTCTGCCCATTGCCATTGATGATAAGAATCTTTGTGGTTTGGCAGTATAGGTAGATGGTATTTGTTTTCCTGACTTTATCTGCCAGATAGCTGATTTGTTGTGATTTATTTGTAAATGATATTTTGCAGTATATCGATTTAAAATGGATTGTAGTTGAGGAAGGTATTTTATGGTAGATAGAACAATCATGATGTCATCTATGTAGGGCAAATGAATTGAGGTGTTCAGTGATGGATGGAACAAATATGCCTGGTAGATTTTTTTTAATATCCATCAGTAGAGGATTTATGTATGCTATGAAGCATAGAGCACTGAGGGGGGAACCTTGAGGGAGAGATTTAAAAGGTTTGAAGCCTGGTGTGAGTTTGCCATCCAGTGAGACAAAGATTTCTCTGTTGCTTAATAGATTACTGATTATTTATATAATGGTAACTGGAACATCATACTCAGCCAGCATATTCCGCAGGATGTCTATGTGCACTGAATCGAAAGCTGCGGCGATATCCAGATGGACAGCAATGGGTTTAGATTTCTTTTGTATTCTGATATAATCAATGGGAACCATAACGTTAACCATAGCATGTGAGGTGGAGGAGCCTTTTTCCCATATTGATTAGGAGAAATGTGTTTGAGGACTATAGGTTGAACCATCAAACATCACATGATCACCATCTCTATACTAGCACATAATTTGTTGTAAACAAAGGCAAAACTCCCCATACAGTAGTGCCACCCTGTAGGCACTAGATAGCGATTTTATGCACAAGCCTTCTGGCATCCATTGATTACTCTGTTTGGCACAGGGTGGCACTACTGTATGGGGAGTTTTGCCTTTGTTTATGACTATAGGTTGAATTTGATCCTTGATGACTGACTCCATTATCTTGATCAGCAATGGAGTCATGGAGATTGGTCGAATACTGGTTAGATCAGTGAGTGGTTTTTGTTTTTTCAAAAAAGGCACTAGTGCCACAGGATACAGATCTGCTATATTTCTGTGCCCAATAGATAAGTGTTCAATCATTTTGACTATGATGGGAATCGTAAACTGACTTAGGTGATTTAAAAGGAACTTAGGGATGCCATGTAGACCTGGATGAATGCTATCTGGAAGAGACATAAGTTTTCTTTTAAGTAGAGCTTCTGTAATGCCATGCTCGCCTGGATTCCTGGCTTCTAGTCAGTCTGGTTCAGAAGGAGGACTATCCGATTGCATAAGTTGTTGATGATGCTGACTGATGAGTAACATCATAGGATAACCTACGAGTGTGTTGCTGTTACTGGAAATTGATGATGGGGTAACTTGTTGTCTATTTGTCCCTAGAACAATGTTGTTGAGACAAGAAATATTTAGACCTCCTGATGGATATATATTCTGCGAATGATTTTTGTTTAATACGGTAAAGGTTTTTAAGTGATAAGATGACTTCTATATTGGAAGGATTCTGTTGCACCATCTGTAGTTGATTTTCAATGTCTGTGAGGTCTCTGAGTAGGCTGTTTGGGCCTTTAATTTTCCTGGTGTGATGGTTTAGAATAGATTGGAGAATATTGATATATGTGAACCAGGCTTCTTCAGCTGGGAGGGAAAGGATGTTGATCTTTCAGAAATAAATGTAGGCCTCAGAAACTATGGCTTCTGTCATGCTGGACCTTGTGACCATATGCATAGTTCTGCCGGGCCCTGCAGCAGGCATTGGAGCCACAATGGCTTCTAGATGGATAACTAGTGCCATATGATCTGAGAAAGAGACAGGAACCAAGGCTGCATCCATATAAAAGTGGAGGTCTGGTGTATAATATATCAGATCAATCAGGGATCTTCGAGTTCTGATGTAAAAGGAAAAGGCACCTGGGGAAAGAAACCCTCACCGCACATCAGACCGATTTAAATGATGGACGAATCTAGTGTTAAAGTTTTGGTAGGTGGTATTGAAATCTCCCAAGAGGATTGTCGAACTGGTTCTGTTGCTGATGATGGCATTTAGCGTGTGGATTATGTTGTAATATTGATTTGTGTCATTGACTGTTTACACATAGGCAATGATAATGGGATAGCCCCAGTAGTCAATCTCAATGATAACCATGTTGTTGTCTAACAGTAGAATGTTAAAGCTATTGGGGGGGTATTGCTTTATTAACCAGGATGCCAACACCTCCAGAAGCCGAGGAGCCAATAGAAAATCTGGTATAACCTAATGACGAAAGCAGTGCTAGGATTTTATGATCAGTGTTCTGATGGTATTTAGTCTCTCCCATTAGGAATATATGCGGGGAGTTGAGGGCAATCCAATTTTTAATAGCATAGGCTCTACCCAATGAGTTGATCCCACGAACATTGACTCCAGCGATTTTACAGTTCATAACAATCTAGTTTTATGTCTCTTCGACCAGCAGCTCTGAATCAGTGGACGAATCATCCCAACCAATGTCATCTGGGTCTTCTGCAGCATCCACTTTCTCAGAGGGCACCTGAGAACGAGAGGAAATGGTCGATAGAAGTTCTAGGCAGTCGTTTAGAATTTGAAGTGGGGGTATAATTTGTTGGGGTGTCTTCCAATGGTTCCAAGGGATTGGATGTTGGAGGATCCATAGTTTTCCTTTTCTTTTCAGAAGATTTGAGATGTTTAGCTGGGGTTAGATCTGTTGTTTGATTGTTGGAGGGAGGTTGTAAATCATTTGGAGGTCGAACGTTTTCTTCATCTGAGGTGGACTTGTCTGAGAGAACCGACTTTCTTTTGTGTATCTTATTAGTTTGATTTGCAATTGCAGATATATCTATAGTGTTTTGATGTTTTGCTTTCGATTTACCGTCTTTTTTTAGGTTTTTTTGACTGTCAAAAGTCTTTGCGAGCTGTTGTTTTCCTGGTTTTCTTTGAGCTCTGAGCAATGTTCCGATGGCGGTGACCGTTGGGTAGCTTGAGACCTATTGTCCATTAAACCGTTTATGTTTGCAGACTCTTCTTTATTGTTTTTTAGGGGTTGCAGAGATGTTTTGTGAGTAGTTTGCTGGACACAAAAGAAACCAATGGACCTAACTGTTGTGATAACAAAGAGATTTTTTGCTGGATGGAGATGGATTTGGGTTTTATAGTGGTATAGTTGCTATCTAGGATGGAGGTGGATTTGGGTTTTATAGTGGTATAGTTGCTATCTATTGGGTTTGAGAGGTCCTTGCCTTCCTCTATGTATAGGTCAGTTTTATTAAGATGAGTGATGGCCTTATGAACTTGTGTGAGATTTTGGTCAACAAGATCATCCCAGAGATTTGTGTCAACTTCTATCTCCATTTGTTCTTGAGTAGTATTGGTTATTGTGATATTTGAAGAAGTCTTTTCAGGTTTGTTTGGAATTTTTGTTGAGGTTTGGGTGATATGGATCTGGGTAGAGTCATTGTTTGTGGTAGGATTAGGTGTTGCTTGATTGATGTGAGTTGATGTAAGCCCTGGATTACTAGATTTCCCTCTGCAATGATGTATTTTATTTTTTTAAGGCCACAATAGTTGCAAATTCGAGCCGTGCAATCTTTTATGAGATGTGACCTTTGGAGGCAGTAGAAACATTGGGGCCGTATCCCTCGAAATGATAAAACCAATGGTGAACCTCTGGTGGTTATGATGGTGGGGATGTCAGTGGGGGAGATGTTTTTCTTTAGGGTAAATGAAAATATCACAGTGTTAGACAAAATTTGATCATCAAAATGCGGATTATTCAGATAATTGAACTTGTTAATATTGCCATAGTTGATAAGTACATTTTGCAATTCCTGTTCAGTGAAATTTTCAAGACAGTCATTGATTTTTCCGGATAGTGTAACTGGTCTGTTCATGTCAATGTAGCACAATATATGATTCCCTAAAGCTTTGATGTTAAAATTCATTATGTCCGCCCAGGTTTTGAACTCAATGCCCATATAACGGTCATTGGGATGGGTTAGAATCTTGTGAATTCCTTTTCCAAGATCCTGTTGGTTGATGAGGGCATAGAGTTGATCCATGGGAAACTTGAAGAGAGAACAATTTTGATTTGTAATAGCGATTTATCGTTATAGTAGTTTAAGAATGACTTATAAAGAATGTTTGGAATGGTTTTATTGAAATTGTTAGTGATCGTTTGGTATATTTCTTCATTTAGATTATTGATATCTATTGTATCGTAATCAGAAGTGCTATAGTTAAGTTTCGAGTGCTGTTCTACCTCATAATCTATTAGATCTAAAAGGAGTTCGCGTGAATTAGCTACCGTTACATTTTCGGTATTATTTACGGTTTTGCTTAAACCCACAGCGTTAGCGCACGATAATGTTTTTTTTTAATTTGCCAATTGCAAAAGGTTTTTTCATTGGAGTTAGATAAATTTGTTATTATATCATCTGTAGGATAATTAGTATCATGTAATTGAGTGTGTGTATCTTTGGGATTATGTTGCGGTTGTTTAAAATTTATTTTAAAATCTCTCTGTCCGCCATTAGAAGCATTTTTGCCGGCCCCTAGCGGATTTTTAGAGAAGTTTTCACTATAATTGTTTTGACGGTTATTTTTATTTGTCACTACATAATTATTTTCTCTTTTGTTTGAAGCATTAGAGGATTGAAAACTGGGATTATATTTCACAAATATATCCTCGGCAGAAATCTGTGAGCAGATATGGGTATTGTTATGTTTTTCTGAGTTTTTTGTTGTGATATTTACAGTTTGACCGCAGACTATTTGGCCGTTTGTACTAGAATTTGGGTCGTAATTATTATTTTTAGAAGCTATTTGGATATTAAATGATGTTGAAGGTTCATTATTATGCAGTGAAGGAGTTTCAGACCATTTGGGTTGACAATCTTTGCCATTTGAATTTAATATTGAGTTTAAAACCTCGCGGGAATTGACCGCCGTATTTGCTTTATTTTCAAATGTTAGAGTTTGTTTACTTTGACTATAATTAATGTAATTATCACTCTCCATTATAACTAACGGAAAGTTAAAGACTTACCTAACGTTTGGAGCTCAAGATTAGAGCTTCCACTCCCTTTCTTTTCTCACGAATTGAAAATTAGTTTGAGCTTCTAATGGATGATCAGAACTGGTCCAAATGTAACTATGTAAAAGTAACTATAAAGTTACTTTTGAAAGAATTTTGTTCTATAAACAATAATTGAAACTAGGTAATTAGCAATCTGGTTAAAGATCTCTAATTTGTGTAAATTATCTGATCAGAAGGAATTAGGTTTTATTAGAAATTAGTCTTTCCAACTGATTAGATAATAAGTTTGATCAAGTTGTAATTAAAATGTCAGAAAAAATTAAAATAATTAAAAGAATTTGAAAAACTAATTAATAATAATAGGTAGTCAGACAGTGTATAGCAGAAGTATAAAAGCTACAAATTTCCTATTGGTTTTTTTCTTCTGATAAGTTTTGCTGCCAGAAATCTGTAAAATTTGTTTGAGCTTTGCTATCAGTTAGATCTGTAATGCACCATTAATCAATTCTACTACCAGTTTACTATACAAGGTTTCCTGGTTATCAATCAGAAATGTAACACAATATTCACGGACATCTAAACATTACCATTGCTAAACCACAGAGGTGTTCATTCAGGTTTCACCATCTGGTTTGTTCGACATCTGATGCCTGACATGTAGTAAAGATCTTTGTCTACCATTGCTAAAGATCCATGCCTGAAAATATAGGCGTTATTGCAAACAAGACCAAAATTGAATTAAAGGAGCAAACAGTTGCCAAAAGTAGCTATGAATGTCACTGATGAATCCTTTACCTTTGATGAGGAGAGAGGTGATTACTCCAGAAATGAAGCTATAATAAAAACCTAGGTAAATATAAAATGCCAAATTCAATGTCTAAACAAACTTATTTTTCTGAAACTTTATAACTAAAAGCAATTGGGTTGTTTACCCTTATTTTAAAAATGGACTAAACCTTAGCAGAGAAGGCCATAATTAATTTACTTCACTTCTATTTGAATATTATGTTAATGTTTTACTTTTGTTTTGTGTGTGAATAAATAAACATGTTATTTCAATTTGTTAATTTGGCTTAGTTCTCTCCATATATCACCATATAACATTTTAATTAATATATAATAGAATTAAGTAAATTTGGAGTTATATTCTGGTCAGTTTTGGCTAGTGGTGCCCTGAAATTATTCCCATACAAATAAAAATATCCACAGAAGAGATGTTTGCTTTCTGCAGTTATGGAGGGGTTCAACAGTCTGGAAATGTCATTGCATATTATAAATTTTGTATCCTCTCAATCTGACCATTGATATGGATAGTAGGTAAAAATATTATCCATATTTAACTCTTCTGCTTGAAACAAAATTCCTCTAAATGCATAAAATATTTATTATTAAATTTAGAAATGACAATTTAAATAATATTGTATGTTATGTTAATTAGCATGTTTTTGTTATAATATGTTTAAAGAAATTATCTTCTTTTTTTTTTTTCATAATTAAAACATGTTTGCATTGATTAATTCCTTGGTATAATATTGTACTCATTGTAAAGCTTTTTTTAAAATTTATTTTAATATGTAACAGCTTTCTCAACTGTGCTTATTGGTCTCATTTTCTCTTTGGGTTTATTAGGTTTGTATCAGGGCATAAAATTCTTATTATATGGGATAATATATTTGTATATTTAAAGTGAATTAATAACAATTGTTTTATCTAAAATATTTAGGAAGAAATTTCACATTTAAAGCAAATCCCGTATGTTTTGGCACAATCACAGAGCAAGGAGATTCTAAATCTCAAAGTTCGTGAATTGCGATCCAGCTCTGTTACTTCTGATATTTGCACTTTTGAAGTCCAGAGCAATAAACCATTTGATTATTAATTATTTAATGTAATATATATATTAATGTTTAATCACACTTCACTTTATATATGGTATTTTCCAAAATGCTATATTTTCTGCATTATTATTTTTTTTAATTTTATAGGTTTTATTTTGAAAATCATCCAGTTTCATGCAATCTAAAACGTTGGTTTCATTTTCAGAGTAATATTTATTGTTTTAATGTTTCTAAATAATATGTTGTTGTTTTAGTATTATACATTTGGCTAGATTAATTAGCAATAATCTGTAATCACGAAAAATTACAAAGATATTGCGGTTAAAATTTTCATAATGCCAGACTTTACTATGAAATATGAATTAACATATTAATTTTAAATCAGTTACTGCAGCTAAATTTTTTTTAAATTGCTGTTGGTATTAAAATTAAAAAGAAAGAAATATAAGAATTAAAATAATACAGTATTCTATTGAAATAACTACCGTGTTTGGTTTCTCTTTTCTCAATTTATTTCTTTAAAGTGGACAATTAAAACAAGAATGGAAACACTTTATTCAATAACCTTTTAAAATTCAAGTTTTATTGATTTTATGCTATTTAGACATATCAAGAAGTGGTGGAAATATTACCACAAGATAGGGGGAAAAAATGGGGGGGCGGGGGAGCACTAGAAGGGTGAAAGTCTTATCGCAAGACAGAATTTAAAAAAAGGAGAGTGGGAGATGCATTAGAACTGTGGCCTGAAAGTTATGGGGGGGGGGGGGGCTAATCAATACATTTTATTTAAAAGGAAAAGGGAATATTAGACCTGTATAAAAATAAATGTTTAATAAAACATTTATAGAAGTTTACAGTTAAATATGGAAGATGCATAATGAGACAATATGCATATTTTTATATTAATTAGGCCGCTTTAAATCAGAAATCTGTTTCTAGAAGTTTTAAATATTTTATGACTTCATTAATTTGTTAGGAAGAATAATATAATACAGTTTATTTTTTTGCTCTTTCTAACACGATTTGTTTATATGTCTTTGATGTTTTGTTTAATAATAAGCAACATTTTTTTTTAACTTGACAAAGTATCATAAGTTATATCAAATCACTTGATTTTTATTCTTTGTAGCAATATTTGTGGAAATAGTGAAATTATGTTTATATGAACTATGTTTGTATATATATGCATTGTTATCTTTATATAATATTTGCACATTAATGCAAAAAAATATCTTCATCCCCAAGTTCATCAATAACCATCTGGAAGAAAGAGGGAATTTTTAATCAATTAATTTATAAAATAGTACTTGAATGATAAATTGTTTGAAAAGTTGTGTGTCATTCATGCATCAGGAAATAAAAAATAAATTTTATATTTGGCAATATGTAATGCTTAGGTGATTCATTTTAAAAATTTAAAGTCAGTGATAAATTACAACTGTCAGTACTATGTACTTATCTTTATTGTCTGGTGAATCTGAGATAAATATAAATGTTTGATCAATTTACTATCAAACATTTGAGTAATCAGTTATACCAGCTAAATAAAGTAAAGGTAACCATAAGAGAATGACACCTTTTCCCAGTAGTAATGAAGACTATATTATGTTTCAATCATACTTTTTTTTTTTACAATTAATGCATCAATGTTCATGTGATCAACTCACATTAACATGAGAACTTTTATTTTCTTTTATGTCCAACATCTAAATATTAAACTAATACTCATATAGAGTTTGAATATACTTTGAACATTTTCATGTCATATTTATGGACAGTCTGCTGAGAATCTGATTGTCCGTGAATATGATGTGAAAATGTCGAAAATATATTCGGTACAATAATATTTTATATTTAAATTCTGTATGAGTATTATTTTACATTAATATCTATAATGGCAGAGTATGGAAACATAACTAAGTATTAAACCCATTTATCATTTAATATGGATTGTTAACTAACTAGCTATTAGGACAGCTATATGGGGGGGAGAAAATCCTGTTTGTGGCCTGAAGAAAAGTTTCAAGGTTGGTCTATCCCAGACTCGAACTCAGATTATGGATGTGAAAAATGTAAGATAATTTTCAGCACTATATATTCTGGAGAAAAAAGAAATTAATATTTGATAATCTTTAAAATTAATATTAAAGCTGTATCTGAAAATTATTTGTAAAAAAAAAAAAAATAATAATCAAATGGTCAGTTGCTCGTGTAAAAAATAGTGTAAATAATTTCGTAGTTATGAACTACTACATATTGATTATATAGCATTTAGTCTTAGATATTATTCATTTAAACTATATTTTTATTCTTAGTAATAAAAATGGGGAAAAAAATAGTGTAAATAATTTCGTAGTTATGAACTACTACATATTGATTATATAGCATTTAGTCTTAGATATTATTCATTTAAACTATATTTTTATTCTTAGTAATAAAAATGGGGATTATTTAATAATCTCAAATATTATTATTATTATTAAACGTTTATAATGCAATGGAAATGGAAATTTTTGTTTTTGAATTTTAATTGACTATCATCGCTATTATACTTAATACTTTATGCTAAGTAGGCAAATTAATTGTTTAGTATATCAAGAAACTTAAGATTAAGAAAAATATAATTATTTAACAAAATAGCTAAGAAAACAGCATATTGTACTTAAGCAAGAACACAAAATAAATAAATATAAATAAAGGATAATAATGATAATAATAAAGTGTTTATTTTTCAGGAATTCATAAAAATTTCAAGCTGTAAAAATGAGAGAGAAACTTGAATGCAGATCTTAGGCTCCAAATCTCATACTCTACCACTGTGCAAAACCATAAAGAGCCTTATAGAAAATGTTTTCAATTAATAGCAAACATAAAAATAAAGAGATAGTAAGCCAGAGATTAAATATTCATTAAAATTAGTGAGAATATTAAATAAGTTAGATGGTTTTATATACAAAAAATGTAATTTGTAATTTTTTTTTTTTTAAATTCTAACTTGCTGTATGAAATACAGAAAGTGATATTATTTTTTTCAAAGTTTAAATCAATAAAAAGACAAGTAGATAAGGATGATCAAGTGAACAAAAGTTAAAAATAATAATAATTTAAGAAAATTATTCTAGACTACAATTTTTCCTTGTTTTCTTTCATAACAGCTATTGCTGAAAAATGAGGCATTGTTTGATAATATCAATAATATTGAATGTAATTGCTGTCTTGATCAACATACTTTTCCGGATATGTTATAAAGGTTTGGAATGTTACCAGGAATTTCATTCATGAAGCTACTATTATTGAAGCATTTCTAGTCTTATCATAATTAATTACTTAATATTTTTAGTTCAGAGAGTATACATACATTTTTTTGTTTTCAACCTTTTTTTTTTTAATTTTTACTATATGAGTAAGGATTATTGTCGCCTAATTCTAATTATTCACATTTCTTATACATAAGTAAAATTTCAGAATGTAAAGCAAGCATTAAAATAAATTGCATAATTTTAATTTTGTAAGTATGTATTACTTGTTTTCTATCATAATAAAACTTATTAAATGGACAAAGATATGGCTAAATTGTAGTTTTCCAATAAGTAAAAGTTATTTTGCAAATCAAAGATAATCTATCAAATATTTTATCATCTATTAATCTCCTTAATGAGATATTTGTAGTTGCTTTTAGAGTTCTAGCACCTCAATTTTGGAAGAGTTTTTGTGTGAGACTTAGAAGCAGATAGTCACACAGAATTATAATATATATCAAAGTAAACAAACAAAATAAAAAAAAAAATGGAATAATAGAGATAAAAAAATTTGATGTATTAAATGCTTTTATTGACTGTACTAAAAAAAAAAATAATAATTGATTTTTCAACCACAATTGGATTTTTTAGATTTAATTTGAAATAAAAGTGGAAGGGGGTCCAGAAATTAATTAAATCAATCCCTTGTTATAGGTATAAACTTAATTCATTTCTGGACACCTCCCCTCCCCCAAACAATTATTTTATTTCTTTTTAATGCACAGTCAATAAAAACATTTAATATAAAAATAAAAAAAATTATCTCGATTATTTTTAAGTTTTTAATATTGGCACATTTATTGAAAATGTAAACTATATCACACATTTAATTGACCAGTTGATATATATCAGTATATATGTATCCCTCTTTTGGTCCCAAAACTCATCCTTAAACAAGAATATTCTAAGCAGAATAAGCATTTATAAAGGTTGTCTGTGGAGAAAAAATTGGCCAGTTATTCTAGCTAAAAAATTATACTATAAGTTGGGAATATTATTTTTAAAAAATAACTTGAGTATATATAAAAATTTAAACACCCCTTAATGTACTTTATATGCTTGTGTAAAGTGTGCTGTCTGTATTATGCAGATATTAACTTAAAATAAGTATTTATAATGCAATTTAAATCTATGTAAAAAGAAAAAAAAACACAGCTTGAAGTTGTTCCTTTCTGTTATTTATTCACCTACCAATCATTATTATCCAGTTTGGTTTTCAAGCTCAAAGATTTTCTTGGATTTTTTTTTTTTGTGGTCATATTAGTTGCTATAATGACTTTAAACAGAATCTCTAAAAAAAAAAAAAAAAAAAGTTTAATATTGCTAAAAAAAAATGTGTTTTCATTGTCCAAAAAGTATAGCAAAATATACAGAGAAAGTGAAACTAAACTAATATTTAACAATTTTTTTGTGTTCTTCCACACTACTGATTTTCATTATGCTGAAGAAAAAATCCATATTGAAGTTTCCCTTTTTTAAAATTTGTACTACAATATTATACTATAATTATTACGTGAAATTATTAAAATTAAAAAAAAAAAACAATGTTTACTAACAAATCATTTGATTGATCATAAAGACTTCTTATTTATCATTAGTGTAACAAAAGCCAAATAAACATACAATACATTACAAAAACATAATCACAGTCAACTTGAAAAAAAATTTCAGCATATTGAAAAAAAGGAAAAAAAATCTAATGCATTCTGAGTTTACATATTGTAATCAATATTTAAGGCTTTTGTCACAACGTGTGCTGTGCTGATCTAAATAAACAAATATGATAGCTGTAGCGGGTTTTTTGGACATGACATGTCACTATTTTATCAAGTGTGGGTAGCCATGTTTTTGCATTGACTTAGTTAAATAGCATAATATGTTTTGATGGCAGAATTATTAGATATTTAAGTAAAAATTAAAAATATTAATCTTATTCACTTTATTTGTATTGCATTTTCATTATACACAATTTATTATTAACTGCATAAAATCATCCTCACTTGCAATTCAAATACGATGGATAGCAGTTTTAATTTGGTTGAAATTAGCATTTGTAAAAATTTTAATCCAGAATTGATTGTCTGAAATCTTAGCTAATATTTATATTGTACACAATTTAAAATTTAATATTGATAGTACATATGACCAAATATTATTTTTAGCTTTATGCCGAATGAAATTTATATTTTTTTCTCGGTATTGCATTTTTTGTTGTATGTGAGATAATGTTTCCATTGCTTTGGATATCTGAAAAGAATTACTAGATGATTTAAAATCGAGGAAGCAGAGTGTTATTTTTAAATTACATTTAATAATTTTTGATATTAATTGTATAAATCTGAAACTTTTACCCTCTTTGCTTCCTTTTTTTTTTTTACTGAAAATATTTTAGATTAGTGATAGAAACAGTTTCAATTTGACAGAAAAATTTTAATTCTAATTTAATCGACTGAATGTTTTAGCTAATTTATGTACTATACATTTTTAATTTTATGCTAAGCAAATTTTCTATTTATACAGTATTGTGTTGATTTACATCCATGTACTGAATGAACCTCTTTATTTTTTTTGCTTTTGTAATCATTAACAATGAAAGCCTTTAATTTGGGTATGTTATTAATGAAATACTAATTGTCTCAGAAAACACTGGATGGAAATTAAATAAAATACTGTACATTCATTAATCTTATTTTAAGCTTATAATCAAAATATTGAAAGCAGCACTATAATGTGTTTTATGAATAAAATATATGCTATACAATTTCAACATGAAAGTCACTATTTTGCTTTTGGATGTGGTAACTTTAATAACTATTCTATGGCATCATTGGTGTTACAAAATGGCCACCAATTTTTGTCATCAAAAAAAGTTATTTAGGTTTTACAATTGTTACAGTGAATAATCAATTGGAAATCAAAATAGTGGGTACAAATTGATGATGATCGCTATTGTGAATTCTTGCATAAAGCCCGAGTGCTATGTGGGATAAAGATATATTTTTAAATGAACTTCACTTAATATAATTTTACTTTAAATCAATATCGCACATATAGTATATATGTAAATCATTAGATATTTCTGCAGTAAGTTAATATATATATATATATATTGTAACCATGTGATATGCCACCTGTTTTTATTGGAGCATTTTTAACAGTGCAGTATATAATACTTAGCCATAAAAAGAAAATAAAAGATAAAACAAAACTAACAACAAAAGACATAAAACTATATCATTCAATATGTAGATAAAATGGTCTCACTTAATAAGCAATATTTCATATCTTTGGAGTTAAATAGTTATCTACTAAACGGTATTAATAGAATATGCATGTTTATAATGTAAATTTTTTATAAAAGTTAAAAAAAGAAAGAAAGCTAGTTTAATGAACATTTTAAGTTTTAGTGTTGAAAATTTGTTGGGTTATTTAAAGTTGAAGTGGATTATTATAAGAACCTTGCCTTAAATAAGATCAGTTTTACACTCTTAGATGTGTGTGCATGCTTGGGTGTGTATGTTGATTTTAGATCTTTAATTTTATTTATTAAAATATTCAATTTATTTATTAACTTTCAAAATAAAATAGATAATAAAACTTGGCAAATAAAATATTTAATATTCTAAACTTCTGATAAAAACAGCAATCAAAATATGAAAAAAAAAAAAAAATCAGTAAATTTATTGCACGTATTTTATGTTTATTTTTTTAAAAAAAAAAAACTTTATTCACGTTAAGTATTATTAAACGAAATTGAAACACAGAATGATGACGTGTGATTGTTTTTGTTTTTTTTTTTTTTGATATTGGAAAAAAGAGCACGGAACTGGAGGTGAATTGGGAGAGTTGGATCACAGAGTGTCCTAATAAGAAGAAAAAATAACAGTGTAACTTTTATTATTTGCCTTTTTGTTTTTAAAACACATCAATGATTTGCTGAACAAGAAATTAAGGTATCAAGTTTTTGTGCTTTCTTTAACTAAACGTAATATAAAGTTAATAATAATGTGCCAAGATAATACTTTTAACTCAACTTATAACTTTAAAAATTTTCAACAAATAAAAATGGTAATCTTAATCGAAATCATAAGGAAAATTCTAAATAATTATTTAATGCTAATAAATCGTATTCTTTGTGGCAGTAAATTTAAGACCAAGTTAAAAATAATAATAATAAAATGTTCCAGACTAAAATAATGTAAATAGATGTTTGATTTAATTATAAAAACAAAACAACCAACAAATGTCTAAATGAAAAAAAAAAACTAAATAAATTGAATACTGCTTTCTGAAAATGAAAATAAAAATTTGTTAATGAAAACGGGCATATCATTTCATTTATGGTGGGATATTGCTTTGTCGTCTGCTTCTTTGGAGAGAGTGGAAAAACTGTTGATAAAATATTTTTTTAATGAAACCGCGGATAACTACTAGAATTTAATAATAATTGTACAAAATTGTCATATTCAAACTAGCTAGTTAATATTAAATCGTGTCATATAATGGATCCATACCTGTTCATGTTTAAAGTAGTATATCATATTTGTGTGCTTGTCTACTATCATAGTGAAGTCGTAGCTGCTGTGTTGTTTCTTAAAAATAAATAAATATATTGGATTTGAAAAATATTAATGCGTCAATATTATTCACATAGCTAACAACGTGAGACCTCACGCCATAAATTATCTGTCTACTGTTGAGGAAACTTTACTAATGAACTGAATTTATCATCATCATTATTATTGTAATTTGTATTTTTAAAAAAAAAAAAGGTAATACAATAGTTATATATTTTATGCTTTATTTTACATGTCAATGTATCTTACTTTACCATCTGAAATTGTCTCAATGAGTTTACAATAAAGTGTGTAGAGATTTTTATTACACACATGTAAATGTAAATATATTGGCAAAGGGTTTAAATTTAAAATTGCCTATTCGTTATAACTTGAGACAAATAATCATTACAGGTGTGTTTATCAGAAGTTTTAATAATTTTCTTAATATCATTCGTAGCAAAAATTAGATTTTGAAATTGTCCGAGAACAAATTTATTTTATTAACCATTTAATTAAGAATATTTATTGCATCAATCTGTCCACTTAATTTCATAAATATTTATTATGCTCATTGTTCGTGTGCGTATTCTTTATCTTATGCAAATATTTACTATGCTATTTTAATGTGTTTATAGTCGTTTTGACGAATACTTTCCTGTGGGTTTCGGATATTATTTAATGTGTGGATTTGAATATTGATACAAGCCATTAATCTTTATCATTAGGGATAAATTCGTATCTTGCCATTGTGAGAAATAGTTATCAGATAGTATACTACTTATGATGTTTATGGGATGGAAATGATCTCCCATTATTATTATATGTATTTGCCATGAGAGGACAGTGTTCCAAAATATTTTTATATAGCTTATTTAGTCAGATTCCATGGAGAGAATCATTTGTCTTTGGTGTGTTTTCCCTTTCTTTATGTGGTAAGACTGCGTCTTCACATACACTTATGCTTGAGGGATAAGCATGGGAGCCACCATTATTATAGTCAGGTGTCTTGCTCTAAGGAGCTTATTTAGTGATGTTGTTCCTCATGTGCTTTTTAAAATACTATATTGTCCACTACAGAAGGTGTAGACTATTGTATTTATAAATGTTATGGCAATGATAGCTAGTTATTGAGGTAGTAATTTCCATTGCTTTGGTTGGTCATAATAATATCCCTATTGTGCTACTGTGCTTTGCCAGTAGTATACAAGTAAATCCACAAGATTGAATAACTTAATTCCTTAATTTAAAGCATAGCATGATGGGAATACACAGACCCAATGCTATTTATCGACGTCATATGGAGAAATTCGCCGAGGGGTTTGTAAGTTCCATAAATTTTAAATTTAGTATTATTATGTGGACATTAAATAAGTTAACTATCAACGTATATGTGACTTCTGATGAATGTTTTTATTTATCCTTAGTTTTAAAATTAACATAGTGTGAGGCAGTTGTAATGTAATGATGACAGTTATCATCATCATATTAGCCAGCTAAGTTAGAGGCAGCAATAAATTATCTTGAAGTTAATCTTCATAATTTTGTTATATAATTTTAATAGTAAGATATCATAAAGATGCTAAGATGTAAAATATATGGAAAATGTTAATTAGCTTATGGTGAAAGCTAGCCAACTATTATAACTATTATTTTCAAGTTCATTAATGTTTGTTCAATGCCTTAGATGAAGTAGAATAAATTGTGATTTCAAATAAATATTCAGCCAGAAATCATAATAATTTATAATCATAAGTTTATTGTGCAATTTTCAAAACCAAGAAGCAATATTTTGAAATAAAATGAATTTAAATTAGTAACTCCTCAGAGTTAAAATGTAAAGGATCTAGTAGCTATGATGTGTAAGCTGTGATTAAATTAGTGTGCTGTAAATAAAAAAAAAAATTGTTATGTCTAATGTAATAAATGTATTTTTAAAATTTATTAAAATGTAGTTTTGAGTATTTTTCTGTGTGAAACTCTTCTCTTTGGTTCCACAAACCCACCAAATGAAATAAAATGTATATTTTTCAAATCAGATAATTATTATTCTCAAGATCCAAAATCACTAATACTTGATAACAAACAGTGACATAAATAGGTTTTTTTTATTAAAAATTTTAAATTGATAATTGTTCATTTAAGTATTGCAATGGATGTACCCATCCATAATTCAGACTGCACATTATTAACCTATTATCAGAGTTTAAACATTGTAAATGAAGTATTTTATCTGTGTTGTTTGGGATAAGAGAGGGAAATGAAATGTACCCTTTTCCTTTTATTAGTTGAATGCCATTCTAGGTAAAAGACTGTAAATATTCTAAATTTATTTACATGATTTTTTTTTTAATTAAATATTAGTTGAATGAAGTAAGCATTTTCTTTGGTGATCTACGTGATTATTATTAGGATGTTAATCAGATGCATTAACTCCTAGGAAATGTATGTTATTAAAGCCTGCTAGAAAGTCATTCATTTGCCTTGCAACACTATACCATTATTTTATTTAATAAAATACCAGAAAGAAAACCCTGAGATTTTTTTTATTTTGCATTAAAATAAAAGGCCCATTGTTGTTTGATCATATTAATGGATAATATTAAAGGTATAATAGTTTGTTAGTCATAAGAGTTTATTGAAGAATACTTTTGAAAGTGCAAATATTTATAGCTCAGAGAGTTTGATTGAGATGAAGGTGATGTACTTGATTCTAAATTATTTATCTGAGAAGGATTGAAGTTTTATCTCTTCCCAAAATTATATGCTTTATTTAGAGTAATTTATATTATTAGAGTTAAGCTCTTCCTTGGTCTTAACTATATCTCTGTAGCTAATTCTTTATATGTAACCGACCACTGAGCTTAGTCTGTTCTATAATACCAAAGAGTCTCAACCTTACCCAAGTATTATGTAAAGGATAGGTGTTCAAAAATCATAACTTGTTAAAGTTTTGTTAGAAATATTTTTGATAGGTTAGAGATAAGGTCTCAACTTAAGAGAATGACTATGATTATTAGTTATTTTTCATTTTCTTTAGAGGTTACAAAAGGAACACCCAACTATAGGAGCTATTGATGTACTTAATTACATGATACTATTCCTTTGATAAAGGTTACAATATATATATTATATTTAGTATGCGTATATAAATATATATATGTATAATTAATCAGTAATTAAGTGTTCTATTTAAATTGAAGATTTCCTTTAAAACAGTTGTTGTATTTTTTAAAAAATGATTGTTTTAATATAAAAACAATTTTAAATAGAAAAATTAGTTACTGATTTATTATATATATATAATTATGTACACATACCAAATATGATATATGCATTAAGAGTTTAAAATAGTTTTTAAAATGTCATTAAAGTTGAAGAAAATAAAATTTAAACTGCCCTCTCATAACCATTATTTAACCAAATGAAAATTCTAAGAATAATTATTATGTGCAATATATGAAATTATTGAATATTTTTCTTGTCCTCTGTTCCATATCTATCAAACTAGTTGACATATTGAAAAGATAAGTGTTTCAGAATGATTGTAATGGTATTGTATGTCAATTTTCAAGCAATTCTATTGAATTTAAATATATTAAACCTTGACTTTAAAATTTCATTCTAACCTGAAAATGATCAAAAGTTAACAAACAAACAAACAGATTTTCCAAAATCAATAAAAGTATTTATAAAATAAAATTTCTCTTAACAGAATAATTTTTGAAAAAAAAAAAATTAGCACATAAAGTAATTTATTTTAAAGAAACTTATAATGTATTGGCAATTGTTTTTTTTTTCATTTACTTTGTTAAGTATCTTCTATTTCTAGAGATATTCTTACTTCAGGTTAAATGTCATTGATCTCATTCTTTATATAAAAATAATCTTTATTGGATTGTCCCAAGTCTTAATGTATTTGGCAATGAAAAAAGAAATTAAGATTATCTCATCCCAATAAGTCTTTATAAGCATCAAGTATTAATTTTCATTTGATCATGCAACCTATCATAAACTTCACCTGCCAAATTTTATGTGGATATTTTTTAAAAAAGGGAAACTTTGTGCACTGCAGGTCTAGTATCTCTCAAATAGTAATGCTTAAATGATATGTTATCTATGTTAAAATGTGAAGAAGTGTAATCTTTTTATATAAAATGTGTAAATTCAATTTTTATAAATAAGTATGATCATTATAAAAATATGAATATGTAAAGATTCTTCAAGAAAACAAATTACATTAGCACTCATAAATTTGTATTAGTAAGTGTATAATGCAATTTCTTTCTACATTTCTATTTTTTATGTTAGTGCACAAAATCAAGTGATAGCTATATTTTTCTTTTTCAAATTATTTTGGGTAACTAATCAAAAATAATGAAAAATTTACTCCATTTATAAAGTCTTGTAATTCTTTATGTTTCATTACTTTTATTTCAACTAATACAGCAGCTAATAAAAGTTTTTTTAATATAATCCATTCCTTCTAAATATTTTAATATTTCATAGAACAGCTAATAAAAATCATATAATGTAACCCATCTCTCTAAACATTTTAACATTTCAAAGATGCACCAAAAAATTCTATGCATTTTGTTGAACTAATGCCTGGTGTAAAGGAATTCAGTTACTTAACAATTAATTGTTTTGCTGTTATTGGAAGAATTACAAGGTAAAATATTTACATCATTATTAAATAATTATTTTTACATTTGTGAGAAAAGCATGGAATCATGGATGTATGTGAAAACTCTTAATGTTTATCTGATCGTCATAATTTTCTAACATTTGCAGAGTTTTGATGAAGTATTTGCAAGTATGCTTCAATAAATCTAAAGAGTGAGCTGGATAGTTTTTTAAAAATATTTAAATCTTTTGTTGGAAGATAGCTGCAGAAGTAATAATGGGTCAAAAATTTTAGATACCAAGAGATTTATCTGAAAACTATCATTTGCAATATTCCTCGATAGAATGGTGCTTTCTTAAAGGATATTCATTGATATGCTGCAGGGCTACTATTTGGAAGAAAAAAGAATATTAGACTGTTTACAAGAAGAGATTATTAAATAATTATAAGTGGTATTATACAAAGATATGTGATAGATTTATAGTATTTTCTATAAGTTAATAAGCAATCTCGATATGTCCTTATCAGATGTGGATTCTGTCATCTCCGGTATAGATATAAAATCAGGTTTGATCACAGAACATTGCATAATGCTGTTACTTCTGATAACACTATGTCACAGGTAACAGGAATCATTAACAAATTGTCAGGAGGTTCAAGCTTGTCTAAAAGTTTTGGTTCACTGCAAGGTTGTGATATTAATGATTATTGACTACTTCATTGATTGCTCATTTGGTAGCTTGTGAGTCCTATTTCTAATTGCATCAGCCTTTTAGACTAACACTTAGTAACTTCCTATAAACAGTGATGTCAAACATGTCCAATGTTTCTTTTACTTTGATATTTATATAGGTTGTGATTTGACTGAGATTAGTTGTATATAGGCTTACAATAATGTCTTCATGAAAATATTTAACTATTATCAGTGCTGCTATGGTTATAATGAAATCTTTTTAAGTATTAGCAGTATTATCTCTTCCATAAAAGTGTTGAACTCTTCTTTTTTAATAACTAGATATGTAATTCAGTAAAATTGAGAGGCTCAGATTTAAAGATTTGCATATTTACTGCTTTGTGCCCACCATCTCCTGGATGCACAATTGATGAGTCACTTGTTGACTATGTTAAAGTTAACTATCTTATTATCGCATTCATTTGTTTCATCCCCATTTTTAAGATTTTTATATTTATTTAAAGATTGGCACAAAATTTTCTAAAATATTGAATTACATGCGTTAATTACATTCTGAAACACTTACTTGGCTATATTCATAAAATAGTTGCTATAAGATGGATTTATCAAGAATTATTCAACTTAATCATAGATATTCACTGAATTACCTTTGTAAATTGTTCTCTCTCTCTCTCTCTCTCTCTCTCTCCCCCTCCCTCCACCTCCTCCCTCCCCCTCCCTCCCTCCCTCCCTCCCCCTCCCTTTCTCCTCCACCTCTACCTACCTACCTACATACATACATATATATATATAAAATTGGATAAATCAGTGCATGAAAAATATGCATAACTTTACAGAAAATTACCATTTGATCTAAAAGTTCTACTTATTGTAGTGTTGATTGCAAATCTGGATAATGCATTTATCTGCCCTTTTCAATGTTATATATTGTACCAGTTTTAACAACCAGAATAATCTATTGACTTTTAAACCCATTAATAAATTCTGGTTGGTAAGATACATGATAGAATTCAGTTATAATCACCAACCATCAGCTTTCATTTTCAGAATATTATTTTTTTCTCCACATGTAAATTGATGATTCTTAGATTGTCATTACCTTGTCTAATTTATTTCATTGTTTATTAAAGGTTAGGTCTAAAATCCTTTTTAGTAATAACGTCCTTGGAAATCTGGCTGACAGTATTTGGGACTGGAATAAAAAAGCATTTTATGGACAGTTTTCTTAGCATTAACATAATCTATTGGTTAATGTAAATGCTCACACTAAATTTGTGTATACTCATTTAAATAAAAACTAACAAATACATGTCTGCACCTATGTATTGTTTCTGGTTTTTTACAGATCCCTTCTTTGAATATCAGAAAAGAAATTGACTTGTAGAAAGTGGATAAAAAATCAATTAAATAAATCAGATCTTCCAATATCTTAAGATGTAATTTTATCACCTAAGGTTCATCTCAAATCAAGATCCACTTTTTGGATGTTTAAGAATCTATAACTGACAAATTGTAATTTAAACAAATGAACTTCTTATAAGATTTTAAATAAATTTCTTTTTCCAGATCTGCCTAAATAATACTGGAATATTATCACTAGATTTAGAACAAGTCATAATTATTGTTCATCTATTTCATAAATGAAATTTTACAGTGATTGACAATATGTAAATGTGGTCAGGCAAACCCCTGAACCACATAGTCATTGACTTTTAAATTGATGACTTCAGTAGCCACTAATGATTCTTTCTTCTGGTTGGAATCTTTACAGATTCATTTTATTTTGTTAATAGTATGATTCTTTCTTCTGGTTGGAATCTTTACAGATTCATTTTATTTTGTTAATAGTTAAACTGTTGAAAAAAAAATCATTCATTAAATAAATAAATCCCATTGATAAGGTGTTAATTGAATCAAATGTTTGGTATCTTTAAAATGGCTGCAGGCACAAACATGATTATATGTTTCATTTAGTTTTTTTGCACAGTTTGACCCTTAAGAATCAAGATGCTTAAGTAGTAGTTGTGTTTTACCCATAGGATGTACCCACCATCCACATAGTAATGTAGCAAATAAAAAACTAATCAATAAGTTTTATATTTTTGGTTTAAAAAAAGAATCAAGAACAAAAAAATAATATATTTAATAATAAACAAA
This sequence comes from Epiperipatus broadwayi, assembly GCA_028023455.1. NCBI lineage: Eukaryota > Metazoa > Onychophora > Udeonychophora > Euonychophora > Peripatidae > Epiperipatus > Epiperipatus broadwayi. The sequence continues at coordinate 528,333 of JAQFVV010006392.1, read as the reverse complement.
TGTACAATGGTTACAAAACAAATACTTTCAATAAGAGTAATAATTGTAAGCTTTCCATGAGAAAATAAAATAACTGACAGCAATAAATCCACAAACAAATTATTTCCTAAAAATGTATTTATTTATGAAGAAAATAAAAAGTATAGATGCTATAAAAGTGGAAACTAGTCTGGGGATATTGGATGAGTAGGCACTAGATGGGGATTTTATGCACAAGCTTTCTGGCGTCCATTGATTACTCTAGCTTGCTGTGTGTGGCAATATATATAGTGAGTTTTGCCAGTTTTTATAAAGGTATTTTGTTAATATATTTATTATCTTAAATATACAAGGAAAATGAGTTACATGGATACATTTAAAAAATAAAGAGGCAAAAGGATACATTTAATAATGATAACTATATGAAGTATAATTATGGAAATAAATAAGTTAAAAATTTACATTTACAACAATAACTGTATTTTGTAAGACATCCGCATCTTATATTTAAATGTTTTCATTAAAAGTTCTCATTAAAAAGAATTAATAAATTGCAACTTTCATATCTGATTGGATTTTGATATTATTTTTTATACATCCATGTATGTATGTTGTGTTGTCTCAGCTATTATTTTTGTTAGATTGCAAGATTTTCTCATTTCCGTTGCACATTCACTGTTGTGATGATGATGGTTAGTTAGTGTGTTACTACATGTATAAATAATGCAGCAAATTTAATATTAAAAAAATAATATAGTGCTAATAATGTTTATCATAAAACAAAATCTTGTTGAACTAAGTTGCCACATTTTTTTTAATAGTGGAAAAATTTATATTTGAAATTATTTGTAACAAAATATGTAAATATCTACTTATGGATATTTTTATTTGTGGAAAAGCTTTTTCTCATATTTTTTTTTCTTTTGAATAATATTGTAATGAGGAAATATGTCTTTATAGTTATTTATAAAACATGAATTTAAAAAAAAAAAATTGTTGGAATTCCAGGATATCATAATATTACAAAAGATGGTAGTTCAAAACAATTAGGTGTTTTGCATTTTTCTTTTCACTCCCCTCTCCCCTATTCACATTTTTTCTTAGTACATATAGTTTTTATATATAGAATGATTTTTTTTTTTTAGTTTTGTATATTTTTAAGTTGTTTTACCTGTACTAAGTCACAGCTGAGAGGAGAAATGATGACTGAGTCATGTTATTGTCTGTCTGTTTTTTAGAGAAAGAAAATCAGTTCTTCTTGGAAATTGAAAAGTATCAAAAGGAGCTTCAGGCTGCGAAGGCTGAGGCTGAAATGTGTAGAAAGCAAGTCCGCGAACTGCAGGTAAGATAATCACAAATGATCAGTGTGACTTTAATTGCGAATGGTTTCCTGAAATTATTTAAAATATATAATTTCAGGAAACCATGTATTATTTAGTAATTTATTATTTAGTTTTTAACATCTAATTTAATGACAAGGTCGTCTAACAATGAATAATAAAAGTGTTCGTGTAATTATACACCAGTAATTGTAAATGTATTAAAGTAGCAATATCGTATGTGTTAAATGATATGCCAGTTAATAATTAATACATTATTATATTATTCGTTCAGAGTTAAGGGAATCTGAAATAAGCTTGTCAACAAAGCATAGGAAAATAATGACCTATATAAATAGGACATTATTTTTGTAATAAAAGAACCTAAAACTGAATGAATTTTATATTTACATATATACACACACATCTCTAAGAATTTTGGTTTAAGATAATTAAATTCATGGTAGTGTAATTATTTTGTGGTGCTTGTGTAGACTGCTTACTATTTTTTAAAATTTGAAAAAAATATTTTTCATTGAGAGAAATTTATTTTGCAGTGAAGTTATATTATATATGTTACCTTGGTTACATGATCATTTGCATTTTTACTTATGAAAAGAATACCTGTGATCTTATGCTGAGAAGTTAAATTTCAGACATCATTTCTGATTATCTCCTCACTTTTGCTTTCTTTTCCTTATTTTTGGCACACACCCCTCAATTCCTTTTACTTCCATATATTAAAGTCTTACCCAGTCTTCTTTTTTTTAATATCTCTTTTTTTTTTGTTTGAACTGACATTTTTATCTTTCAAAGGATTTTCTTAGACGATTTTCTATTTTAACCAACTGTGGTTAAGGAAGAAAAAACTATGTGACAGTTGTAACAGAACCTGAACTACAAAAAGCAAATACAAATCAGACTGCAGAGATTGAAAAAAGCCTACAAATAGTTTATAGGCATTATTATTACCATCTGCAGTTATGGGTAACAGTATTGCCTTGTTGGGCATTTCTCAGAAATTAACAAAATAAGATTTTTCTTTTTATTGCTCTTGTTTTGGATATAGGGTTGGTGTACATGTTTACATCATTATTTCTGTTTCTTTGTTAAATAATTTTTAGCTTGTTGATAAGTGGGGGGGGGGGTGTTTCTGGATTATTAAAGTTCATCTTGTGCACTAATGTACCTATATTGATATAGGCACATATAATTTTATCTAAAATTATATTATTAAAATAATCGTTCATTAAAGAAAAACATAAAATTAAACGTTGAAGAGTTTATTGCAGTTTGTTTTAGAAAAGGATAAGAATCAAATAGTTTTCTAGCGTTAGTTTCATATAATTAGACTCTTGGAGGATTCGCACGAATTAATGAAATGCAATGGCTATTATAGTATAAACGAAAATAAGCAAATGTTTTACCTAGGATTTTGAACGTAGATTTAACACTTTGTTTTCTTCTTGTTTGTTGTTTCTTCCGGTATGAATGCTTCCAGCCGGCTGGGACGTTTCCTTGATGAGTTTCCTTATTATTCACGATTATTACTATCGGAGACAAATAGATACTGACGGAGATTTTCTAAGATGTTAAGCTGACATTATTTCACGGGCAGATCTGCTGTTTTCTAGGACATCTGGGCTGGAGATAAACGTGCGTTCCCAAGATCTTCTCAACACTGCATTTTGTTTGTTAACTGCTCAATTAATTTCTGAACTGCACTACTCAATTACTTTGTGAACTGATTACTGTCCGATAAAAAAGGTCTATTTATACCTGCACCTTGTTGTCTTTCTAATATCTCCGGCAAAGATCTGTTGTCAAATTCCAGTGATAATCATTTGATAAACGTGTTTTGGAAGATTGCTTAATTAGTAATAGCCATGCAATAAAACGTGTTGTTTTATTTTATTAATAGCCATTGCCGTGTTTTTAATGATAATCTTCTTTTATTTCGCATACATTTTATTTATTTACAAATCGCACATATATATGCACATATATTTTTAATACAATTTACTATTTAGTTTTAACATTATTTTTTCTTTAATTAAACTTGAATGAAAAGAGATTTGTATGTTTTAACTTTTTAAATTATATTTTTACGAATACTAATAAAAACTCTTTACTTCCTTTTATAACCCTTAGTTTAATTTCTCTAACGAAAAAAGACACCTTTGCGAAGAATACTAGGATGCTATTGATACTAAAGTTATTGTTTAATTTTTTAATCTTACTGGGATAAGATTGCTGACATTGTTTAAATATAATAACTGGGTTTCTGCTTTCTTATGTCTCAGCACACATATGAATATTCTGCATTTTGATAGTTTTTTTTAACCCTGAGAAAATATATAGTAGGTAGGACTTTCAAGTTTAGTTTCAGTAGAAAGTCAAAATACTTTGGTTCTAATGACCAGTTTTTTTTTCATCAGCATTATTTATTGATGTCTAATTTGGTATCTTCATGATAGTCAAAGAGGAATAAAGGCATGAATAGATCTTCCAGTAGGTGTATTTTATTTTTGGAGAGAGGCAGAACTGGAGTCTTTAAAAATAGAAGTTCAATCAGAGTCTTCCAGTAGCCATTAAGGCATGATTTAATGCATGTACAAGATTAAAAAAATTCTTCGCATTTGCAAAGATTTATTGAGAGTTTTTGAACTTTAAAATACATATAGGCTATGTAGTCGAAGTCCATTGTGTGACAAGGGACATTTATTATCACTGTTTTCCTACTCCCAGAGCAGCTTTCTGTACAGAATGTGTATTTGATTAATAAAAAATTTTTTGTGAAAATTAAAATGGGGTTATAATATGTAGCACTGGTAAATGATAGGCTTTAGAAAATGACTGAGAGATATACAATATTTTCTTTGTGAATCTCTTCTATTTGCATTGCATTGCTGGTTCACTGAGGTTAAAATGGAAAACCTAGAAAAGGAATAGATATGCCTTTGAAAATTTCTTTTATTAACACCGGAATAAATTTATCATTCACCGAATTTTTTCCAGATTAAGGCATTTACTCATCAGTTACTTCTATACTGTGCACGTGCCTTGAACATGAAAAGCATGTTATATAACCGAGCAAATTGCTATGACAATTAATTAGCACTGAGATTCATAAATTTATTGAATACATCCAAAAAATAATAATTATTGGTGTGTACATACCTGTGAAAGATTTCTTTAACTTTGCCCTTTGCATGCCACTCCTGGAAAGAGATTGTTCTCTCCCCAAAAGGATATGACAATGTTAATTTTTTAAAAGATTGATGCCATTCTTTTAACTAGAAAGATAAAAAAAATGGATGCTCTAATTAATTCTTTTGACCCTGATAAAGATTAATCCTTTGCTAGCTTAGTCAACTCTTTATCTCAGGTAAGTGGTTTGGTTGCTGGTTTAACACAGGAGGTTGCTCATTTCAATTATTTGGAACAGAAAATTATTGTTAAAAATTCTGCACAATGCTATAATTTTAAAATGGAAATTCTATATTAAGCCTTCTATTATATTTCTTATAATGTTACATTTAAAAATACTGAAATAACTCAAAACATAAAATTTAGAAAATATTAAATCAATCAATAAATGGGATGGAATGATCTGAGTCTCTCTTTTCTCTACACACTTTAAGCTCTCATATTTTAATGAGTTGATAAACATAATTACTGGCCATGTAGTATATTGTGTTTAGTACATAACTTTTTTTTTAAACGATGATGATTAAGATATTATAATCTTAACTGATTTCCATAATATAACCGCAAGTTACTAAAGTTTCAACATTAGTAGTTTATAAATATATCCTGCATGTAGTGGATAAAAAAAGAATATAAAACTATTTTAAAGCATTATAGCATAATCCACATTGACAGTTAATGAATATATCCTGCACGTGGTGGATAACCAAAATATATATAACTATTGCTAATCATTAAAAAAAATAATCCTGCACATGGCGGATAGAATAAAATTATATGTGGAAGGGACAAAATAGCTGTAACTTGCAATTTAAAGAATCCTGCTCATAGTGGATTAAACAATATAGAAGAAAGTTATATAAAAATGAAACACACACATCCAATGGCTAAAATATTATCTTGGTCAGTAGGCCTACTTACTTTTCTACTAAATAAACAATCCATATTTAAACAATTGATAATTCTTATATCCGGCACATAGTGGATAGGTTATTAATACATAAAAAAAACTAAACAAATAAGTTGATGCCTATCGATTAATATAATTCTAAGAATAATAAGCCTACTCCCATAAATAGCATTGTAATTGTTTTTTATTGGATTATTAAATATTCAATATACCTATACCATTGAATAAATAATTAAAATAAAATTATTAAGTGAAATAAATATAAAAAGGTTACATAGTTGATTAGTTAATTTAAAAAGAAATAAATAAAATAAATAATAAGAAAATATAAATGTTAAATAACTTTACTTCCCGAAAGCTTCTTTCTTCTCTGGGCTTGTGGCTGTTGAATGAGACATATAAATGGATGAGCAGGTTATTTCAGTCCTGATCCCCATGGTATATCGGCAAGATTGTTCTAGGCAGCTCTATTTCACTGGGGCTGGTATCTACGTCTTCGTGGGTATATTGGGTTGAGCAGTGTGAGTGCACCGAATTGGTTTTCTACTCCATCTTCATTTTCACAAGAAACTAAAATTTTGATTCCATGCTTTCAGGTGATTTGATAATACATGCACTCAGATTAAAACTTAAATTTAATTTAGATTCACGTTCTTTTCTTTTGCTTCCTTTTTTTTTCTTGTCTTCATTTAGTTTCCGCATTTAATTTATTTCATTCTCTTAAATATTAGAATTCTCTCATGGTTGACCCTTATCAAGTCAATAGTATTATTACACGATTCAGGTTTTTATCTTTTTACACTTCGACTCCCCGATTTCATGCTGGATAATATTCTTCAAAGCTAAGAACGATCTACTTTGAGTTGGAAGAAGTTTTATAACAGAAAGAAAATTTTAAAAAGACAAGTTTGAATCCACCATTGGGAAGCACGGCTCTTTTTTTTTTCTTTACTCTCTATCACTTTCTGCCTCTCCCTTCTTTCCATATATAACTTTCTGTTGACTAACTCTCTGTCTTTTATATTTCCATTTCTGCTATAAATCTTCATCTATGATTTATTCTTATAGTTTTTCAATCACTACGACTTGCTATATCATGCTTGCCAATAAGACAATATAAGAAGATGATTTCTTTTTTTATCTCACCTGATCAACGCTTATATACCCCCCTCATTACATGGTGAATATTGTGATCCCCCTCCAGACTATTGGTTTTACATTTTTAAATAATTGCTATTAAAATTCCTTGCTAAATGCTCATGTGTTCAAACAATACACATAGCTGAATTTAAGTTTCATATCTTTTTTTCCATTATTCATTTTAATCACAAAAAAAATTATTTAGCCTTAACGAAGACTTTTATCTTTTTAATCTACTTAAGATTTCTCAAACTATTAATACATTTTAAATTCCAATCCTGTATTTTTTAAATTACTGTTCTGCAGGTATCAAGCTGGATGACTACTAATGCTTTTCTACATTTTTTTTTCTCTAAAACATAATACAATAAAACTTGCCTGCGGTAATTAGAACCATATTTTAACAATATATAAAAATTAAAATGTATACGCATTGAAAATTTCAAAATAATTTTTAGGTTTTCAAAAAACATATATTCAACACGCAAACAACAAAAAAAATACAACTTTGACAATTTAAATTAAAAACACATGTTTACCTATTGGATAACTTAAAATTACTTTTTAAGTTTCCTGGTATAAACTTATATTCCCCACCATATTTACACGTTTTAAAAATAATAATTTCTGACAAACAAAATTATAAAAAACCAAAAATATAAGCGAATGTACATTTATATAATGCGTAGTATCATTATTTACACTTTTTTTAAAAATATATTTTGTATGTAAGCGAAAGAGAAAATATATCTACACAGACTAATCCTTTTATTATTTGTTATATACGTTTTTGTTTAGGCTGTAACTATGCTTGCAGCCATCTTGTGCCTGTTGTTTAAGACTGATTGGCACAATACCCCCCTCCCTTAATGGGACTTCTAAATGGGTTAACCATATAAAGTCTATTCTAATTACATTTAATTAATATGAAAAATCTTAAAGAATATACTAATTTATATTTGACTATATACAATAATGTTGTTAATACTAAAAAATAAATAAAAAATCTTAAAGAATATACTAATTTATATTTAGCTATATACAATAATGTTATTAATACTAAAACAATAAAAAATCTTAAAGGATATAATGTCTGATGGCCACACGCGTCAATCAAAGACCCCCCCCCACGGATGTACAACAGAAGTCAAAACTATTTCAGTCCCCTGAGTCTGATCCAAAGATGAACAGAATCCATTTATCTACCGGGAGATACCCCGCCCGTCCACGAATACTTGCGGACCGAAACACACAGCACATACACACATAAGAAAAAAAGATCATTATCTTAATTTAGGTTTGAGGTGTATCTCCCCGCTCATATCTTTTAACGAGACTTACAGGAACTTATGTACCAGCTAATACCATTTGCTAAAAGTGAATTTCTGTAACAGCATCCATCCTTGCTTTTACTTTTAAGACTTATTAGGATTTTTTTTTGCATACTGAAGTGTAGGTCCCAGAGTTCATTGTTCCTCTGGTAAGATATAACTTAAACTGACATTTTCTGCACGTAAGATTTCATGGTGTGAAAATGGTCTCTGTCAACCCAGCTAATGTAAGTACTCCAAGCAAATTTTTCAAGCCTTTCCCTCATCCCCGCATTCAAAACCCTGAAAATAGATCACCCCAAGTACAGTGACCAAAAGTGGCGTCAATCCACACCCATGACCTTGACCGCCACATCCAATACTCTACTTTTTACTTGTCCCAGGTTTAGGTGATGGAGATTATAGCCTTAATTGGAAGATTTGTAAATTGTTTTTTTTTTTAATATTAGAGGCTTCTGATAAAGTTTTCTCCCCCCCCCCCTAAATAATTTTGAAGTTTTGATTACTACCGTCTTAATTTTTTTATTAATTATTAAAGTGATCAATAGTTGAAAAAGGAACTGGCAAGATAGTTATATAATATTCCTTTAATCCACTGTATTCGGATAACTGTAGCAATGAACAATAGTAAACCCATGCAATATAATTGCTTAATATATACATGTCTGTAATATGATTTAATTTTAAAATATGCACATTATTACGTCAAAAGTAATTAGTAAAACAAGTTGAGATAATGATTAATTGAGAAAAAATTTATGACAGTACTTATGCAAGTGAAAGTGAACATGAATCTCATGAAATCATATATACATTTTTTTTTTTATTTAATGATTATTGAAATCATGAATGGGAGGGAGCACATGGATAATGTGTGAGAATGGATAATATGGTATATTAATTGATTATTTGTATATAATAAATATTAGGCTACAATGATGAAGTAGCTACATACTAATATTACATTCAGGTGGGTCTCAGTCCACTTTTCATTGATTTGTTCAATTCAAAAACTATCTTATTTCTTCATTGTTGTTCAGTTGTTGTAAGCAGTATTATTGTTTACTATTGTAGGCATTGTTTTGGGCTTGTGTCACAATGTTTTGTTCATTTCCAAATTTTGTTTTTTTGCACTCACATATAACAATTTTTTTTTGCTTTTATAAAAATATTCATCTCTTCAAAAATAATATTAAAAATTGTATTTTCTAAGTACTTTGAATTTTAATTCTCCTTTTTTTTTTTTTTTTTTACCATTTGCCATATTCTAAATATTTGATCCTTTTTTTATTCTTTTGTACCTGAATAAAAGATATAAATAAAGTTTTTGTTTTTTTTAATCATGTTTGTGATTGTTTGTTATTATAGGTATTGATATTTTTTACTTATATTTCATCTACTGCCATCTTAGTAATATGGGTAGTCTCAATAATACTGCTATTGACATATTCATATTACCTCTGTTAGAATTGAACCAACATGTCAACATTGTAATAATTGCATCCATAGGAAAAAATGAAAACTAGTGATATATATATATATATACATATGTTCATATGTAATCATTTAATATATAAATTTATACTGAATTACAATACTGGACTGACTTTTGTTTTTAATAAAATCTAAATTTTTCACACATACCAGAGTGAGGCAAAGTTTGAACACTGAAAAAGAAATAACAACTGTCTAAATATGCTTTCAGATTAAAAAGAGATGTCAATTGCTATATACGTGTATAATAATTAATAAGTTTTGTTAAAATAAGTTATACGTTATAATAATTAACGTTTTATTAAAATAAGTTTTATTAGATGAAATAGACAAGAATTTTGTAATTAAATTTGGTATGCTATTAAAGATAAGCGCTTCAGATTAGAAACTAATTAAGCAGCTAGATTAAAAGTGCTGATTACTAAAAGTAGACAATAGGAGAATTAATTGGTTTCTAAAACATTCCTTAACAAGAAAAAAGAAGGAACAAAAAATAACTAAGCAGTACTTGCAGCAGGGAACTCATTGAATGCACACGAAAGTCAAGAGTTTTAACTTAGCAATGGAACAAACCCAGTGAACTCCACCACTGAAGGTTAAAAAGTGGGCCTAGGAACTTTGCAGGCCACACCAGTCTAAATTATGTTTTTCTTATGCCTTCATGGCCAGCGTTCGTAAGTTAAACTTAATTGTCTTATAATTATATATGTAATATTATTTATCCGACTGATAATTCTATTAAACTATTTGTCTAATCATTTGGTTTCTGCTGTCTATTTACCTGATTGTTAAGCCGAGTGAGTGGCTGTACACAGCAGAAAATTGGCGCAGTTAATCAACAGGATACGTTCCAGTAGAAAAATCTGGTTCAATTTAGAAACTGTAGTGGATTCGAATTGAATTGTATAATGTAGAGAAAGCTGCAAGGAATTGAGAATCGAAGTCCAGGTGAATATCGAATTAGTAGTCGGAAAAATTGTTTTAGTAAGTGTATTAATTTGTTTTAGTAAGCGTATTAACAGCAATTTGTTTTAGTAAGCGTATTAATAGAAGTTTGTCCCAGTAAGCATGTTTAATAGTTATCTAGTAGTGAAATAGAATTTTTTTTAAAAAAAAAAAAAAGCAAAATAGAAAATGATGACATCAGTGCCTCAGGTAACAATTAACGAGTTCAACGTTAATAACCCGTTTGATTGGCCAGTTTACCTTAAGAGAATCGAGAAACTGTTTTTGATTAATGGCACGACGACCCCATTAAAGTTGCCACATTATTGTGTTATGCCGGGCAACAAGTAGTTATGGGGAAATTAAATAATTTTTTCAGTCCCCAGCCTTCGAAGCATGTCGCAAGACTACACTTCAGAAACCTAAGGCAAAACAAGGGAGAGCGTATACGAGATTATGATCAAGCTCTAAGAGAACTTGCTAAAAGTTGCAGTTATGGCAATTCTTTAGAGGATAATCTGCTTGAGCAAATACTTTGGGGCATATCAGACGATAGGCTTAGGCAGCAGTTACTGGCCTCAAGAGAGTTGGCATACGATGAAGCAACCAAAATGGGAGTAGGCCACGAAATAGTACTCGACCAATCGGAAGAATTTATAAATTTTACCCACAAAAATGACAGTAATGCATATATTCGGAAAACTGAAAATAAATCTCAACCTATTAAGAGCAAAACATATGAGATAGTGTGTTATTGCTGTGGGAAAAAAGGCCACATGGCTCGTAAGTGTAAATATAATAAGGAGCATTGTAGGACTTGTGGTAAAGTTGGGCATTTGCAGAAAGTATGTCGAAATAAAGGAGAAAAGGATCATGGCAACTCGCCAACTTGTAAAATCGAAAATAAAATAAAGTGTGATACACAGATTGGATACGGAAATCAGTTTATGCTGACAGTTAATTTATTAAAGATGCCAGTAAAAATGGAAATTGCAGCGGAGCAGGCGTGTCAATGATGACACTTGAAGATTGGGAGAAAGTAGTGCAAAATCGAAAAAACCCTCCTTTATTAATGAAGACAAGTTTAAGAGCAAAAGACGCTAGCGGAAATAGTATGAAAATATTAGGGAAGGTGATGGCTCAGATTGAATTAAATAGTAAGGTTAGAACACTACCGTTATATATAGTAAAAGGCGGTCTAAATCCTATTATAGGTAGGGAATGGTTCGATGCTTTGGGAATAGAGATATGTGTGATCAATAAAGTTGCTATTGAGCAAGAAATGAGAAATATTGTGAATTATTTAAAAGTGATGAGAGAAAAATTATTACGACGCCTATAAACATAGAGCTACAAGGTGGTGTGACCCCCCGTTATCTGCAGACCCAGAAAAGTTCCTTTTGTGCTGCAAACTAAGGTAGAACAAGAGTTGATAAATCTGGTTAGTAAAGGTGTATTATCGCCAGTCGAGAAAACGGAATGGGCCACTCCAATCGTGATTATATCTAAACCAAATGGGCAGATCCGCATATGCGGAGATTATAGGACTACAATAAATAAAAACCTCACTAAAAGTCAGTATCCTGTACCAAATGTCAGGGAAATACTGGCAAATATGCAAAAGGCAAGTCACTACGCTAAAATTGATTTAAAGGCCGCATTTCACCAGATACCAGTTTCTGAACGCACCTCAGAATTGCTAACTATTACAACACATAAGGGATTGTTTAAGTATAATAGATTGCCTTATGGAATTACGGTTGCACCAAATATTTTCCAGGCCAAAATGGACTTGCTGTTCCAGCAAATGGATGGTGTAACACCCTATTTTGATGATATTTTGGTCGTGGCCAATTCAGAAGAGGAATTAGGTGAACGAGTTTTAAAAGTTTACGACAAGTTATGCAGTTTCGGAGCTAAAATAAACGCAGACAAATGTATCTGGATGGCAACTGAATTAAAATTCCTGGGACACATAATTTCAAAAAAGGGAAAGAAACCCGACCCTCAAAAAATTGCAGCCATAAAGGAAGCCCGAAGACCTAGAAATGTTAAAGAACTTCAAGCTTTCTTAGGACTTTTTAATTATTTTGAAGTTTTTCTTATGGGGAAAGCTCACATAGCAAAACCGCTATACAATTTATTAAAAAAGAGCCAAAAATGGATTTGGGATCAACCCCAAGAAAAAGCTTTTTGTGACACGAAAGAATTATTAATGTCAAACAGCTTATTAGTACACTACGATAGTAGCCTCAAATTGATATTGACAACAGATGCATCCGAAGTTGGAGTAGGACCAGTCTTAAGCCATACAGTAGCTGATGGTGAGCAACCAATTGTCTACGCTTCCAGAACGTTAACAAAAGCTGAGCAAAATTATAGTCAACTAGATAAAGAGGCACTGGCTATCATATTTGCGATAAAAAAGTTTCATCAATATTTGTATGGTCGACAGTTCAAAATCTTTACCGATCATAAACTGCTGTTGGGATTATTAGCAAAAAATAAAACTGCCCCTGATCATCTAAGCCCTAGAATATTACATTGGGTTAATCTGTTATCAGGCTATGATTTTGATCTAAATTTCAAAAACAGAAAGATCATTGAACACACAGACGCACTGTCAAGAATGACCATTAAAGCTGAACTACAAAAAGATGACCAAACTATTAACTACATCGATAATTGGAACAACGAATTAATAAATAGTGAAAAGGTAGCTAGTTGGACTAAGGCAGACCACGGATATAAATACTTAAGCAATTGGATCAGCAAAGGCTGGCCAAAAAGTCGGCCCGAGACACTACATAAAACCTTATGGGACGTAAGACAAAGACTGTCCATAAACAAGGGATGTATATTAATGGATGATAGAGTGTTGATACCGAGCAGTGGGTGGAATAAGATTCTTCACTTAATTCATCAAGGTCATCCTGGGATAGTGCGGGCCAAAGCTCTGGCTCGTAGTTACATATGGCGGCACGCAATTAATCTTGACATAGAGAAATATGTGAAAGTTGCCAATTGAATGCAAATATGCATAAGAGAAAATATGCTGCTTGGCCGGCAGCTGAAAGAGCATGGAGCCATATTCACGTTGACCATGCTGGACCATTTCATGGCTTTATATTTTTGGTAGTGATCGACGCTTACTTAAAGTGGACGGAATATAGAGTAGTGAAAAACACCAGTACCAAAGAAACAATCACAAAACTGAAGGAGATTTTTGCTTTTCATGGGATTCCTGAAACAATCGTGTCTGACAATGGTGCCAGTTTCACATCCACTAAATTTGAAGAATTTCTCACAGAATGGGGAATTAAACACTTAGCCACGCTCCCATATCACCCGGAGTCCAATGGTATTGCAGAAAAGGCAGTACAAACTTTGAAGCAAACGTTATGGAAGGAAGGCACTGCAAATACACAAGACACCTTACATTCTTCCTTATTATATCACCATAGTACTCCATGTGCTACAGGCAAATCTCCTGCAGAATTAATTTTCGGACGGAAACTCCGCACGAAACTATCGTTAATCCACCCTGAACAAAACTCTACACACTATGAAAGCAACGCTGGAGATACTATTTACTCCGAGGGAGAAAAAGTCTGGGTTAGAGACGTTATCAGGAAATGCTGGGTGAAGGCCTTCATAAAAGAAATTCTTTCAAAACAAATAATACTTGTAGAGACAGAAACTGGAAAAACAACGCACAAGCACATAAATCATGTGAGACGTTGAGAAGAATTAGTGCAAACCGGAAGTACTGCAGCACCGCGCATTCCCAAAAGCGGAGATAAATCCGACGATCAAGAGACTGAAGGAGCCAACAAAACACCAGTAGAAGAGAACTACGATGACCAAGAGACCAACAAAACGCCAGTAGAAGAGAAAACATCTCCACAAAGATCTTCAAGAACAAGAAAAGAACCCGCGTACTTGAAAGACTATGTAAGACTTCAGAAACAATAATTTCTGAAGTGGTGGAGGTGCTATATACGTGTATAATAATTAATAAGTTTTGTTAAAATAAGTTATAAGTTTTATTAGATGAAATAGACAGGAATTTTGTAATTAAATTTGGTACGCTATTAAAGATAAGCACTTCAGATTAGAAACTAATTAAGCAGCTAGATTAAAAGTGCTGATTACTAAAAGTAGACAATAGGAGAATTAATTGGTTCCTAAAACATTCCTTAACAAGAAAAAAGAAGGAACAAAAAATAACTAAGCAGCACTTGCAGCGGGGAACTCATTGAATGCACACGAAAGTCAGAGTTTTAACTTAGCAATGGAACAAACCCAGTGAACTCCACCACTGAAGGTTAAAAAGTGGACCTAGGAACTTTGCAGGCCACACCAGTCTAAATTATGTTTTTCTTATGCCTTCATGGCCAGCGTTCGTAAGTTAAACTTAATTGTCTTATAATTATATATGTAATATTATTTATCCGACTGATAATTCTATTAAACTATTTGTCTAATCATTTGGTTTCTGCTGTCTATTTACCTGATTGTTAAGCCTTTTTTCAAACAAATCATTTGGTACTCTTATAAATTGTATCTTATTTAATACCCAAATGATGAATGTTGTTGGGAAGATATACTAATGGCAGTAGAGTATTGCAGAACCAACTTAAAAAGTTGTAGACCTCATTCACACAAAGAATTTTAAAGTGTTTAGAATATTTAAATAATCATCTCATTTAAAAAATTTCTATTAAGTTTTATTTTTTGAGACTACCATGATTTCTAAGATATTATATAAATAGGATAAAAAAGATCATTGGGATAAACTTGAATTGTTTGAAAGAAGAAATAAAAAAGAAACAGTGGACTATTATTACTTTATTCTATCCAAGAATTTCTAGATATACTCTTATATTATATTTTCTCTTCAGTGTATATATAATTATTTTGAAAACATGTATGCCTATGCTTTACAAAGCGAGTTTTCTTTCTTTTATTTAGCTAAGTACACTTTCATACGCAAAAAAATCTTATAATATATATATATTAGTTATGTTCTGAAGAAGTATTTTTAAAAAATGTAAATTGTTGGTAATTTGTTTGATTGTTCCAATACTGTGTGTATATATCATTTGAAATATGATAAATTTATTTCAAAACTAATTTGCATCTCTTTAATCATGTTATGGAATTTAATTATCATGAGTGGTAGTGTCAGTTAGGAATTAATTTTTAAAAAATTAGAGCTAAATTGAGATCAGTAAACATTTTACAATAGTATCTTATTTCAATCCAGGCTTTTATAGATTTTTTAAAATTAATTTTAAAGAAATGAAGTAAGAGAAGAAGAAAAAATCAGTTAATATATGCATATATTATAATAGAAAAGATCATATGTACAATATATAAATAATTTATTATTAATAAGAACATCACTAATTCAGAAACTTTCATTATCCAAACAGAATTGTAAAGTAGTGTTTTGATTTATTGTTTCAATTATTGAACATTAATAATAAGATCACCATTTTTTTATGTTTAAATAATCTGTTAATACAGAACCAACTTTCTCCATACTGTATCAATGGATGTTAAAAGGTTAGTGCAACAACTACATATCTAGTCTAAGGATACTGAATGAGTAGACTCTAAATAGTGATTTTATGCACTAACCATTGGTTACTATGGCATGCACTAGGTGGCATTACTACTTGGAGAAAGTTTTTACTATTTTAATTATTGCTAAGTGCTTTTAAATGATTTAGTGTAGTGATAGATTGTCAGACTCTGGATTGTAAGATCCTTGGATTACTTCCACTTCTGGCTCTATTTGTGCTCAAATTTCTTATAAACTCTTTCATGCAGTAAAGCCATTTGATTATTGTTATTACTACTACATGAATATTCTATATTCAGAGTACTATATTATTATTAATAAAATAAAAGTATATAATTCCCAAAAAGTATTTTAATGCATATAAACTATAGATAATAAAATTAATGTTTGTTTAAATACACCCATCTCAACTAATAGGCTTATTAACAACACTAAAGACACTATAGCTTCTGATCAGACCCCACAGGCTGTATACAGGGTGGCATGCCCTCATAATGAATTCAAAGCATCATACTATGGTGAAACAAGAGCCACCATAGCTACTAGGATATCACAACACAAGTATAGATACCATAAGGCACATACGGATCCAGAATGCACTTCAATTTTTTGCACAACATCAAAAAATGTCAGGACATGTGTTCTAACCCGCATCTGCAAAATTAGTTTGTACTGAGAGGCATGATATTAAGCGAAAGGTAAAAGAAGCTTACTTTATAGCAGAGGACTCCTTCGCCATTAATCGTAAGGTTGCATGTTTTGCTATATCTAAAAGATGGTCTTAGTGACTCATTTGCATATGGTATTTATTTATATAATGATTTCAAAGAAAGAATCATAGCTGGCTATGAATATGAGAAATACATCTTCTTGAAAGCGCTCAGCTATTTAATTTAGTTTTCTATTTGTTGTTACAGCTTTATGTTGGAAGTGTGATAGCACAATTTAATATTATCATATTGAAGACAAACTGTAAAGTATAAATCTACAGGTTTTTACTTAAAGTTAAATTTATAATTAATAGGAATAGTTGTGTTATTGAAATCCAAAAAATTCAAAAACTCCCTGGATTTTACAATTAAGAATAGTCTACCTGTAGTATTTTTGTTATCTATTTAAATAAAATGTAGAAAAATTGGAATTATTTAATAAAATAAAATATTTAAGAAAAATGCAATGATATCCACTTCATATATGTGTGCTGCATGAGACTGGAATGTCTTAATATACATGATTTTGCTACTTGTTACATTAATTTTAAATAATTTTTAGTATAAATGTTACGCATGTCTGTTGTTTATCCAAACACAGTCCTATAATTAAAACAATAGAATGTTATAACCAGACAAGCATTATTACTCTCAGTGCCAATTTGTCATTTCTTAAAATAATTTATTATTGCATCTCATATTTAGAACAATAGCATAACCTATAGCTATATCATAAAATAATGAAGTTCCTTATATTATTATATGCATAGAGCAGAAGATTAGCTTTTTTGTTTTGTTGCTCAAATGTTAAGTTAGTTATTCATTTATTTATTATTTTTAAAAAGACAGCCAACTACTTCAGCTGATAAACTTACATCTAATATTAAGTATTGAATGTCTTTAGAAAAATTTAAATTTTCCATTTTTATTCAACAGGTAGTAATAGCATATAGGTTAGTATATGCACAAGGTTTCAAGAGATATTATTTTTCTCCTTCAGATGTTGCTGGTCTGACCAGTGACCCTACTAGCATGGGAATTGAACCTGGACCTTTGGATTTTTAAGGTAACACTAAACAACTGCGCCATCCTGCCAAAGGCAGCTGTCAGTAGAAATTTCATATACTTATCTGTGAGGTTACTCCTGATTTGACCATTTTTTCATAAGAGCAACGACTAGTGGTTTTCATATATTATGTATAGTCACACTAGAATGACTTATGGGGTTATTTGTCATTGCCATATGAGCAGATTCTTTTTTATATAGTTTGTCATTTTCTCATATGTTTAATTTCAAAGAAAACATTTTTGTTTAGTATAATGTACTACTATTATATGTTAATGTTTAAAAAAAAATTCTGAAGAAAATCTCTTCTTCTTTTTCTCTTACAGAAATTTTTCCGATATGTTTTTCATTATTCTACTCTATTTTTCAAACTTCTGTTTTTCTCTAAATCCACATTTAAAAAAAAAAATTTTTTTTTGTCTTAATAATATTTTCTATAATATTACTCTTAAAATAAAATATCTAATAATTCTCCTTTTTTTTTCCAAAATGCAGCAAAATATTTTTCTAGCTTTATAGCATGATTAATTTCCATCTTCTGAGAGAGAACCAGTTATTTAAAAAGATACTAACTTCCATTTTTCATGCTCACTTATAGCTTTTAATCATTTGGTCATTTTTATAATAATTATTGATTTGGATTTATCATGTCACACATTGTACAAATTTCATTAATTCTACTTATCAGTTTGTTAAGCTCATCCTCATTATATGCTATCATTAATAAAGCTGATACAATGGACTTTCCATCCCATACCCCAATTCTGATTACATTCTTTTCAAAAAAATAACATTCATTTAGATATTTATTTCAATAAATACTAAATGAAACAGGAGACAAAACACCATGCCTCTCAAAAGACTATACAATACAAAAATCTTTTGTACAATGCTTAATAGTCATCTTACATTTTAATCTATACCTTTTTCAAAATATTTAAGAAAATAATCAATTTTATCTATTGATTTTATCAAGAAAACAAATATTAGCTTATATGTATTTCTAAAAATGTTTCAATTATGTCCTTTGTATCTCTACTGCTTCTAAAAGCAAACAGCTCTTCAGATATTAACTTGTCTATCCAATCAGTATCTTCAACAAGACATTACTTGCATGGAAGATTAAAGGTATTGTTTCATTGCATTACCTTTTTTGTAAAGAAATTATTTTTTTGATTCATATATTATATTACATGAATGACAACTAATTTTCTCAATCTTCACTCATAATTTTCATTAAAAAAAACAAAAACAAATAATAGTCAAATTGTTCATCACTGAAGAAGTGATGTGATGTTTGTAATGCAACTGAAATTTGACCAATACTCTGCACTTTGCCAGTCTTTATGTCAGCTATAGCTTTTATAACCTTAATCTCTATTATTGTTAGCTACTTAGGACTGTAATCTATCGTAATTGAAAATATATTGATTGATTCTTAATTGTTGACTTTCATTTTTTCTTTGTACAAATTTAGTTGTATAATGAATACCAGTTAATTTAAAAAAAAAAAAAAACATAAGTCCAAATATTGTTAAAATATGTTAATTTTAATCAAAAATTATTTAATAAATAAATAGTTTTAGTTTTTAAAAATGTATAAATTAAAATTACATGGCTGGATTTAATTAATTACTTATGATATATTAAAATCTCATAGTAAGCAAATGCACTTTGCACATCAATGAGTTGTTCAACAAATTCAGGATATTTTTAATAACAATATCATTTAATATTATGAGCGTTCTATTTTTTAAAATCTCACTTGTAAAAGAGTCTTTTCAAAAGAGGATAACAAAAAATTATCTAGTCATCTTTGTAATGTAAAAAGAATTTTTTGATTATAAATATTAATTTAAAAACCGATAATATTGATGATAGCTAGTAACTAATAATGCAGCAAAAATTATAAGTACTATAACAAAAATGATTTTTAAAAACATTACATTTATTCCATAGCTTGTACTAATTTATAATTGTAATAACTTCTATATAATTACTAGCAGTAGTAAGAAGAATCATAGCAAAATAACAATCCTAATTTTAAAAAGTCATTCATATGATTAGGGGGGGGGGGTACTTTTTGATACACATTAATAACTCTAACCTTGATAAATTGGGATACCAATCCACAGTTGTAGTATAAAAAAAAAAAAGTTTAACTTTTTTAACTTGTTTTTGTGTTACATTTATGTATATACACTTACACACTTGAATTATAAAATGTTTATACTGTAAGCTTAATAACATTTTAAACAAGCTTACAGTATAAACATTTTAAACAAAAGCAGAGCATCTTAATAGTATCAAATGTAATTATAAAATGAAAATAGCTTCATAATAGTAAGAATAAAAATTTTAAATAGTAGTCAACAGATGAAAGGATTAGTAATAAAACAATAAATGAAGAAGTTTTAAAAAGAGTAAATAAAAAAAGATTGACTGAGGAAATTAGAGATAGAAAGAGAAACTAGATTGGACATATATTAAGAAGAAAAAATAGTTTCATTTAAAGTGTTTTTGAGAGAATGGTGATTGGAAACAAAAAAAGGATGAAAAAACTTGACTTTGCTGGATGATATAAGAGATAGGAACCGATTACTGGAATTGAAGAGCTGGACAATGAATGTAAAAAGAGATGAATTTGTAATTGACTATTTTCTGGACCTGTCTGTATGACAGATTACTATTGATTGATTGATTAAATACAATACCCTGAATATATATTACTACAGTATTTACATGTACTGTTGACAAAGTTCAAATATTTAAGACAAAAGATTTTAATTTTATTTTAGCTGTACTCAAGGAGTTTAGCCAATAAACATCATATGATCACCATTTCAAGCCAGAAACTCTAGTCTGGGGATATTGGATGAGTAGGCACTAGATGGGGATTTTATGCACAAGCTTTCTGGCATCCATTGATTACTCTGGCTTGCACTGAGTGGCAATATTGTATGTAGAGTTTTGCCTGTTTTAACTCAAGGATTTGCAAAGATATGATATTTGGAGTAGTGATAATGAGTTTAATAATTTATATAATAAGCATAAAATGTCTCTTGTAGATTACCAGAATTTTTATGAAGTAAATAATTTAAAGAAAGTGATTATCAGATTGGATAAGCACACTAGAAAGAAAAATAATTAAAATGTAAATAAATAAATAAGTGCATTGTTTTCCAAAAAAAATATTAATTTTTGAAAACTTGATAAATTTTAAACTTATTTATCTTTATACAGCTGACAATTGAAAACTAATTAATCTGTAGCTTTCCAAACTCATGTTTTGAAATCTCAAATTCTTCATTATAGTAAATATATTTTTTAATAATACTTACCATTAGCTGTTTTATAAACTGTTTATAAAATTTATTTTTCTCCTGATAATTAAGAAAATGAGAGCTACTTCTACATTCAATTAAAAATTCATTTTATAAACATCATTTATACCAAATCTTATCAGTCTTTCAATAAATATACAAATAATTTTAAAACGTTTTATTAAATTATAAATTATTTCTTTTTTTTTTAATCCCACATATTTAAACTTTATTAAAGATTCAATTTTTATAATTGCAAAGGAATTCTTTGGAAATAGTTTATATTATGTATTTTACTAAGATGATCAGTTCTGCATGGCCAACCCTATTTTTTCCAATTATCACATATTACCACTAAAAATTTATCTTTGTGAATTTTATAAATTTAGTTTATACTGCACACACGGATTTTAAACAACAATCTTTTAATAAATGCAGAAATGAAAATTTATTGTTAGAAATGCTAATTACATCAGAATTATAATAATCATGTTTATACATTACCATTTACATTGTTTTAAGTAATTTACTAAATATTAAATGTCTTAAAAATAAATTACCTCACCAGCAAATGAAACATAGAAGTCTTGAAATTTCAGAATTGGTGAGTATATTAACCACATTATGAACTATTCTGAACTTCTAATACAAATTTAAAATGAATATCAAGAACTTATAGAATCATTACTAGTTGAATAAGAAAATTGATTCCTTATTTAATTAAAGCATTATGCAAAATACTAAATATTCATACCAAAGAATTATTATCAGTAATAAATGAATGTAATCTGCTTGCATAAAATATAAATTGTACAATACTTTGAACAAAATATTACATAAGCACTGAACTATAATACGAGCATATATTCAATCAATGGAGAAACGAACTAAGGTTGAACATAACCCTATATTTCATCTATAACTATTTATACATGCTTTACTATGACTTAACCCAACTTTTTAATCAATTATATATAGAGCAGATTAATTGTTCTATCCTAAGTAAAGAATTTTCTCTGTGAAGAATAATTTAATTTTATATTAGAAAAGGTAAGAAAGTTTTTGCCAAAATTATTTCAAGTAAATCTTCCCATTAGGATCTAATTTTAACTTGGTAGTTTACCACCCATTCATTATTTATTATGGCATAAAAGTAATTCATGTTAATCTAACAATATAAAATCAGTTTTGTATATCAAAAAACTACATTTGACCACTTTGCTACATCATTTAGAGTTAAAACCTACTTTTGATTTAATTATATGAATTATAAACATATATTGTACCAGTCACTTCGATCTTTTTTTGATCACTAAGTCACTAACTATCTAGAAAATTTAATTTACAGTGATCCAAAAGGTAATAATGATGAATGCTACCAGCTAGACCCAGAGCAAGAAAAGGATCTTTAACATTGTTCAGATAATTGAGAAAAGAACACATAGACAAATGTTAGCCAAAAATAATTATAAATAATTTTAAAGTTTACTAAATCTAAAATATTAGTCAAACAAAATATGAATGTTTGACCAAGATTTCTCCAGCGGATTTATCAGAGGGTGTCCGAGAGTATTTTAACATTAAACACCCTGGCAGATAAGTTTATTTTCTCACCTAAGAATTAAAAAAGATTTATAATGGCTTCCTGCTAGTGATTTATATAAATTCCAGTTTTTCTTTATTTAGAGATTTCAAAAGATAATGATCTTGCATGGAAGTCGACGAACAGCGCAGGCAAGCTTTTTCTTAGCCCAGAAAAGAAACATCAGGACATAAGAATCTCAAATGCCTGCAAACGCTCAAGAAAAGGCCATGTTTAAGACCCCATGGCTGACTCTGACAAGAGAAAAAGAAAAGATAATAGTATTATGTAATCTGAAACATAGGAAAACTAAAATCTCTACTGATTAAGAAAAACAGAACAATACACTTGATAAATCACTAGCCAAAAGATTTACGATCAGCAAGAAACACAAACTAAGATTATCTAAATTAATTACCATGAAAGACTAAGGGAAAGATAAGCTTAAAAAAAATTACTGATATCTGCCCATGCATTTATCAAGGGTTAGTAATATAAAAAGAGAAAAACACTAAGCATATAAAATATAAACTCATAATACACTCTCGGATAAATAAATTTTAAAATATGAAATCTTAAAACTAAGACTCCAACACAATAAATAAAATGCATAAAATAATTAGTGATATTTAAATGAGTATGAATAACTTATTATAGAGACAGGTTTCTTTTTAGATTAAGCTGAGACTTTAACATAGAGATTTAAGCAAGATTTAAGTTCTGTTTATAATATGAAAATGTTTGCCTTGAGGCATAATATTCTGTCCAGCTGCTTTCTTTCAGTGGAGTTATGCACAATTTATTTCTACCTATAGTTCATCTTGAAGATTTTGATTTCCATTTATTTATCTGTTCAGGAGTCTGAAGGCAATCACTGGGATCCATTCTGGATTAGGCTTTTAGATCATGTTGTTGAAGGCACAATTATGGAGGTCTGGGGTTCATTTTTGAGTTGATTTAGCATTGCATATTATTATTAAGATTTCTCGTGGCATGTATTTCTGGCATGGCAAATGGATGGTTGCTACTAGCATGGCAAATAGTAGTCAGTAATTTTTCCTTCACAAAAATATATCAGCAGTTGTGATATAAGATGTGAACAGCAATCTTCAAAATACAATGTATTTGCCATCCATGATTAGCAAATATAAGAGTTAGCACAGAAATCCAAATAAGAGTCACAATAAGAATAAAAAGCAGAATAAAAATCCAGTCAAAAACCCACAGCTATTTGTGTGAATTGTTATCTCCTGCCTAATTTTTTTATTAAAAGTTTTGGCCAGGGTAAATATCTCCCGCTTAATCTTCATATTAAAAAAAACAATCTAACTAGGGCTCTTATCTGTTTTCAAACATTAATTAAGTAAATGAGAAAATAAGTCTCAGCTTTTAAAATAGATTACAGTCAACAAAATAAAAAGAAACTCTCAGCTTTTAAAATAGATTACAATCAACAAAATAAAAAGAAACTTGATCACATTCAAAACTTTTTTAAAAAAAATTAAAATGCTTTTAGAAATAGATTAAAACTTTCCTTGCTTTTAATTACTGTAATGAAAGAAAAAAAAACAAGCTCAAAACAAAATTATTTTAAACTAAAATCTATTGAAAAAGTAAAATCCCAGAATTTTAAAATATAAACGAATATGTGCATTATTGCACGTAGTCTTAATATATATATTAAAAAAATAGCATACAAAAGTTTTAAAGTTTTCTTTTAAAAACTTTATAAATATAAATGTTAGTTTCAATTTCGTGGTGGTTGCCTTTGAAGCAGATAAAGCTTTTGGTTCAATATATATATGTTTAGCCTTTTTGATGTACAAACTCCAGTTGGATGAGTAAGTTAAAACTCTAAACTTTTGATTAGTCAATTATAGAATCATCAGTAAAAATATATTCATTTTTTAAACTATATTCATTTTAGTTTCATTTGTAAAAAGTATATTAATAATTTGTCAGATTGTGAAAGTGAATGATCTTTTTTTCAAAAATAAGTTTCTATTTATAATTATAAAAATATTCGATAGCGGAAAACCTAAAAAAAAGTCATAACAAATTAGAAAGTTTGCAGATGTTATTGATTTCTTTCTCAATTTTTCATTATGTAAAAGTAAATAATTTTTATAAAATCTTAATTATTTTTCTAAAATAATTTTATTTTCAGCATATTTTATCTAAATAATTTATAATATGTTAAAAAATACTTTTAAAATGCACTAAAACTTTCATTTTCATTTCAAATCAAAACAAAGAAGTTGGAGCAGTGAAAATTATTGACAAGCACTCTTTTGTCCAATATGAGCAATAACCAATCAGCGCCTAGGAAAGACTGCCTTAAATTTGAAAATTATTGATTTTTTATTTGTAAAATAATTCTACAGAGGGCAGCATCACACGGTACTTTTTTTAAGCTTTAAAATGTCCGTAAATTCACTATGGTAGTGTAAAAACTGACGGTTTTCGAGCGGCTTGAAGCCATGACCGTCTATGACTGGAGATTTCTATTAAAGGGTTAATATACAATATATTATTATTAGCTTCTTTGACTTCTAGACATTGGATCACTAATTCAATTAACAAAATCATATATATGACAGTTGACTATTACACCAAAGATACCATTAAGTTTTTGTGCATTTTCATATTAGAGTTACCACTTAATGCTTCGTAAATACAGTTTTATAATATGTAATTGCTTAAAATTGATTTTTAAAAAGATAAAATGATTCAATTCAAACTTTACCAAAAGAAAAATCTTTAATGCATCTGTTATATAGAAATTTAAATTCTTATTACATTTACCAAAATTAATACGTGAACAAAGCATATGTTTGAGGAATTATCTTTGAGTCAATTTTCTTAATCACCTAATTTGGATGATTGAATTTAAAATTTTCACGATTATATATTAGATATTTAAAACTTTTTACAATTACTGCAAAGTTCTTGATTTGAAGTTTTGATTCTAAATCCACATTATAATTTCTAATCTTTCAATTTATAGTAAAATCTTTGCAAAAAAATTTATACTATAATCATACCTAAAACTCACAGTTAAATTTTTTAAACTGTAAATTCAATTCTATTTATTACATGTTATTTGTGTTAACTTAAAGAGGAAATTACATGCTGTTTATTTAAAAAATGTATTATCTCTGATGATTCAAAGCAAATAATTTTTACTTCCAGTATTCTTTATTTAATACTTAACCAAATCACTTAAATTATTCAATCCATATAATTTTTAATTATTGATTTTTATTTTTTATGGGAGAGTGATGGCTAATGTGATCCAGTTAAAACTTGGAAATTTTTTCAAGTCCCAATCAGACTTAGAATTATTTTTTTAAAATAAATAATCCAACTAATTATCCATTATTGATCACTAAATGGTTAAATAAATACCCCTAGCTATTGGAAAGCTTTGAGAATAATGTCTAGTATTTAACTGTATCTTAATGTGGGGTGTCAGAAAGTTGTTTGCCCTGTAATGGATTATTTAAATGCTCTTTATATACCTTGTGCAGTATGTGGATTATTAGATATCAATAAATTTATATAAAATGCAATTAAAAAGATTCTGAAAATTGAACCATATAAAAAAAATTCTAAATAATATTTAATATTTATCAGTAAAAGTAATCTGAATCTGAACAGGGGTTGGTTTTACTAATTTTAAATATTTGTAATAATTATTTGCTTAAAAGTATAATCGTATTGTAGTCTATTAGTAAGTGATTTTTACTATATTAATAATAATCACTATATTATATTCATTTTTTTATGCAATCTTAACTTATATTTCAATGCAAACTTTTCTCTTTTTTTCTTTTTTATTATTATTATACTTTTTTTCATTCTAAAATATGAAAACATTTCAATAAAACAGACAATCAGCTTGTTGCAAGTTAGTTTTAGAATTAGTCTTTAAAAAATTGTGTTTCCAGAACTGTATAAAGCTTATATAGAAATTTTTTTTTTTTTCTAATTTTTAAAAAAAAAAATTATCAAAATGTTTTTTACTTTATGTGGAATAAATGACCATAATAGCACAATGCTAAAAAGTATTGCCCTTTATTCCATGTATATGTAATTGTAATTGACAGAAGCTGTATAAATGAAAAGAAACTTGATAAACTTTAAAGTTTTTGTAGTATATATAAATTTAAAATGATATATTAAAAATATTTAAATAACCATCAATGCTGATCTTCCTGAAGGTTTTTCTGATGATATATATTGGATGGAAATAAAAATAGAAAATGTATGATGAAATTGTTGTGAACTCATATAAATTCAAATTGTTTGAAAAAATGTCTGAAAAATCAAAGAGATAAATACAATTTGTTTTTATTTATTATATCCAATACTGAAATTTGTTGAATTTTAACTTCAATTTTTTTTTTTTTTTTTGTAAGATTTATTTTTAAACAAATTGCCACTTATTTTGGTGATTTAATTTTTTATCCCCTTCATTTAAATATAATAAAATTCCTAAAATGAATATAATTTAATTGCTTGAATTTTAACTTCCAAATATTTTTGTTCTAGTTATCTTTTTTTTTTAAATAAAAATAAAAAAATCTACAATATATATATAAAGAATAACAATTTTCTGAGAAATAATAAATTTCTTATTTAATATCAAGTCATTTATAAAAGTGAAGATATTTTCAAATTTGTAGGACCATTAAATGCAGATGTTGTAAGATATTGATTGATCTGATAATATTATGTGTGGTTAGAAATAAAATGTGAAAATATCTACATAATTTTATAAAATTATTTTATGTTCTTGAATGCTTATTGGGTGAGATAATTTTTTTTTAAAAAAAAAAAAAGATAATCTAATTAATAAAAAGGAAATATAGAAGTAAAAATCAATTCAATGTCAAACATAATTTGTTTACTAATATTTTATATCTATTACAATAAAACTTTATAACTCAAAATCAAAGTTAATTATTATTTCAATTAAGATGAATATTTATCCAATAGAACTAATCTATTATACATGTTGAATGTGCTTAAATCATCAATTAAAATAATAATCAAATATAAAGGTTTTAAAATTTGGATTAACACTGAAATTATGAATGATTTAATAATAAATGTTGCAGTGAAAAATTCTGGCCAGTACAATACTTGGTATGAAGATTTGTGAGATGTCTCTCAATTGTCCATGTGAGAGTTCTGCATATATAACATCATTTTTTATATTTATTGAAACTGGCTCGTTTTTATTAGAATTATGAAGATTTTGAATGTAAGAGCATATATGTTATAAAAACAAATATATAAAAAAAATAATAATTTTTTTTTTAGATGTTTGATATATAATCGTTTTAAGTCTTCCATAAAAAAATGAGAAGGTGATTTCAAAAATAAAGAGTAATGACTATTTTATGATTGATAAAAGTGATGAATTTTTATGTATTCTATGTTTTGCTGTATTAGTATGCAGAATGTAAATCGTTTCTTGAATAAGAAAAGAGTGACAAATAAGGAGAATATTGAAGAGCTATGAACATACAATTGATTTTTATAAATATATTAGAAGTCATTTGTATATTACTGTGACCAAACATGGATAAAATATTTTCTTTGTGAAGATTTTGAAAACAAGGAGAAAGTCATTCAAGATTAAAAGATTTGCTTATTTTTCGAAATATAATAAAAAAGAAAATTTTAAAATTGGAGGAAAATTATAAGTAATTAACAAAAATACTAATAAAATATCATATGACCTGAACTTATTCACATGCTTTTAAGAACACTATTCTTAAATCTACTCCAGAACCATTTCTTGTAGATCTTAGCAATCAATGAATGCTATGTAATAGTGTTGTATATTTATATCTGTATTTCTGGCTCTTTCATCTTCATCGTTGAGGTTTTGGGAGTAGGGTGAAAAAAATGATTCAATCAGGAAAACTTTGATCCCACATCCTGCAAATATAGTAATTAGATGCTTTATCTTAATACATGTTTTGCAATATTTTAATAAAGAATTAATTGATTCAACATTTTTACTCACTGCAACTAAAGAAATGGATACTTTTGAAGCAATAATAAATGTGCTATTCATTAGCAGAAATAAATCCATCAAAATTTATATCTATAACTGCTAATGGATCTCCCAACATGACTGACAAAGAAAGAAGTTTTATCTGTTTAAAAATTTTAGTGGACATTAGAGACTAGGTTTCTGTTGTATAAATTCAACTTTTCCTCTGTTTAAATAAGTAAATGAAAATTTCGGACTCTCTTAAATAATGTAGATTCAATCTGTGATGGTTTGCTTATGTTTCTTGATGAAGATATTGAAACACTTGATTATATTATTGAGATAATTTTTAAAAAATTCATCTATTTTTACAAATTTTTATAAAATTGATTGGTACAATATTATTTGATATGAAATGGATTTTTAAATTTCTGGTTTCCATTAATTTTTTTTTATATTTAAATGAATGTAACAATAAATCACCTGATGTAAGCAAAATATTTGTAAATGTGTTTGATTTTGCACAAGGATTATTAAATTCAAAATATTTAATTGAAGTTTCAATTATCAAATCTTAAAATATTTTCCCAATTTAAAAAATTCTTCTCAGAACTTGAATCTCATGAAAAATCTTACATTATTAAATGTATAATTGAGATTGCAATTGTTGTAAATGTAATTAATTTTCTACCGAATTAGTGCAGTTTTGAAAATTTTAGGGAAATGTAAAATTCAGTAATTGTCCAGATACTTTAATGACAGAAACTACGTTTGAAGACTTTGAAATATAATTATTAGAATTTTAATCTAGTTTTACATGAAAATAAAAATTTGTTAACTTAAGAATTGACTTAGAGGCTGTTGAAAAAAAAAATTGTGTTTATCTAATAAACAAAAGTTCTGACAATGATATACTGATATCTTGGAAAACTTTTCCAGAAAAGTTTTTTTTCCTTCTACATGTGCATGTGACTTATTGTTTTCTAATATAAATTTTATTAAATAAGTTTAAAAAATTGACTGGCCAATGGATATATTGTAGGTAATATTTTGCTAATGGGATCAAATATGAACCATATATAAAATAGTTGACATTATAATCACATAAAAGTTTTAATTTAAATTTTCTGCAGTGATTTATATTACATTTCTATATGCTATCATCAATAAGTATTAAAAATTATGGCATTTTTTAATTAATCTTAAAAAAAAAAGAATAATAATTGTTGGTACACTATTATAAAAATTTTTATAATTTTATGATCTATAAAAATAAAAAAGTATACTATCCTTGTTGGGTTTTTTTTTTCTACCCTAATATCTAATTCTGATATAGGCATGTGTATTGTAATAAATTTTTATTTTTCCATGAATCAAAAATGTTATTTCAATTTCTTGATCATCAGTATTTTCTTCTGAGAATTTTTATTTGCTTTTTCTTTTTGTTTGCGATATCTTAAAAACAAAAAAGTCATCTCAGTAAAGTCACCCATCATATTTGCTGTTTGTTTTGTTCATATGCACTTAACAAATTTTCATTTATTTTTTACAATTTTGGGGGACAATCATAATCTTTTTACTATATTAACTAATCTTTATTGTTATTGTTTTTGTTCCTTTATTTTTCTACAAATAGAGATTAAAAACTTTTCATATAAAGATTTTTCGTGTTTAATTAACTGATTACAAGAAAGGCAGTGAAATCAAATTACAGAGAGAAGTCAAAAATTGCAGAATTAAAAGACATTAATAGTTTTAAAATAAAATCAATTTAATTAAAGGCTGGCAAAAAGTAAAGATTAATAACATTATTACATCAAAATACTATATATTTGAAAGTGGATTAACTAAATGAAATAAATCTGATCAAATCATTGATATTATGTAAATAATTACCAAAAAAATAGAATTTTACAACTTTTTACATTGTAATAAAATTTTTGAGTTATATTTAGAGTTACCTAATAATTTCTACTGCTTATAAAAAAAAACGTTTAATTAATTAATGAATGAACAATAGAAACAATTGAATGAAGAGAGGTTATCTTAATATAAGTTGAGCATTGATTGTATATATGTGTGGAGATGATAATCTGGACCAATTGACGAGTGATGGTTTCGCACAAAATACATATATTGGTGATTATTTATCTTTTTGACATGTTTGTGATCAAGGGTGTTAGCAGTATGAGATAGTGTAGATAGTTGAGGGTTGTGTGAAAGTCTTGAGTTCAAACCTCTATATATTACATATTGGAGTGCAGGTATGAAAAAACCTGTACTGTAGAAAAAATTCAGATATTAAAATATAGTGTTATATGGTCTGCCCATCCCTCATATATGTATGTAAATGGATTATGGCCTGTACATGAGGGGTCAGAGTGTGTCAGCAGTATGAGATAGTGTGGATAGTTGAGGATCATGTGAAAGTCTGAGTTCAAACCCACTATATATTTATAATAGTGTGGATAGTTGAGGATCATGTGAAAGTCTGAGTTCAAACCCACTATATATTTATAATGAGAACTTTTTTAATCGTTTATTTTACATTAGATAATTATTTTTAATTCTTTGAAAGCATAAAATAGCCAGAAGGTATTTTGAAAATATTTGTCACTTATCAAAATATTGATTATCAGAATAAATACTTCATGATAAAGTTGTTGTTTTTTAATCCATTTAAGTAAATTTTTAGTTAAGGGTCTGATAATAAAAAAATAAGACTGCATTGAAATGCAGTTTAAAAATACTTATGTACTTACTTATGCCTATAAATAAACATAAATCATTTCATACAATGGTGCACTTAGATTTTTATACTTTTGCAATTACAATTAAAATTTAACAAAACATATCACTTCATAATCATAATAATTGTTATTGTTTTTTTAAAGAAAAATAATGTATTTTATAATAAAAATAAAATAAAATATATCTTAAGATTCCGAAATTTTAATTAAATAATAATTTTTTTAAAAAGGTGGGGGTGTCATTTGCTTTAAAAATCTTTAATTTGTTAATTTTAATCAATAATATATATATTAATGATTATATTATTTAATTTTCATGAATAATTGCATTTTTAAATTGAAGTTTTTTGCTGACAAAATTTAATATCTAATTTTTAAAATCATGCTTGTATCAAAAAATTTTATTAGATGTTTGAAAAAGACCATTTAAAAATTATCAGAATGCTAAAACATGAAAAATCCATTTGGTACATTTTTATATATTGTTGATTTACAACTAATAAATTGAAGAATTTTTTTTTAAATAGTGGGAAGTGGGGTGGATAATATTATTTTAGTAATAGAACTGAATCTAGTTTTATAAAAAATGTAAAGAATGACTATCAAAAACCTTTATTGTAAGATTTAAGTTACCATTAATCTTGCCTGGAGATTTGTCTCTGTAAATATTATTTCATTAATGTAATCCACTTAATCTTATTTATCATTTATTTAGGTGGTCTGTTTATAAAATGCTAAAACATATCAAATAGTATATCAGTGGAAATGAATTCGCCTTTTTTTTCCCATATGTCATAGCATCGGCCAGGAGGCGAACTCGCAACAATCATCTGCAACCAACTATTTGCTTGCAAGACGACTGTGCTGACCTCTCGGCTACCTTTGCTTGCTTTTCTTCAGAATCACTACTGTGTTGGGAATCTTAAAATCTTACATTTAATAATAGATTTTGTTAAGGATTGAATGAAAAGCATTTGCGGACCACCTTTGTAAACTGTTCACTTTTATTTTTTAATCATAGAACCCATTCATGAGAGCCTCATCAAAATTACTTCTGAGCAGATCACATATATACACATAAAACATATATTGTATATACATCTTTCCACAGATGTAAAAAAAATTATGTTGGATCTATTGCACAACAAAATATGAATATAATAGACATTTTCAACAGTATTCATACACATGTGTAGATTAAATAAATAAATAAAACTAAAAAATGTTATATAACAACAAATATTGAAATCTTTATTACAAAAAAAAAGCTTATTTTGACAATATTGTACTTTTCTCCTCAGTATAACTTATTATTGCTATCTAAATGATCATGCTAAACTATAATGCTCTACAAACCTTCACAATAATGTCTATATATGTATAATACACTGAAGAGATAGTAAGTTATTGCCAAATGAAATTTTTCTTTTTAAATAATGCATTTATTGTTATTTAACTTTTTCCCATTTTATTTTATTTCTACTTTACAATTATATTTATATGCCTAATGCACTAGAAAAGGTCTATTTATGTTTTTAGCTAGTATTTTAATATTATATGATTTTCTATTTTATTTATCTTATAAATTACATGCTTAAACATTAAGATTTTTTTTTTTTTAGTTTCAATGTGATGAAACTGCAGATGCACTGGCTGCTGCTCAGAGGCTCAGTGAACAGTTGGATAAAAAACAGGAACTGATCACAGCTCTGCAAGTGGAAGGTAGATATTTGTTGATCATGAATCTTTTTTTTTTTTTTTACAAAGTATCAAGACCTTCAAATGTAAATGATACTTGCTTTATTAAAAATGTATTTTTATTTTACTTTTAGACATTAACTACTATTTTAAACTTACTATCAGTAATCCCTGTCAGATGCTGTTCATTAGGAAATCTCAGCTGGTAATGATGAGTCAGAAGTAGTTCCTCATGTTACCAGCAGGGGTTGTCTAAAGGGCAGTCTTTTTACAGGAATTGTTTCATCTTTCGAAAAAGTAAATAAGTACAAATAGAAAGTGTCAAATTTTTTCATGTTTGTTTTACATTTCCTAATGTTAAAATCTTGTTGTCAATAAGCTGTTATTTCTTATTATGTTTTTTTTAAAAAAAAAAAACTCTCTTTATATATAATTTTGTCCCTCTATTATTTTATGGCTTTTGGTTTCATCGCTAACATATAAGTGTATGCCGGCCTAATATCAGCTGGTAATTCTGAGCCACAGTTTTCTCAGAATGCAGGCTGATATTGAGTTGGTGGACAACTGCACGCCTTTTTGTTTTTCACTTTGCTGCACTTTAGTCATCGCCATCAGCTTTTGAATGTTAGTAACCATCTCATTGTTTCAGCACAATAACTCGGTTCATATGCATTTAATAAGAGGGGCTTTTTAATTTTTTGTTTGCATGAAATTAAAATTATAGCATGTTCTTTTTTTTTTACATTATTATTGGCCACTATAACTACTTTATTTGTTTATTTATTTTTAATTTTATATATGGTTTGATCAGAATTTCTAGTAAAATTAAATGATGTATTAAAGTTTTTTAAAAAAATGTTGGCATTTACTAATTTTTTAAATAGTAGTTAAATTCTTTTATGTAGTTTTGAATGATGAATCTTAAAATAAAAACAATTATGGGATTAAACAGTTAAGATCTAAATAATTATAGAAAAGCTTTTACTATGACTTGACTTTCAAAATTCCTCCTACTTATTTCTCCTATACACTAATTTTCTGGTATTTCTCTCTTTCTTAATGATAATTCCCAAATTATTGCATAACATATATGGTCTGACCTTTTTGTATATCCATTTTTTTCTTTTTTATAGATTTATTTTAAACTCATTTTAACAGGTATCTGCTATTTCAGTTTTTCTGAATGATTTTTGAATTTCTGACATAGCATGTAGTTAAAATATTTATTAGTACTGTGCCATTAGATGTAGAAAAAAAAATTTATTAAATTAATTATTGCTTAACTCTAGTGATATATATACAAATATGTGTATATATTCATATGCATACATTCTAAGATTTATTGTTAATTTTTTGAACTTTAATAAAAAATTTAAATATTCTAATTTTTATATCATTTTATATTTCAGTTATTGAAATATATCTAAATGAAGAGAATTTATATTCAAATGCAAAAAAACAGATTGCAGATTGAATATTTTGTTATTGTTTATTATTGTGGGGTTTTTCTTTTTGTTTATTATTGTACCTACTTATAATTTTTATTCTTATCTGAGAAACAACAGGAGAGCCTGCTGATGGTCTAATCTCAGCTGGTAATTATGAGTGTTCTTGATAGCTCATATTATCAGATGAGATAAAATCAACAGTAGAATTAGCACCTGGCTATAGTTCATCTATACTACTGAAGATTTATCATAATGTTATGTTAAAACTGTATTATATTTTGATGTATATTGTTTTTAAATAATATAAGTGAGTTTAGTGTGTGCAACTTTTGTAAAATTTATTTATTTATATAAGTACTGTTATTCTGTTTTGTTCTATCAGAATATGAAAATAATAATAAAACAAAAAAAAAAGCCTGCTCATA
Source organism: Epiperipatus broadwayi (assembly GCA_028023455.1). Taxonomy (NCBI): domain Eukaryota; kingdom Metazoa; phylum Onychophora; class Udeonychophora; order Euonychophora; family Peripatidae; genus Epiperipatus; species Epiperipatus broadwayi. The sequence continues at coordinate 493,403 of JAQFVV010006392.1, read as the reverse complement.
GGATTAATTTTTTTTTTTTTTTAATAAGTTAATGAAAGAGAGGGTTTTGTTTATTGTAAAATAGAATCATAGTTGAGAATATATTGAAGGATTAATAATAGTAGGTCAATTTATTTTATATATAATGTTTAATAGAAAATATAAAAAAATTCAAATCTTGACAAGGAATTAACTCCTGCAAGAGTAAAAAAACTAAACTTTATGCTTTAACATTTTAAATTAATTAAAACTGATTTTCTAAAATGGAAATGAGGTAGTTGTCTTCATAGTTCAAAAAAATATTTTTTGTTATGCTTCTCTAGTTTAGTACCTGGTAAAGACCTTGACAAAGAATTTGTAATAAAAAATGAAATCAAAGTTATGATTTAAAAACAAAAATTAATGAAGAGCTAATTATTCATTAAAAATTATGTGATCACTAATGGCTGAAAAATAACTATTGAAATATAAGGATCCAGTCAGCACTTTTTAAGAAAACTTTTTTTTCAACTGCTATATTCTTATTATCATCAATTACAATTCAAAAAACATCCAAAGTCAGATGTTAATTATTTTATTTGAAAGTATGGAAAATATTATTTTCACATTTATTAAATGCATTACCCTTTATTAAAAATAATCACATATACATCTCTATTTTGAATAAATTAGAATTTATTTAATTTTTTTTATGCAAATTCTTATCAGATATGTATATATAACAGATTTTAAAGTCTTATTGCAAACTTGAAATTTAATTAATTTCAATTTTTTGTATCTTATCACTATCATTAATTATTTACATAATGTAAGTAATCATTATAAATTATTATAATAAGACTATGCCTATGCAGTAGAGAAATGACACACCCAAAGATTATACAATCAAAATTGAATCTTTTACTTCTAGTGCTCAAATGTTATTAAGCTATTTAATAACAGTTTATTTGACTAAATATTAAATAAATATTTTTATTAAATGCTTATAGCTACTAATTTATAGGTAAAATAACTACAGTGAAATAAGAGAGATTGCAATTTTGGATAAGGTCTTTAGCATGTATCAATGCAGCTGTTTATTACATAATCTGAACTGTCATTTGAGCAAGCACACATGCATAATTTAAAATAATAGTTATTGTAATAAATTATAATTAATTACATTATAATGTATATAATGTAATTTGTAAGATTTCAACCCTAACACCATGCATATATTTGTATATCTTTTACTGTAATAAAACAAAATGGCAACACCATTAATAATGATATACTTGCTATTTTTCAAAAATAATAAAGCATTTGATATCTGTTATATATATATGTATGTATAATTGTTCTGGTCTGATAAGATTTATTATCTATCTAGTATATTTTTATGTGTGTGTTTATGAAAAAACAACAAAACATTTTAAGCACTTGGGTAAATAAAATTCTTCTAATTTCTGAATTTTAATTGTTGATGTTGGAGGAGTTACGGTTGAAGGGAAGGTTCTTCAAAATTGTAATCTGTTGTTTTGAGCTTTTTCCAGCATGATTTGCTAAATAAACAGCACATCAGTGTTCTAATAGGTAGTGTTCAGTAATCATTGTAGATCAAAATAATGAGTTATTTTTTCATTGTATGGTTAATAAATTAGGTCACAAGATAATTAAGAATAATAAAGATCTGAGTTTTGCTACTAAAAAGTTGATCTTAGAGTGCCATCAGATTGTTTTATTTAAACAAGGTGATGAAACTATAATCACAAATGCATTGAGTTCATTTTTGTATCTTCACATTTGTTTTTGTTTGTTTGTTTGTTTGTTTTTTTTTTTGGCACAATGAAAGTTATGTGATTTTACTATTTTAAAAACAGTAATATTTAAACTGCAAATCTTCAGTTATTTGATCTTTTTATTTCATCTTGTTAAATTCAATGGCTGAAGTATTCTGTTAGTGAATTGTAATGGTTAAAATATTTTTGATAAAATATTTAATTGGTAAAAGATATTTAATTTATAAATTTACATCTTGAAAGAGTACAACTATTGGTAAATATATGTTTTTATTATTATCCGATCATTAGCAATAACTTTTAAATGAATATGGCCACTATAATTCTAGAAAAACAGAGACAAAAAATAATCAAAATGTTCAAGATATATTTGCAATGACTATTCAGAACAACCAGCAAAAGACAAATATGTTCTTCCAGTGAATGTAATTGTTATTGTAACTTTGTATTGAGTCCTTGAGATAATCTTTTCAAATAGATAGAAGTTAATTTACTCTCAAAACTCTGCTCATATTTACCTTTCCAAATGTTGTTTACTCTCAGTGCCTAATCCAATAAAAATTTGTTTTTGCAATTGCAAATTTAGTATCTTTACAATTGCAAAATGAAAAAGGATCTAAATAACTTTTGTCATTGTATATTTAGAATATTATGGAATTTAAAAAATTAAATTTGTTTAATACCTTTGTGTTACAACAATTTAGTCTTTTATCTAATTAATTTAAATTGAAATAGTTATCAAGCTGAAATACTCTATCTTTTAAATTTATTAAGTGCAACAGCAATACATTAGTGGCTTCTTATATCTCAAAATCTAATTTATTTTTTATCTAAAAAACTAGACAAATATATAAATTGTTTTATATTCTTAAGCTAACAGTCATGCAAGCCAAAGTTTTTACAGGCTGCATTAAAAACATTTTGTAGACATTCTTTAAATTGGCAAGAATAGCATAATCATCACTTCAAACCTACATTGCATCTGCTTTGTGAAGCTTGTCTATAATTACTCCAGAGAGCAGTGGCATTAAATAGAAATTAAAGTTTAACATCAATTTTTATTTCAAATGTTTTAATTTATGTCATCAGTAATAATACTTCTTTTCATATCAATGCTGTCTATGCTTATCCAGTTATGTTCAAACATTGCCACAAACCTTTTCAAATAACTGAGTCAAACCTGTTGACCAAAGCGATAAAAGCATAATATAAGTTACATCTTTGCTCATTATACTTTTCTTGCACATGCCTGGTAACATAAAATCATATGGACTCTCTAGCAGCCATTCATTTGTTATTGGAAGCAATATTTTCAATAAAATATTTCATAGTACTTTTTACTGGAATGGATAATGATTATCATTATCATTAGGCATCACTTATAAAAAAGTATGGTCATTCTAATTCCATAGGAGGGAGGGGAGCAGATAAAGAGAAAATAAAGAGTAAAGAAAGAAAAATTGTAGGGTTTGTAATTACAGGATGAAATGATGCTGAAAACACAATCCCATTGGGTCATTTCTAGGACAGAAAGGTGATTGAGAAATGAAAATTGTGTCTTATCCCATTCTAAGTGACTGAAAATGGAAAGATATTGGGGAAATAAATATATTAATATAATTTAAAAAATCATTGATAGCTTTCATTCCACTATATTTTTATTATATATATAATTTTAAAAATTAAATATCCTTTTATTTCTATAAGAGAATAAGCAATCATTGGCACGTGAAATATTATATATTCTTAGTGATTAGATGTGTGTATATGTATGAGAAAAAAATTTCTTTTTTTTTAATTACTGCAGTCTTTTTTATTCTCCTTATTGAATTATGTATTTCTATAAAATAAAAAAATAGTTATTCTGAAACTATGTCACTGCATTTTAAAACATTTGATGTATTTCATAAACACTATCTAAACAAAGATAATCTATCAGTCATCTTAACCTAGATAAAAATTATCAGTTAACTCCTTATCCCTCAATTATATTAGCCAGAAATTTTAGACTTGATCTGAATAGCTATTTACTAAATATTTATTAGAAAGATTGTAAAATACAAATTGCGCAATACTTTTATGTTTTTCAACAGCTGCTAAAATAATTTATATTTAATTTTTCATCATCATAGGATAAAATAAAAATTTAACTTCCAGACAAAACAAAGCATTAGACCATTCTACTGTACAATATTAACTAATATAAATATTAACTCTGATGATTATACAAAATCACTAATCATTAACAACTAGTCAATACTTAGACAATAACAATCAACAATGTCAAACTGTTGTCAAGGCAACCTTTTAACAATAATCATTAAATATAGCATTTATTATTTGCAAGATTTGGATTTTTTTTTTTGTAATGTCAATGTTTTGATGAGATCAAATCATTTAGATAATTTGGGGCATTGAATGGAGGAGAGGGCATCAAAACTTAATTTATGGCAGAAGTGAAGAGTGTCCTTAAGAACACTTACAAGGGGAAAGCATAGCTTTTTCAATAATAAATTTCAAGAAGTATGATTGCTTCTCAATGCTTTCATAAAAATGATAAAATTTTAGGAGAGCCATTTTATATGATTTCTGAACAATATCCTAGTTAAAAATGAAATATTGGGAAGCATTTTAAATTTTAATTTCTTTTTAATTCAATGTTAGTTGAAATGCCATAAAGAAACTATTTTATCCACTATCCATATTTCTGGTGTTTTTGAAAATGTTATTGCTCGGAAGATTTTTTAATACTTCATGTAAATGCAGTGTCATAATGATTATGTTGCTGCATACATATGTGAATAGGAAATTTTAATAAGTACAATTTTTTTTTTAAATCTAAAATATTAAAAAATCTATACAAATTTTATTAACTGATATTCAGGTTTCATTCTTAAAAATCTCACATGATATTTTTCTAATAATAATCACCATTCCAGATACCACGCGTGCTCATGATCATTGTAGAAAAACAATATTGCAAACTCACTTCCTACTCAATAAAGCTCCTCCAACTAAAATTACATTACAATTTAACCTACTATGAACACAAATAACTGTAATTATTATATATTTGTATTTTATGGTGTTAAATGCGGTGTTATTTAAAAGCAAAGTAAATGTGTCTGATAAAGTCTTAACAGTTTGAATTTGTGTTCCCAAAGTATTGTTGTAATAATAGATGTGGTTAAATGTATATGCTGGCTTCTGGTGCATTTAAATGATTAGTAATCTTGGTGAGTTCAGTGGGACATATTGAGCTGGAGCCTGGATACTGTAATGTTAAAGGGTTTTTTTTATTTCCACTTTTATGTAGTATAGTAGAATTATTTCTGATAGCTAATGTTTGATAATTGTTGGTGTTCCATTTGAGAATTTATATTAGTGCATAAATCAAGAAATGAACTTTTTATTATTTTATACTAAAAGAAATATTAGGAAAAAAAATTAAATCTAAAATTATATTAAACTGAATATATTTGAGAAAAACTTTGATTAAAAAGCAAAAGTGGGGAACAGAAACTCAAATATCTCTTTCAAACATTAATGTCATTATTATGCAAAAAATTAAGCATTGTGCTCTATGTTTTAAAATGATTAGAAAAGAATTTATTAATAATAATAGTGTAAAATATAATTAAATGCAAATAAGTGATCATTTAAGTGTAATTTAAAAATGCCAAACCATTTCTCTTAATTATATTAATGCTTTATAAAAATTTAAAGTCAGACGATTTTTATTTAATCAACTTTTAATTTAAAGATGCATGCTAAAAAACAATATTCTCAGATATTTTACATTTAAAAAAAAACTGAATAAAATTATCATGTTAGTTGTAAATACTAAATAATAGCATAATTTATCTTAATAGGAAGGAATGATAAACTACCATAAATGATTATCAAATGTCACTCTTTAGACATAGAAGTCCATTAATAATTACTTCAATTGCTTTCAGGCAAGGATCTTTTTTTTATCTCTACGAATAGTCTATAATATCCTAAATAAGATCAATTTGTTGTTCTCTTATAAATAGTAATTTTTAAAAAAACTAATTTTGTTAAAGGTTTGTATACTTTATTAATACTAACAACTAATCATTTATTGCTTTAACTTGCACAATATATAATGAACTAAGCATCTCTCTATTCAAATACCATTTATAATAAGATTGGATAATCACTGATTACCAGATAGTAGCGCATTTAAATACTTAGACCTATTCCACAGTTTGGCTCAAGTTCAAAATCTTAGTTTCAAGCTTGTAGCTTGATTTATAAAATGGAATTAAAGATTTGAATACTAAGTGCTTAACTGCATTACTTTCAACTTTAAATTACAAATCTCATTTATAAAAGACAAAATCCAGAATTTTCTACACATTATTATCTGGCAGTTATTGATTATCAAAGCTTACTATAAATGGTACTACTAGAATAGAGAATTGCCCTTGTTTATCATATTTTATGATTGTGTATGAAACATGCATTCATATTTGATGCTCAATGTTTGGAATAAGGAAGCTCGAATTATTGAGTAAGATATTCTACTTCACATTATAAGTAACTATTGACAATTTCCAAATATAAAACAATCTTTGTTTCAAAATCAGTTGTAAAATTAGTAAGCTGTGTATATTTTTTGCTTGACTAGACTGATGGAATGCCTTCTGATAGTTTTTTCCTCCAATTTGCACAGTGTATGTTTTATTGTTTTTAAATAAGCTTTTAAAATAATTTCTTATCAGTAGAAAGTACATAAAAACATGATTACAATTACTTTATATAATTTTTAAAAAACCAAAAACTGAAGCATCACTTTCATACTTGCTCCAATTATCATTGTATGGAGATAAGTCGATCTTCACCCTCATAAATGAAGATTAGTTAGCTAAAAATCAATCATGGAAATGAGTTTGCGCTGTCATTTAATATCTATTGTCTTTTTGAAGCTTATATAGTTAGCTCAAGTTATTGTGAAATCACCCTATAAAATTTTAAAAAGACAACTAATTACCAGTACAAAGAGTAAATATTTTAAAAAAGTTAGATCTTTCTGTTCACATTTTGAACTTTTGGTCAATATGTTATGCATTTAATCCTATTATTTCCATTTTTTTTTTCCAAATCCACATATATTTTCGTGCTTTAATATTCTATCTAGTTTTAAATTTTATCCATACATTTACACACAATGACTTGCACAAATTTACACAATTTTAATTCAATATTTTTTAATTATATTTTTTATGACATATGTTTTTTGAGATTTTATCTCATTTTTATTTAAACAAAAAACACCTAATCATTTTATATAAAGAGATTAATTTTAGCATAGTGTATTAAAATGTATTATTGAAAAATAGCATGAATATATATGTGTATACAATGTATAAACTACAACAGATAATAAATATTAAATATTTAATGCATTTATTCATATACTGCGCTATGTGGTTTAATCCACTGATTCCAGATTTCAAGTTCCATGGATTGTGGCTCCATTCCTGTCATACTTGAACTTCTTATGAACTCAAAACAAAGCAAAACAGTAGTGCCATCTTGTGCTAACAAGAGCATTTAGTGGTTCTTATGAACTCCTGAGCAGTATGCCATTGTATTTTTTTTTTTTACTATTATACTTATCTTTATAATAATAATTATCTACGATTTTTATTACCATGAATTTAAAGGGATGGGGATGCATTTTTTAATTGCATATTTTATTCTTTAGACTTATATATTTTCAAATATTACATTTAAATTCTAAAATTACAAAAAGTTTATTTTAGACTTCAAAAGAATATTTTACTAATAATATAGCATAAATTAGTAAACTACATTAATTATGTGTATTAAAATAGCCACAACTATAAATACTCTTTTCTTTTGTGAGGTTTATAAAAAGTATCTTTTGATTAAACCAATCCAATCATCTGTCATATTGAAAATTATTAAAGTCTAGGAGTTGATTTAAACCGGTTCCAAGTACTATCATAAACATCTTTTGGCATTATTTTGAAATCTCTTTTGTGTTTAATTTTGTAATCATACTGATTTTGATATATTGCAGTAGGGAGGGGGAGAGTTTGTAGAAGAATGAATCTAATACACTAAAATGTAGTTAGTAGGAATATCAATATTCTATTAATTGGGTATTAGATTTAGGAAAAGCTGTTAAGAGCATGTGAGTTACATCTTTTATAAGGTCTTGAAATTGTTGTGGTGATTCATACAATTGTTCTCTTCATTGTTTAAAGGAATCAGAAAGTTGGCATGGAATCCACTTTTAGTTTCAATTTTTGATTCTAAAAAACCAACTTCTAAATTTTTACAATAAATCTTTTAAGATGAGCTGAAGTCTAGTTAGATTTGTTGCGAATATATTATTTGACCAATAGGTTGATTTATTTATAAGAGTGTTTTTATATATTAGTAGAATAGATTTTGTATTATAAAAATTAATGCAAAAATTCTAGATGGTAGATGTAATATATTGATTAAGCATTTATATTTTGCATCATATAAATGTTAATTAAGCGTAAATCAAACTCATTTAACAGTTGTATTTTTTTAAGATTAGAAATTGCGATGACTTTTCTTTCCCTACAGCAGCCTCTGCAAAGCTTATTTAATTTTTAGTTTGAAAGTCTGAGAAAATAATTGTAGCCATAAAGTATGCCATTTAGTGATAAGTATGCTTTTGAAAGAAACATATTATTTTTTTCATATGCAATAACTGTTGTCCATCAATTATATGTTTAATACTGCTGTGAGAAACCACTAGTGGAAAATCCCCAAAAATTTGTTGATTTACCGGAATTTTTGATATGAATGGATATCCTGTGTGCTTCACCATTAATCCTGTAAAGAATTTAGATGCTGTTAAAACTGTTACTAGATCCTATGTAGGTTATAAATTTAATTGTCCTATTCAGTGCAGGCACAAAGAATCCAATCTATTTTTAGAAAAAGATTTAGATAAAATGTGAAAATAAGTGAACTAAGTGAAAATCCTTAGAATATTGAGTTGTCTTTTCTAAAAGAAAGTGATATATTTTTTCAGGACAATATGTCTTTTCCTATTTAAGAGTAGATTCACTAAAAAATAAAGAGTCCTAGTATTTCAATATTTTTTTAAGCTTAAATTTCAGATTAGGAAAATATACCTAATCAAATGCTACCTTGAATTAAGTCTGTATTATCACAGCTACATATAATATGTGATGTCCGATATGATCTAAATGTGCTATGAATATAGTTAAAGCTTATAATATTGAGGCATCTTTTGGCATATGGAAATGGATTCAATAGTGAATATATATATTCTATTTTTATGTCAATAGTAGTTTCTTCAAAAAAATTGATTGCTAAAGATACCATAGAGATGGATTTCAAATTGTTGAGAGGAAAAGGATCTTTTTTAAATGGGATCATTGTTCTTGGATATAAGTGATGGGTGTATCTGCAATGCTTCAAAAGAAATGATGCAAGTGATATTAAGAGGGGAAAGACTATTGGGATTAAATATTTTAACCCAGTGATTAAATATGTCCAACAGATCTGGATATCTAGAGTTATGAGTATATGCCAGTTATTGTTCAATATTAGAGACTCTATTGTTGTCATGACTTTGTACTGATGCTTGATCAAGAAAAAGGAATGTGGGAGAAATATTATAGATATTTCTGCAGTTTTTTTTTTAATGTTCACAGATTGGGTCCATCATATGTAGCCCAGGTGACTGTTTACCAGAACTAGTAGAATATGATTTTTGTCCTAGTGCTAATTTTATAATTTTTACATATGTATATTTTTTTAAATAAAACTGATGATTTTTATTGGCTAAATATTCAGCAGGAGTAATTTATATATTTTTATATTTCTGTAGTAAATATATTTGTTTTTTCGATGTTGTTAAATATTAAGTTATTCCTCGATATTAGTGATCTGTATCAGCAATAAATCTACATTAAGAGGTTGAGTAATTAATCTGTGCAATATATATCTCATTAAAATTTATTAAGTTGGTTAGAGCATTACTTTAAAAATTCAACATTCAAGAATATAAGGATTCAGATGCTAGTACTATGGTCATGCAGCAACACTTGAAGAAGATAGAAAAATAATACCATTTGAAAGGTTGTGCATATACTAATCTGTGTGCTATTACTAACAGTTGGATGTAATTGGAAAATTTAAATAAAGTTAAATTTTTCTAAAGGCATTCAATACTTAATATCAAGTGATGGAAATAGTCCAGTATAATATAAATACAACTAAGATAAAGGTGTTCTGTAAAAGTACTCTATAATGTTGTTTTTACTATTGCATTTATTTTTAAACGATTTGGCATTTCTAAATAGCTCTTCTTTTAAGTATCCAAATCTCAGACCCATAAATACAAACTGATAAAACACATCTATTAAAAATCTTTTGATTTTCTTTGTCAGTTTTTACTTATGGATCTGAGACTTTTGAATACTTAACAGAAGAGCAATTTAGAGTCTTCAAACTATTCACTGAAACATGGAGAGATGTATGTTTAGGAGTAACAAGAATAGATTGAAAATGAAATACATGAATGAGAGAACAGATAGATATCACTAACATCATTGACAAAATTAAGAACTGAAATGGAGCTGGGCTATGCATATTGTTAGAAGAAATGATAATAGATGGATTGTAGAAGTCTTAAACTGGATCCCAAGAGATTTAAAAGAACTAGAAAGAAATCACTTATGAATTGGTATGTTGAAGAAAAGAGAAGCTAGAGATCGGAGAAACTAGATTAAACTTGGAGAAATCTTCATTCTGCCATAGATCATTAATGGTTGAAAATAATAATAATAATGATTATTCTATATAGCATTTTTATTACGTTTAATCACAATTGTTTATATTTAATTTTTAAAATGTATATTTTTTTATATTATACTTGTATTTTTTTTTAATATTATAATTGTTATCATGCTCCATTTAGTTTTCATTAAAATAGTCTTTATTTAGCTTGAAATTTTAAATATTTTTTTTTCTGAATTTCTTTTTATAACAACAAAACAAAATGAAATAAATAAAACCCCTCCCTGTACTATATTTAAAACTTAAGCTAATCTTTTACTGAAAATATTAACTACTGCACAAAATCTCCATTAAGTTAAATATTCAATTTATTGTTTTCTACTTTTTTGTGACTATGAAAAGCATTTATTTAATATTCATTAAGTATTAAAATTAATATCTTTAACTTACCATATTTAAAGATAAATTGAGAATTTCTTATTCATAAGAGCCTGATAATACCATTTATATTGAAGGCTGTTTTATATTTATGTATGGTTGTATTTTTATTTTTTATGGTTAATGTATCAATATTTATCTGATCAAGATAGATTAATATGGGATTTTAACTTTCTAGACATGACAAACTAGACACCCATTTATAACCATTATTGAACGACTGATCGTATTAATTTAAAGTATTTGTGACATGAAAAAATTTCATATTCAAGATAATCAACATGGCAGGTGGTTGTACTGACTATTATGATTACTAGGTCCTTCTATCATATTCCAATTAATTAAATAATAAAATATGAATTAACATATAAAGTAATTCAATTATTTTAATAGAAAGTTGCCCTTCATAGTTTGGTGTAGGGAATCACAGTCGGCCTTAAAACTTTTGATGATTGAACTTCTTATGAATTCCTGAGCAATAAATCATTCAATTTTTTTATGATTACAAATCATTTTTATATTTCTAGAAATGTTTTTTTTTATTTCGAAATATTTATACATAAGCAGTCTCATATATACTTCATCAAGATGCTTTGTAAGCCACAGAAACAGTGAAACAGTTTATTTAAGAAATAAAGAAATTATCTGATTGACTTCATCTACTCACATTAGACCCTTAAAGATGAAAAGTAAAAGAACACATCATTAATATCCTTGATTTTTAACAAAGGATATATAGGTATCCTTTGATTGATTGTGAGCCAGCCCAGATTAGAGCACAAGATGACGATGGATTTTGATGGTGAATATGGATATATATATATATAAAGAAATATATAAATATAACCACTATATTTTACATATCATGCATATTAGAAATGACTGTTGATTTAAATTTACTAAAGGTACAACAATACTTTTGAACTTAATCAATTACTAGAAAATATTTTTTTTAAAAAAAAAAACTAAATGCTAGGAGGAAAAAAGAGAGACTATTTTTGAATGATTTGGCCAAATTAAACCATAAGGAAAAATAAGTACAGAAAAAATTAATTATATACAATAACAAATTGTAGGTATGTACTTTACTATAAAGGTATAAATATTTTTAAAAAACAAGTGGAGTATGATTTTTTATAAATAAATAAACAAAGTTGTTGACATTTATATTTCAAACAGAATAGCAAGATTAATTTTTGGAATTTAATAAATTTAGGAATTATATCCAACAAATTTTCGTTCTAATGAAGAAATAGAGAAATTATATAGATATACAGAATGATTTTCATCAGATAAAGTATTTTTAAGTGTCTAAAATTGGAAAATGATTGAAAGATGAAAATTGTTGTCAGTAAATTTGGATATGGTTACTAAAATAAGAGAGATCATAGATTTTTATATTATGAATGCTTGTTAAAAAATACAAAGCTGAAGTGAACATCGACACATACAATGAAGACACATCATTTAGATTGTATTTTGAATAACAGAAAGGTGCTATAATAATGTAATATAATTAATAAATTAATGTAGGTAATGATCATCTATTAATGAAATATAAAGTATGTGTTAACACTCATCTGGAAACTATTAAAGAAGATAATATCAGCAATAAATATCCCTAATTTTCAGCAATACTTCCCTAAATTCACATTAGAACTTAAAATAATTTTAAAATATTAACTGACTTTCAAGTGAGCTCATATTTGAATAAAAAACAATATCTGCTGGTAAATTTTCGCATGAGATAAGATAATGTATAAAGAAAAAGAAAGAATATAAAAATATTTATAAATGACCCATTTAGAAGAATTGAATGCCTAGAATTCTTTAAAATTGCACAAAAATAGAATTAATAATGATAGAAGAAAATATAGCTGAATAAAAAAAAAATTGTACAGAGAAAATAATGTCTGACATAACTCAGATATCAGTAATAATGAATTAAAAAGAGGAATAATAGCATGAAATGTATAGGAAAATTTTACAAAGAATTATATAGCAATTAAAAAAATAGGAAAACATCATTTGAAATTCCAAGTATTTTAAATGAATAAATAGACAAGACCTGCATTTTAAATCTATGAAGAATGTAATTCCAGAAAGTGATAGAAAAATTATAGATATTTTAAAAGCAGAACGTGAATAAATGAAGGAAATATGATAAGGCTATTTTTACAAATATCTAAAATAAAAGATGAACCAAATGATTGTTGATATATAAAAGTAAAAATAAAATGTTACAAATTATAGAGTTAAATGCAACACCTGTATTTAGACCAATACAAACCATTCACAGAGAACTTTTCCAAACTACTAAAAAGCAAACTGGATTTAACAAAATAGATTACATCTTGATTATCAAAAAAAGTTATGGAAAGGTCAATGAGTATTAATTATCATTTGCATTGGAGTTGTGGATTATGAAAAAGCATTGGACCGTAAACATTTTTGGAATGATTACATTTTGGAACATCAAAACTTTATTATTATTAATCAAATAATTTTATCAAAATGTAACAGGAGTGATTAGATTACATGTTGCTACTAAGAAGCTTAAAATTGATAAAAAAAGTATGATAGGATGATACTATATATCCAAAACTATTCACAGTAGTTCTAAGCAAAGTGTTTTGTGAATTAAAATGGAAAGCTAATGAAATAAAAAATTAATGAAGATTATTACTTCATTACATTTGCAGCTGGTGATTCTGTTTAGACATCCAATTTCTCAGAGCTTCAGAAAATATTATAGTAGTTAATAAATGAAAGTAAGACTAAAGATAAATGTTAAAAGAGCTAAAATAGTGTTTAAGGTCTTTTCAAAAAAGGAGAAAATAAAATTTGGTAATAGTAAATTAGAAAGATAATGAATGAAATTAATTATAGAATTAAATTTGTACGATAAAAATAACAAAAAAATAAATGTGTTTTTACCAATTCTTGCTTATGAATTTGGAACTTGGGCACTATAACAGAACAAGACTATTTCAGATTAATAATGAGGTATCAAAAACATAACACGAGAGAGAGAGAGAGAACAAATTAATATCAGACCTCATTAAAAAAAATAGAGTTAATTGATAATGGGTCTGGACATATTTCTAGAAAATATATAATTTCACATATTTTCTTTTTAAATCTTGTTTTATTATATAAACCATTTTTCATTTCACTTCTTTTTCTATATTTGACCATATTATATGGGGTTTTTTTTATTAACTTGCTATGTGTATATATGTTTCTGTCTGTATGTTCACATTTTTGAAATGTGCTCCAGCTGAGATTTGTTTTTGTTTTAACAAAATAATATATAAAAAAAAAATATTTAAATATGTAACAGTGCTAGTCAAGTAAAAAGTAAAAAATATAGTAATCCAATTAAAAAGTAGAAAAAAAAACTGAATACCGATTAATTTGTCATGCTTGGAAAATGTCAGAAATCTTTAAAATCTAGCTAGACTTGTTATAAAACAATTGAAAATTGCAAGAATATTGTTGTTCCGAGCCTCAAATGCTTTTATGAAACAATAATATTCCGTCAATTTCCAATTGTTTTATAACAAGTCTAGACTCTTAAGATCTCTGTTAGTCAGATTACTTTGTTATTTTTTAGTCAGCTAGAGTATTGTGTATGTAAAAGCATTATTTAAAAAAAAACCTTATATATTATTCTTTTTATTTACTATTGTATAATAATCCTTGACAATGACTATATAATATAGTCAAAATGTAGGGGGAAAAGTAAAATGAAAAATGGACCATAAAATAAAACAAGAGTTAAAAACAAAAAATGTGTGAAATTAGTTTGTTTTATATTGAAATTAATGGGCCATATTTGGAAAGAAAATGGTAAAATACTGATTAATAAAGTATTGATTTAGTTGTAGAGGGGATGATAATAGTTAGATAACTAAAATCTTAAACTGGATTACAAGACATTGGGAGAGAGCTGATATAGATTAAGATATTAAGAAAGTTTTCTAGAATGATGTGAAGAAATCTTCATTATACGGTTAATTGATGAAGATTGAAAATGATGGTACAAAAGGCAAAAATTATGTTTTAATATTTTTAAAAAAATTCTATCATGATGAGCCATATTATATGTATATGTAATGGTAAAATTTATAATTCCATGTTTGAGTTCTGTGTATAGACATATTTTTATATACTAAAAAAAAAAAATGAATGGATTAATTGCTTGGATTTTTGAGCACCAATTTAGGAATCTTTAGCACTCCAGTTTGATTGATTTTGTTTTCTATGCTAAAGTGCCCCTATTTCAGTAATTTAAACACTAAAATCTATATTTTTTTGTTTACCAATTAAGATTATTAAATTACTATCAAAAAAAATTATCTGCTTTTCTGTTTTATATATTCAATTTTATTTATTAGCATTTATTTAGTAATACCTAAATTCTTTTAAGATGAATCACAAGCACGACTTAATGGCTTTCTTTATAATAATTTTCATCTACTAATCAATATTAATGTTGTTTAAACAAGGGATTTGCACCCTCAGAACATGCACTGTAATGTTATTATAATAGCTCAACAATGTCTTGTTGAGGACTGAGGATACTCTCAAACCAAAGCACAAGACAGACTTTTGAAAAGATAAGAGTGGCCATCTTATCTTTTGTACTTAAATTCAATTATATATGCCAATCTAATGCATCTTAGGTTGAGAGCATGAAGGTAATAATGTTCACGAAAATTTTCAATTTATTAAATGTTAATATTATGAGCTATTAAAAACTATGTAATACTCAATTTTACTTACTAGTGCAGAGATCTCTAAATAGTAAATAAAATTGAATAATCAATCTTAAGTAATTAGTTGGTTTGCCTTTAATTCCTGATACTGTTTTTTTAAGGGGGGATCTGTTAATATTTTAAATGAATTTTTAAAAAATACAATGAAAATCTGTGATGTAATAAAAATAACTCGAGAATTAATGATTGACTAATTTAGAAAATATAAAAAGAAGTTAATATTATTTCAGAAGATAAGAAGTAATAAAAGTAAAAAAATAAATACTTGAATGTTTTGATACTCAGAATTTCAAATGAGATTTGAGCACTAGAAGTATCAGAGTGGAGCCATAACTCATTGACTCTGAGATCTAGAGTTGAGCATTTTATTACTGTATTGAACCATGCAGAGAAATGAGGTATTGGTGACATATGAATAAAAATAATTAAAACCATGATTGGTTTTAGAAGAAATATATTGAAATGATTAGGGAAAGAGAAAAATTAAATGTAGAAAGATAGAATATAATGAAAATATCAGTGCTATCTAGATTTTTTTTTCTTAAAGTATAAAATAAATATATCGTCAAAACATAGGATTATCTCATCCAAGCATTATAATAATGCAATTTTTACCTGAAATATGATCACTGCATTGGTAATACCAAGTAATAATTTAATCCAACAAGGCATTAGTATCAAGATTTTCACTGCTCTGTCCATAACAAATATTTGATGGAAGGCAAAGTTAAGAACCAATTTTGCAAAATGAGGCATTTTTTGAAATCTTTTGCGATCAGCACGGGAAAATTCTTTTGTTTAAATATTATTGACTGACCTTCTAATCACCATTTATATGGATCTAACCATTAGGTTTGATTATTATCTCTATGAGCATGCTCAATTTGACATTTCAGTCACCATAAGTATACATTCACAAACAATTCCTGAATTTTTTCAACTTTAGCTTTCTGTATGAAGGGAACTATGTACGATTTATAATTTACCAGATGTTTTCAAGTAGTTCTATTTCTACTGGGCTTGTTAGAATAATGTCCTGTTTTACGTTTAATGTATCTGGATATTTATATTGAATTTTCATTCCGACAAAAAAATTTTCATAATGTTTTGCAGATTCTGATAACACGAAACTATTTCTTTTCTGATTATTATATTAATTTCACTGTAAGCCCATTCACATCTTGAAATTTTATATTTGTTTCCTTTATTGAGATTTTAGAAAAGTTAGCCAACAGTGCACTCAGTTTTATTTGATGTTATTGATATCCATGGACCATTGTCTATTTCCATGCTAATATATTTCCTACAACTTTGCAATTCTATCTTTGATCTAGTAATGTCCATGTATTTCATAAAGATCCATGTCTTGAGTTTTTCCTTTTCTGTTTTTTTTTTTTGTGACTAAGATTTAAATTATCCCCCCCCCCTATCACTTTTGCAGCATATATATGCTAATGTCATTTTAATTTCACTTAAAATATTGTTTCTCCACTAGTAATTTTTTGTTCTGTCTCATTTCTCCAACACCAATGTGTTGTTTTTTTCTTCTTTATTTGGCCAGTTTTTTCATATTAACAAAATTTTTGAAAGAATCTTTGCTGTAATGGTTAATAATAATATTCCATAATAACTATTGCAATTTTGTCACTTCGCCTTGTTTTTAAAAATTACATCAATAAAAGCATTCTTAAGATTGTGGTTTTATGGGTTCATATGTTCCTAAAAAATTTGAAGCTAACATATCGTTCCTATATTTTAGAACTTCTCCAGGTATTTTATCAGGTTCTGCAGTCTTTCCATCTTTAAGATTACAAAGAGCTGTCTGTTTGGACTAAAGTAGGCTGGATATTTTTGTCCAAATCAAGTAGATAAAATGAATATATCATTATAAGTTGTCATCTCAACTCTTATACTATTATCCAAAGGATGATCAAAATACTTCTTCCATTTAGTCAAAATATCACTGATGTCATATAAGAGAGTGTCATTGCTAGATTTAATAGGATTGTGATACCACTCTCAAAGTCATTTATTGCTTTCAATGTATCAAAAAAAGATTTAGATGATCAATGAATATCAGTATTTTCTTTTCCGTTTTAATCCATTAATTATTTTTTAAACCTTTTTGTCAATAATTGAACTTCTGCCTTCAGATCTTTTATTTTTATTATGAAGTTTTACATTTAATATATAATTCTGTTAAATCACTAAACATCACATGATCACCATCTCTTATGCTAGCACATAAAGGGCAAAAATCTTCATACAGTAGTGCCAACCAGAGTAATCAATGGATGCCAGAAGGCTGTGCTCTCACATCCAAGGCTCCTCACTGACGAAGGCCACAAGCCAGAAACTAGTCTGGGGATATTGGATGAGTAGGCACTAGATGGGGATTTTATGCACAAGCCTTCTGGCATCCATTGATTACTCTGGTTGGCACAGGGTGGCAACTACTGTATGGAGAGTTTTGCCTGTTATATAATTCTGTTAAACAACAGAATAATGCCACATGTTATTTTTAATGAATTTCAGTCCATAACACATTTCTTAAAAGAATTCCATGATTAGTAATATGACTATACAGAAAACCAAATTAACAATTTTTGTGCTAAATAGCTGTTGAAATGTAATATATATATATAGTACATTTTTCTAAACAATGAGCATCAATTTTATTATGAATAATGTAATTATCATATTAATCTGTGAGCATACTAGCCAACAACCTGTGCTTCTGAGTGCTCACATAGTGTTTATTTCTTTTGTATTATGGCTCTTAACTATGGTATAATGTATTAAATATCATTGTTTAGAATATGAATGCATTAATATTCCTTTTTAGCTGTTTTTTTCTTTTATAAACAAAGTGTTTATGATAGTCAATACATGCTTTGTGCAAAACCATTTGAATTTACAGTAACCAGTACCATTATATCTAATAACTTTTTGCCAAAGATTACCGTTGTACTAGAACACATACATTAAGGTCTCAAGAAGAAAAATTTTAATGGCATTGCTATAATAATTTTGCTTTTAAACAATTCAAATGAAGCAGTACTGTTAAAGCAAAAAATCCATTAAGTGACATCTATTATTATGATTTGTTGATATATTTGAAAAGATTGTTAAATAGAGATTTAATATTTGAGAAAAAATATTTTATATCTATACAGTTTTTTTTTAAAAAAATCAAATAATATGTAGTTTTTTTCTCAGAAGCAGATTGAGGTTACTGGGAAACAGTGTGCAAGATTAGGTGTTAATGTTTGATCATTGTTGTTTGTAGTCTGACATTACTTGCCATTTTCTTTATCACTTTCGAACTAATCTGTTCAGTTATACATAGAGTTGAGCAAGCAACAATTCTTATTGGTTTGGACTATAAAGTATAGATAAATTGTAATAAGAATTTTTAAAAAAATGCTGACAATCAAAAATTAATAAAGTTTTGAAAAGAATAAGAATAGATATATTGAGGATATGTTTATATAAATAGGTGGGGGGTGTTAGTATATTGGCTGATAGTTGGAATTTATTTATTACAGGACACCCAATGAAATAGTGTGTGTAATTTAACCATTTATTTCATTTGGCTGCATAAATATATATACTTACACACACATATCAATATTGTGAAGAAAATGATTTTGTATGCCTTTAAATATAGCAAAGTAGCTTTAAAATTTCAAGTATTTAGCTTGCAGACCCTGGAGAAATGAATATTTAATAGTATGGGGGGGGGGGGTATATATTTAATTTGTAATTTTTTTTTTTTTTTAAGAATTTCCCACCATTTAAATACAATAAAATCACGGGGTCATATAATTTAACATTTATTTCTTATTATTTTATTCATTAAAAATACCTAATTTTATTCTTTGATACTTCATAAAAGATATCACTTATGAATATTCATTTCAATTTGTCAGTTTCTTTCAAAAAAAATTTTTAATAAATTAAGAATGTTGTGGTTTAAAATCATATTACAATAAATATGATAGTTTTGCAAGCAATCTTTGTATTCTTTAACATGAACTTCTAAAGACTTTGACCTTCTATTAATCTAAACAGAATTATGGTTTTCCCAAAATTAATTGTAATAATAATTGATAAATACAATTTTTTGTTATGTGTTGATATAATCTATGAAGTTATTTATTAGCAGTTTAAAATAAATATGAATACTATTTAAGTTTGAATTACTATTTCTCATATATAAAAATGGATGAAGTTATCATTCTCAAATGGGTTAGTGTTAGAGTTTATAATAATGATATTATTTGTAATATCTTTTTATAGGTATATATACATTAATGTGTATTTATGCAAATAAGTGTTTGTGGGGGGGGGGGGTCTTCAGAAAAAGTGATTGTCATTATTTTGGTAATAAAGATAAATGGGGGTTTAATTAGAATTTTTTTCACTTAAAAAAATTATCATAAACTTTATCATTGCAAATTGAGACTATATTTTCTACTGCTTTATAGCTTTTGTATTCAAGGAACTACTGTGGTTAATATTGGTGTTGACCACCTGTACTTTTTTTATTAAGATTTTTTTTATTGCAATAATTGACTATTTGAAGATGGAAGATTTTTTTAAGTATCCATTAAATACTAAGGAAGTAATAGAAAGTATTGTCTTTCTATTAATTTGAGCCTATGATAGTGACGAGATATTCTGAAATTCTAGTCTCAGTTCTAACCTGATATATTTATATAAAAAAATGTGTTATGTGTTTTTATTTTAAGTAAATGATATATCTTTTACAATATATATCGCTATTCTGTTTATTTATTAAAAAATAATTTCTTAGTTGTTATAATCTTAAAGTGTTCAATATTTGAAATAGTTGATTGCATTTCTTCTTGTGTTATGTTTTCTTTTAGCAGATCATCCCTCTGCTGTGCATGTGCATGTTTTCAGGTAGGGTGCATGGCGGCATGGCTTGGTCTGACTTCTGTGAGTATTACATCAGGTACTGATAGGCTATGGTAGATCAGTACTTATGTAATATTCCCCGATTGCAGACCTCAGACTCCACTAACAAGCGGCATGCACCCCCAACCACTAACAAGCTACCATTTCATAAAACTATATTGCTGAGTATTTTTGATATGTGTACCCAGTAGCAGGCATGATTCAATATTAATTATTTAGTTTTAATATTTTATTTTGAAAAATTTATTTTTATTTTAATGTATTTGCTTGTATGCTGAGAAACTGAATATATGATTAATTATTTAAAGAATTAATATTTTGCTTGTTTTTCATTGTTTCTATAACTATATATATATATGTATATGATTTATTACTTATTATATTAGTTAATAATAATTTTCATTAATTAAGAATTGTTTAGAAAACACTGACAAACTTATCACTGATTAAAGATTTGTTTATTATTTGATCACAGAACCCAATCTCGTCATTGTAAAATCAGTTTTTTTTTAATAATTTGATCGTATCTTTCTTATTAGTTAATTTGGAAATTTACAAACAGAAATCTTTCATTCATTTATACAATAATAACAGTTTAGTTTCATGTATGTGTCAAATATTGAATAGATATTAGATAGTTGTGCAGTCACTAATTCAAACTCCATTGACTATTTACTACTTGCTTAATCATTCAAATAGAAGATATTGATAGACTTAAAAATCACATTTATTAAATAGCATTTTAATTCATAGTATCCAAATGACCTGAAAGCTTTAACTCCCAAAAAATAGTTCCGAAATTACATATTTGAATTTCCTCAGCTTTAAATTAAATGTAAATGCTTGAATTTTGGTGAAAGAATGCTATGTATCAAAAATGATATCACTTAAACTCTTCTTATTTAATTTACATTTTCTCCATGATGTATTTGTAATGTTGAACTTCTATGATAATATGTTGTGTAAGTATAGATGATAATTCAATAGAGTGAATAAAAAGATTTTAATAGTGTACAAATTAGAGAAAGCAAAAAAAATTTGAGATATACTGGGTCCTCATTTACCATTAAGGTTACAGAGAAAAAACATGAAAATTGAAGTCATAAATGACAGCAGCATATTCTTTTAGTAATAATAATAATAAGTTTTTTGAAGGCATCAGAGCAACATAAAACATTTTGTACATGTAGAAAAGTTTTGTCAGAGGCAAAACTCTCCATACAGCCAGAGTAATCAATGGGTGCGGGAAGGTTTGTGCATAAAATCCCTATCTAGTGCCTACTCATCCAATATCCCCAGACTAGTTTTTAGCTTGTGGCTTTCATCAATGAGGATCTTTGTTTCTGAGAGCACTGCACCTAGATCGTAGGATCTATTGCAACCCTCTAGCAGCTACATTTTACCTTATTAGCTAACTGTAAAGCTTTGAACCCAAAATGAAAACAATAATGTTTTAAATTGAAGCTCATTAACTTGTATAGTTATATAGATCTGAAGTCAATTCAACATCCATACTTTTTGTGTCTTTGGTTCTTTAATAACCAATCACCATAATCTTATTGGGCAGGATTGGTATTAAACCATTAAATATCACCTGATCACTATTCTTTATGCGGAGTTCAGATTTATACAACTATGCAAGGATAATGAGCTTGAATTGAAAACATTATTGTCTTTTCATTTTGGACTCAAAAGCTTTACAAGTTAGCTAATAAAATAAAGGGTGGCTGCTGGAGGATTGCATTAGATCCTAAGATCTAGTTGCAGTGCTCTCAGATCTAAAGCTCCTCACTGATGAAAGCTACAAGCTAGAAACTAATCTGGATGAGTAGACACTACATAGGGATTTTATGCAGAAACCTTTCTCCATTCATTGATTATTCTGGCTTGCACCGAGTGGCACTACTATATGGAGAGTTTTGCCTCTGTTTAAACAGTCTGTGTAAGCATAAAGAATGGTGATTGTGTGATATTTAGTGGTTAGAAAAGTTTTGTACATATAGTAGACTTTACACTTTGTAATACTACTTGAAAAATCCATTTATTTATGAAAATATTTTTGTTAGAATATAGATATTAAAATTTTGCTTTTAATCAATCATAGCTGTTCAACACAGCAGGCTGCTAAATTAAGGATATTTTTTACCTATTTTTTTTTTTTGACTTTAGTGATTGTCAAGATTCATTTACAAAAAGAAAGACAATAAAACCAGATCACATTCTTTGTGCCTTTTAATCTCTATTTCTATCTTTCACATATTCCCAGCTATTTTTTTTACTTTAAGATTATATAATCAACTTTATTTTTCTACAATCTTTTTCTTCATATCTTTTACAATCTCTTACAAAACATCTTTCATAATTCTTTTGCTTCTAAATACATGTCTAATCATTTTTATTTTTTTCAAATCCATATCTTTAAAACTTTCAATTTTTTGCTCTTATTTTTTTTTTCTCAATTGCCCATATTTCTTTTCTGTTTCAGATAAAGCCATAACAATTCCTTTAGATTTGATAAAAGCTTTTTTTAGTCTTAGCATTTCTTATTCCAATTTTTTTTATTACTATTTCCATCATAACTTTCCAAATATTTATAAGCATTAACTTGCCCTGTAATTTTCTGTCCAATACTTATTTTTAATTTCCTCTTCCTTTCTTTGCTTTAGTTATATTAGCATTTTTTTTCCATTTCGAACTTTTTACAAGTTTGCATTGAACTTACCCTTATTATCTTTTAGTATCACTTTATCTTCAGCAAACATAGAACAATTAATCATCCTGCCCCTAGGCTAATTCCACCTTAAATACTAAAATGTTCATTTACACTCATCTAAATATATATTACTTGTAAAATAAAAAATAAATTGCATTCATTCTTTAATACTCTTTTTTTTTTTTTTTAATTTTAAATGATCCTCATTATAATCTCAATAAAACAAATATTAGCATTTTTTACTTCCCTCTCTTTATGTATATGCAGTTTTATAAATCATATTTTTGAATACATAAATAAAAGATAAATTACATTCATTCTTTAATTAATTAATTTTTCAATTTTAAATATTAACGTTTTTCTTCTCTCTATATATATTTGCAGTTTTATAAATCATGTTTTGGGGAGCAATCATGTTTAATAAAAAATAAAAGCAAAAAGCGAAATAATAGTAACCAATGTTTTAGAAAGATAACCCTTATTTCAACTGGGTAATTCATTTCTTACTTTTTTATTATTATTAAATGCATTTTGAAAACATGATTTATAAAACATTTTTTGCCCACAAAAACATTTATTTCATCATATAGTATATACCTAATGACTCTCATTATTATTGCATTTTTTAATCCTTCTGCTTTTGAAAATTCACTTTTAATTTGCTAAACTGATATTTCTCCTTTTTTTTTTGTCTGGTTTTAAGCCAGAATCAGTGACATCTGTATTGTTATTTTTTGATAAAAAGCAAAAATTGGCATAATATTAACTCTCTCATCTGAGAAATGCATATAGCAAGTGCATAAGATTAAGGACAGGATTATCTAGGTATTTTTATATGATTAATGTTCATCTATAATGATTAAAACATCATTGTAATTATAACATTTATTTCCAAAAGTTGTATGATATTCGAAAATAAATATATCTGAGACATATCCCAAATTCTGAAATCAGTGTTGGTATAGTTGTGAAAATAATTTGTGGATGCATTCGGATCATTACGCTGATAACTTTGTAATCTTGTACACAGATCTTATACATAATATTTTTGCAAGATTTGCAAAAAAAAAGTAACTTGTATATGGATGTTGTACATGATATTTTCGCAAGATTTGCAAAGTTATCGGCAGGTTGAATACTTATGCGAAAAGTTGTAGCATGTCTAATACATGCTCCGTGTTGCAGGACTAAAAATACCACTTTCACACAACTAAAAATATAAAATATGGAGCGAAATTATATACGACTTTCACAAGATTAAAAGTATACAATTTATAACAGTAATAAAAATATATAAAATTGAGCAAGAAATCGATATTAAAAAGAACCTTTTAAAAAATATATCGATTTGCCATACACAAATATATATGATTTTCACATGAAAAATTTTAAAATTTATAACAGTAGTAAATCGATATTAAAAAGAACATTTTAAAAATAAATATTGATTTGCCATACATAAATATATATGACTTTCACACTGTAAAATTTATAACAATATTACAACATGAATTTAACAAATAAAAAAAATGGGGGCAATCTTAAAAAATACATTTTGTCGGCCCAAAAATATGTAAAATACCAAATGTTACTTTAAATATGGACAAAACAATCACTAAATTATTATTTTTTAAAATATTATTTACAAAAAAACATAAAATATATACATATGCTACTTACCATCTAATATATAATAGGAATTTTCGCATTGAAACAAGCAATTCAGCATTTACACTTTTGACACAAAATTGCGATCTCAACTGAAATTTTCCCCTCAAAATGGAGTTTTATTGAAAACGTGATTATGCAGTCTATCAGCTGAACAGGATTTTCCACAGTAATTCTAATAAACTTAATGTATTTTTTTTAAAAAAAAAAAGAAAAACAAAACAATTTACAAAAATAAAGAAATATAAATTACAATATTTTTATTAACTTTTCATCCTGGCAGAAAATTTTTTATGCAATCTATGCAACACATGAATTCAATGTTGACTTGATATCCCTCGTTGCTAATTATTTCGCCATTTCATGGAACCCCATAGTCTTTCAATGTTTTTGGATGTGAACCCCAGTTGCTGGATTCATAAAGTTTATATCTGCAGTTCACACGAAAATGATCATAACTGGCATTAGGAAGTTATGAAAAGAAAATCAAAAGAACAAAAATGAACACTATGTACACTTACACACTTAAAATCAAATGAACTGGAGTAACTCAGAAGTAGAAATAACATAGAAATACTTGGATGAAGCAAAAATGCAACTGAAATGAAAGCTGTTGTCAGAAAGAAATCTGGACAATAACTGAAAATGTCGAAATATAAAAAAAAAAAAAAACATGTTTTGATAAAGAGGAACACATTTTCATATGAGATCAGTTAACATTGCAGGACTTATTTCACTTAAATTTGACGTGATTTCAAGATTACACATTTATTGTAGATGTGAAAATGTGTACCAATTCCTCTGCATTGCAGAATTAATACTCAAGTACCATAAATTTTAACAAATTTGTATTTTATTATATAAATATAATAACTGCAAATTTGCAGTGTTTTTAATTTTTTGGCATTTTAATACATATTAGTAATGAATGTATCTCTGATATACATGACCGCCACTGCAATTTTTTGACCATAACCTTTATATTTGTATATTTCTTTGTTTACTAATTTTTAGACTGAAAATAAATAAATATATATATATATTGTATTATTATTATTATTATATAAATATAATTAAAGCAAATTTGCAGTGTTTTTAAATTAATTTTTGCATTTTAGTAGGTATTAATAGTAAATGTATCTCTTAAATATATGCAATTTCTGCTGCAATTTTTTTCATTGCATAAAATATATATAAATTACAATAGCTATTGCTATTTGGTTAAAATTAAAGTTTTTACAAATATCAACACTCTTAGAAAATAATTATCATATTTGAAACTATTTTTTGGATTTTTTTTTTTTTAATTAGGCTTACACGTTGTGAAATGTTTTTATTTTGTGTATATACATTAAGCTACAAGAAAGACAATATTTGTGGTTAAAGAATCAGTGTTTTCTGAATTAGATTCAGAGTCTCTATATTCAGACAAATAGATTGGTTGGGTTTGCGACTTTTTTAAATATTACTAAGAATCAATAAACTGTTGTACAATTCTTTATCCGGCTGTTATTCATGTTTATGTGAAGACCTGTTAAATAAAAATCATAATGGAGGCTGTAGCCATCAAATTGAATGTTATCTAGTATTTATTAACTTTGCTAATCTTCTACAAAGCTGTGAATGAGAATCTATAAGTATAATGCGAGGAAAGTAAGGTAAGAAAAATTCATACATCACTGTGAAATATATAAGAATTGTTTATTACAGAAATGAAATGTGCAGTAATGTATGTGAATTTTAAAACAAATTTGCCCTTTTTTAAAAAATGTAATTTTATGAAGTGTTTATTACTATTCTTGTAGTATTTTTCTTTTTTAACTTTTTGCCTATCTTTATTAAGCAAGTGATGAGTGTTAGGATTTTTTTTTTAAGTATTGCGTCATATGTATTATATTTAATAACTTAAAGTAATTTTTAGAAAATGTTAAGTATTTGTTTCTGGATTCTTGATATCTGTAAAGTACAATCTCAATTAACACCTTACTATATGTTGTGCTTCTAAAAATTGAAAACTGATAAAACATATAATAATCCGTACAAATAAGTAAAAGTAGCATGAGATTTACATATAAATTTAAAAAGAACAGGCAGTACTATTTTTTTTATTTTCCTTTTCCGAATTGTAGCAATAATCCACTAATTTTTATTTTAAGCATTTAGTCCAATGGCTAGAATAGCTAGCAATAGAATAAATTGTATCTGAATCAATTCTATATAAAAAGTGAGAGAAATCTCATTCTGATCCAATAAATGAAACTATGCTTTGCCTCCTGTTTTTGACTTAAATGTCAGTTGGTCATTTGACTAAAGCTGCAGTCTCTGCAAACTTTATTCAAATCAATGTCTTAGATAGTTGATAATATTTATCAACCTTAAAAATAAAAGATTTGAGATGGTTTTTTTAAGTATGTCTGTGTGTATATATATGGTTACTATTGAATTATAAAGAATTAACGTTTGTGTCTTAACAAAGCCATAAGACTTTAAAATTATTGTTAATCTTTTTTTTTTTTTTTTTTGGGGGGGGGGGTTATAATGTTGATATTAATTTATAATTTGCTTCATAAATAATATTTTATTATACACTTAGTATTTTTAGTTATTTACAGAATATTGGGATTATTGCAGAGTGTTAAAATAGAGTTGTTAATATTTACATCTCAAGACTAGAGTCACTAAATCCCGAATTATTAATAATACATTATACTCTCATAATGTAAAAAGTTACTACCATCAGTATGTAAAAAAAGTAATATTCTCAAACCTTACTACGCCAATATTTTCTTGTTGCAAACCTAATAAGCAGTTATTTTATTTTATTTTCTTAAATTTTTGTAACTGGAATCACTAAAATATATAGAAATTGATCAGGCTTCATATCTCTATAATTGTGAGAGCAAGTTTTAAAATCTTACTTTTTTTTTTTAATTTTAGGCTGTAAATTTTTTATAGTATAAAAAAAATTAAAAGATGGCTGCTATATGCTTAAGTTCATTAATTGCAGTTTTGAATCTTAAATTTTGACTGACAAAGACAAAAACCAGAAATAAGTTGGGAATGGATAGTATACTATCTAATGTTTATTGATTTTCAGATGCACAGCAGATGATTTTAATTCAGGATGAAGAGAATTCTTGGAAACTTACAAGCTGAGAAAGTCATGTGATGTTGTAAATATATTACTAGAACTAATACAAATAAATTAGATAAAAATGAGAAATTATAAAATAATTTACTTTTAACAATTTTATTGATTAAATCAAAAATATTACATTACTATACATATTTTCAAATATTATAAAGATTTACATAATTAAATGGTATAAAATTCTTGTTTTTTACTTCACCTTTGAGTGGTAAGTTTTAAATAGGACTTTACTCAAAAAAGTGAAGCTTAGTATTATTAGAAAAGAATTATATGGCTGAGCGCTTTCAGAGGTATATGATTAAATGATTGTTTAATTCTTGTTTCCACATTTTCAGGCAATGAGAGAAGGCTTCACCTAGCTGAATAAATATCACTTGGATCTTGGGCTTTATTTTTTTGTTTTGATTACAAATCATTTTATAAATTTCCTTAAAAATGGACTTACTTTAATAAAGGAAAATGTAATGTCACATCAGACAAACTCATATAATAATCATTTTATTAAACTACAAATTATTGTCATCGTTGGATCAATATTGACTTCTGATAACATCATATGAATGGCATTCTGTAGATTTATAAAATTTTCAACATGGATTATTATTGCTTTTTATCTCCATAGTCTGAAATGATACCATTGTTGTTGATTCAAATGGCATCATCTGTCACCAATTTCATGCTATATTGAAAAACCAAGTTATACACCTTCTTCATGAATAAGAGGGAAGGTGAAACTGTACCAATTTAAGTATAAGAGGTGCAATTAACATGTAAAAAAGATATATCTACTA
The DNA here is from genome assembly GCA_028023455.1 of Epiperipatus broadwayi. Lineage (NCBI taxonomy): Eukaryota > Metazoa > Onychophora > Udeonychophora > Euonychophora > Peripatidae > Epiperipatus > Epiperipatus broadwayi. The sequence continues at coordinate 464,358 of JAQFVV010006392.1, read as the reverse complement.
GCTATGGTAGCATAACAAGTAAAAATTGTAAAATTATTGTAAATCAGAATCATTTTTACTATCAACAAAGAAAAGTAAAAAATGAGAATATGACTATAAAACTTTTCTTACAGTTTTATGAAATTTTTAAATTTTTTCTATCTGCTTACGGTCTGATTAGAATTTTTTTCTCTCACTAAATCAGTACGAGTAATCTTTGTTGGCAAGCAGAACATTAATCATACTAAAGTAGATGCCACTACTGTGTTTCTTCGAAAATAAGTCCTATCATGATTTTTCAGAATGCTTATAAGTTTTAATTAAGATCATCAACCAGATAGACAGTTTTTGTATTCCAGTTGAAACACATGATAGATGTATTGAATTATAAAGTAATGAATGTATAAATAAACAATATTATTGACATTAAATAAATGGTAATATAAATTATATTGTTCTTTTGTATTTTGCTGTCAAGCATTTTCAACAAACATAATTCTACCTGTATAAAAAGACAATTCATTTATATCGGACAATTTATAATTTTATTTATGTATTTTTAGGTACTTATTTATATTTAATACTTAGATTTACAATGCTTGACTTAGTTTTAGAGTTTCATCATGGTAGCTTTTAAATATTCAAGATAAAAGAAAAATTAATTTGATTTCTTAAACATTTTTTCCCCTAATAAAAGATTTTATTAAAATAACAGAAGTGATTTTACTCTAATAAATAGTCTATCAAAGTTTAGTTTAAGTTAAATTATCAAAAGTTTCTCCTAAAGAAAAATTTTAAAAAAGAATACCCAAATAGGGCTATTATGAGTAATTTGGAAAATGTTTACAACAGATGGACATGATTGTGCCATGTATGAATCATCATAATTCAATATGCCATATGTTGTCTTGGACATACTTATTGTGCATGTGTGGAATACAGAAACACTTTCTGAATTTTGTGCCAGCATTTTTTTTGTTGCTTTTGTGTGGACAAATCATTCTTAACTGTAATCATTTTTGTTAGCACTCTTGTCTTGCAAGTCTTTAATTAATACTTAATTTAATGGTAAATTTAAGTGGAATATTTTGATCCGAGATAAGAAGAGTGCAAAAAAAAAATGAGCTATTTTGGTGAGCACATGAAAGGAATTGTGTTGGAGCTCTTGGGGTGAGAATCTTACATCTTTCTGTAAAGAGAAGTACTTGAAAAAAATGTAGATTTTTGTACATGAAAAAATAAGACATTCCCTGAAAATAAGCCTACATTGTATTTTGAGGCAAAAATTAATGTAAGACCTGATCTTATTTTTGGAGAAATACTGTATTATAAGAAATTCATAAAATTTTTATAAAAAAAAAATTAGAAAGAAATTACTGATGAATTTCAGTGAGAAGCTTGGTGGTGTACTTTCCTTTTTAGCCAGTCATTAAAAATATGACTACATTACTTATCCTGAATTGATTTTTCCAAACTTCAAGTTTTATTTTAAAAGATTTGATGTGAGTATACAAATCATAAATTAACTGATTTTCTTTTCAAATGGATGGGCATATCTAAGAGAAATGCAAAATCACAAATCCATTTATTATGCTTCAACTCAAGGATATATGTAAACCTTTAATTTTTAAGAAGTTGCATACTTTTTCTCTGGGAGTATAAAAACATTTTCCTTGCTTAATGATCAACTGCTCAGTAGGATACCAGATCTCTAGTCTCAGATTCAAATTCTAAGATTTTTTTAAACTGGAATTTTATAAAATTGATGCTTGAAATAATGTTACTTAAATTTTATTGATTTGGCACAGAAACTTACATTGATGGATGATGCAATGAAATATTACAAAGTTGTTAAATGTTGGTTTATTAAAGAATAAAAATTTAAAAAAACAACAACTGTACTTTATGCCATTTTACAAACTATTTTCATTCTTCCTATTGATGCTGCATATAAAAACATCTAATATTAAGACAGGCAAAACTCTCCATACAGTAGTATCACTCAGTGCAAGCCAGAGTAGTCAATGGATTCCAGAAGGCTTGTGCATAAAATCCCTATTTAGTGCCTATTCCTCTAATATCCCCAGACTAGTTTCTCATTGATGAAGGCACTAGATAGGGATTTTATGCACAAGCCTTCTGGCATCCATTGATTACTCTGGCTTGCACTGAGTGGCACTACTGTATGGAGAATTCTGCCTATTTTAATAACAATTCTGAGCAAGCATAGAAAATAGTGATCATGTGATGTTTGGTGGTTTAATCTAATATTATTGTCAGCTTCTCAGAAGTTTTAAAGCAAGTCATTTATAACTGAAGGAACAAAAAGTAATGGTTTTTTTTTAATTTCAGTTTTAAATTTTATTGTTTGAAATTTAAGAAATTATTCATTTAAGCCTAATCTCAACTGAGAGAGAACATAAATTGAAATAGGTAACAATAATGAAAAAAATAGTTATGTTGTTTTTAATTATAAAATAAGAGTATCATACAAAAAAATCATGAAGGGCCGCATGTGGTCCAGGTCTGCAGGTTCCTGTCTTCTCTACATTCATTTGTCGTGTTTTTTTTTCTTTGCAAATATATACAGTATATATATTTTCAATCAATATTATTAAAAGATTTTGAAATAAATTTCATAACATTTAAATAAAGTATTTATTGAAAACTATTCATTTAAAATATATCTAGCTTCAAATTGGAAATGCTTCCAATTATTGTTCATTTTAGTCTTTTAATCAAAAACACAGTAATACAGAGCAGCAATAAATTTTGTTTTAAATAATTTGTATATTATGTATAAATGATAATATTACAAAGAAATCAAGCCATATGTCACATGACCTAATTTAACAAGCTTGTATTACAAATGTTATATATAGAGATCGCAAATACGCTCTTAACAAGCTTTGCAGAATATTCCCAATCCCAGACCGGTTTCTGCTACTGGCTTCCTCAGCAAGGTGCTAGATATTCAAGCATTAGATAATATGTACAAAACATATACTAAGAAAAGTTTTTTTTAATGTTTTGAAAACATATATGCTAGATACATCTAAATATTATGTTGAATTACATTGTTTTTTCAGAAAAGTTAAAATCTCTTGGAATTATTGTGTATAACGGTAAATTTAAAAAGCAATTGAATCAACAAGATTTCATAGGAAATACAGATTCATTTTGCATTTTTGGCCCAATATGCTCAGAGAAAATATTTTAAAGAAATATATAATGAAACTGATTTTTTATTAGCAAAGAAGTTTTTGCACATTACTTCAAAATATTTTGTCTTTGAAAGAAGATAAATTTTTAATTATACTATAGGTATAGTATTTATTTTTCATTACTTTCTATTGTAGAGTATTTTTTTAATAAACATGTTTAGATATTATCTTTTCTTTCTGTGTTTGTGTCTATCTTTATTTAGCTAAATATTTATATATTAATGGATAGTTGATTATTGTGTTTTCCTTGTGCAAGGAGTTTTCATTAATTATTTCTGCATTTAACACGATTTTGCATGATCTCTGTTGAATAATTATAGAACAATATGATAAGAGGTTTCACGAATTGGAAGCTTACAAAGTAAAAAAAACTTTTTCACGACATACATACAAAAAAAAAATGTAGGAAAGATTTAAAAATACATTAGCTATTTATAATATTGTATTAAGTATTTGTTTAAAGCTGTCTTTTAATTTAGAACTTATATTTAAAGCCAAAATGTAAAGTTAAAAGTGATTCAAAACAATGAAGTTTGAAAATAAAATATTGTATCTAAGGAGATCTTTGGAATTTGCTATAAAAATAATGTATAGTAGGACTGCTATTATAATTATAAAAAGGGCTTAATATAAGTAAAAATTTAACAAAAGTTTATCCAGATTAAATCATCTTTTGATTGCTGGAGGGATTATATTTCAAAACATTTTTTTAATAACTACTACATGGTAAAAAAAAATTAGTAAAATATTTTCTGTTTTGAAATGATGATTGCTCAGCTGCATATATATTGTTTAAAGAAACCAAAAGCCAATTTAATTTTAGAAAAGTATATATATAATATATAATTTTCATTACCACTTACTTGGATGTTTAATAAAAAGAATATTCTTCATTTTACTAAACAAAAGATTCACTTTGTGAATGCAATATAAAATGGCAAAGGGAGAATAGCAAGACAACTTTCTAATTGTCTTTTTGCTTTTAAACTAAATCGGGAGGAAGTAGTTAAATTTAATCCTATGAGATTTTTTAAATTCATAATTATTTTTATTATTATCACTTTCATATCAAATTTTTGGGCTTATTTAATCCATTTCTTTATATTATTAAATAAATACATATACACTGTAATAAAATATTATAATTTATATGTAGTGTATTTTCCAATCCATAACTTCTTCACACCACATTAGCAAACTTTCTTTTCACATGTGAGCTCTTTATAAATCTTTAACAATCTCTTGGGATAAATTTTATGACTCCAATTGTTCATTTATTATCATCTCTTCTAGTAGGATTTTCCAACCTAGCTCCATTTTATTTAGTCTTTTAATTTTTTCAATGGTGCCACTGATACTTGTTGTAAGCTTATCTTCCGATCCCTTTTTGTTATTTTCAACATACACCTCTCCATACTTCATTTATTGGTCTAAAATTTCTGAAATTTTCTTCTGGTTAAGTATCCAAGTCTCAAAGTAAGAACTTATTAAATATTATCTATTAAAAACTTTCCTTTTCAAGCACAAAGCATATTCATTTTAATATTAAATTATTTCTCCCAAAAGCTCTCTATCCAAATTTAAATCTATGATTAATTTTATTCAATATGTTTTCTGTAACAATCTGAGAAAAGCCATTGAACATTATTTTAGCTTTTCTCGTATTTATTTTTAGTCCCTATCTTTTTACTTTCATCTAATAACTTTTACAACATTTACTGAAGCATATTATTCATAAAAACAATTTCATCTTTATGTTTTTATTACTTAGTTTCCTACTTTAATCCACAAAATATTTCTTATTATTAATATATAAAATTAAGTACTCCACTTATATTGTGTTTTGATACCAATAAAATGCTTTAACATTATTTCTACAGGAGTTTGTCCTATACAGATCATAAATTTTGATTTAAATGCTATTTTTCTGTTATGGGAATATTAAAACTCAATAATTATCATTTATATTTAAATTTAAACTATATTTTTCATAGAGAGAGATGAAGCATTTATATTTCAGCATTTTTTTAGAGAATATTATGTGTTCATATATTTTTGTGTAAAAAAAAAATGACTTTTTTTTTTTCAATATATTTTTAAAAGGAACTTCTATTCATATTATTTGTGTTAAAGCATATTAAATAAGTAAGCTGTAAATTTTTGACTGAGTAATATATTTATTGCTTACCATCATTATTGGTGATAGCTTGCCATTTACCTGCCTCTTTTTAATACAATTTTTTTTAATATCTCAATTTTAAAACAGCATCATTAACTTTAATAAGTCTATCAGAAAGATTAAGTAATTACAAAAAATATTTATATTTTTACATTTTTTAGGAAGATATTTTCATATTTAACAAATTTTCTGGTTAATTTATCAAAGCAAAATATGATTGTAAAGTCTTGTGTGGGGAATTTTTTTACCACAATAGACTGATAAAGAAATTGGCAATAAACAAGGATTAAAATGCTCATAGGAATAATTATGACTATAATAGCTACTATTGTATGCTGATATACAATATGCTTTGATAATAAGTGTGTATTAATATTACCCTACCCAGTACATATATTTATTTTATTAGTCTTCGTTGTTGTTTATATAGCTATATGTCACTTTGCTGAAGCAATTTTGCATTCAGTTGAAAGCATTCTTAGAAAGAGAATCAATTTCTTTGAGATAAAAGTTTCCTGTAGATATTTACACTTTAATTTTAAAACATGTTTTAGAAAGCATGTGATATCTAAGGATATTATTTTTTCTAGTTTTTCAATAAAGATTTTGCAATAATATTCAGTACTCAAAGATTTTCAGTGTTAGGAACTAATAATGGATTCAGATTTTTTTAAGGCTATATGTAATATTTTTTATTGTAAATGTATCTTACCTTTAAATATTTTAAAATGGGATCTTTTAAAGCCAGAAATATTTTTTTGTGAGAAATTTAAGTGCAGTAAAGTTATTTGTCTTGTTGAAATTTAAAACTTGTTTTGAGAAATATTTCTCTTTACTAATCAGATCTTTATTTCACTGGATAAAGTTTCATTAAATTTTTATCTGTGGTTTTAAATTAACACTTATTATTGCTTAGACAAATCCTAATTGTGTGGCTTTGAATGCTGCATTTATTTCAATAAATTTATTTCATGTCAATTTCTTTTGATAGTTTTTTTTCTGATAATTTCTAATTTCACATTTAGATATGTTTTTTTTTTTAAGTCTAACATTATATTTGTATTATAATTTCTATATGTAAATGTATGTGATATATTGAAAATAGTCATCATTATTACAAGGCATTTTGGAACTGCCAAATGCAGTTAATTGACTGAAAGCATTGAAATTTTGTTAAATGAATATATGTTTGATTTTTTTTCTGTTATGTTTTTAATATCAAAATTGATTTTCTTCATTCATACTTAAAAAGAATGTAAAATAAATAAATTAAGCAACTATACAAAAAAAAATAGTAATTTAGAGACACAATAAATTGTGAATATGTTTTAATTTAGTCAAGCGTTGATGGCCTAATGGTTAGCATAGCTGCCTTCCAAACAGCTGGCCTGGTTCCCTTCCCAGTCAATGCAATTGACATATGAAAAAAAAATTCAAAAATTTTATGTCATATGTTAATTATCATATATAAGCTATCATTTTGAGAGATCCCTTGAGATGCAGGTTCTGGATACTGCTTGCCATAATCTAAAACAAGCTTTGAATGATGAATGCTACCAAAGAGAATTTGGAAATAATAAGTAATTTGATCATTTTATTATTATAGTGAACATTTCACACATTAATTCATAAAACTTTTTTTTAATCATTTAAAAAGGAGTTAATGTTTTTATTAATTTTGATATTTTCTTGGAAATATGTAAATGAAAATATTTATTTCGCTTAATGAAATAACACAAAAGTTAAATCTTCCTCCTAATGTAATAACATTTTACAATAAAATGATAGTTTCAAATTATTATTCTGAGAATTTAAAACAAAAATAAACAATGGATGTTCTTTGAACAAAAAATTGGGAAGGAAGTGTCTTTTAAAGGATTTTATGTTTTAAAACTAAAATAATAAAAATGTATGACAAAGTATAGATAATAAGTTTCTTTTTAAAAAATCTATCAAGCATCTGATCTTAAATTTTAATTACATAAAAATTTATAATTTGGTAAAAGTTTTCTTTTTATAAAAATTGCAATCGACTTTTAATTATATATTATTTATTTATATTTTGTTTTGATTTGTTTTTAAAAAAAAAAAAATTATATAGATAATTCATTTGAGACAAGATTTATTTTCCTAGTTAAAAGGGGAAAAAAAATGGAACTTGTGTATTATCTCTTTGCTGGAAATTTGCCAGGCATTTTTTTTTAATTCTCCATTTTTAGGGATGTCAAATAAATCTTGAAAACAATATGACTAATGAGAAGCTATCCTATTTAATATTTCCCTTTTTTTTATTTTTTTAATATTACAAAAATACAACAAATTTCACAAAAGTACTACAATTGATTAAAATTAAAATAAATTTAATATAACTTCAGTAAACCTGTGACTGATACAATCTCAAACCCAAGCCACCGAACAATCACTTGTGGTAGTATTCTCCCCTGTTGGGTAGTATCTCATAATTTTGGGAATATTTTACTGCATGTTCTTCAGTGAAAGATCCTATATTTTACTCCTTTTGGCAAAATGTTCCAAAAAAAAAAAGCAACGATGCTCAAAAATAATCTTATGCTAAATATTAAAAATCATGACAACATTCATAACATGTTAGTTAAATCTTGTGAATGGAATTTGGAATCGATTTCTTAATATTTTTTAAACATAATAAGTAACACATGTTCAGTAAATATTTGTTAATATTTTTTAAGCTTAACAAGTTCTACATGTTGTGTAAAATAATTTTGAAAAATATATATATAAATAACTACTTGGATATCCCAGAAAATGGATATTTTTTCAAAAAAAAAAAAAAACACCTGGCCAGCATCTGACAAAGGGATTATACATAAATGCCAAAAAAATTAAAGTGAATCCCAAAGAAAGAGTCTATGAAAGATATTTATTAATAGAAAAAACTATTAATTCAAGAATCAATTTAAAATAAAAATATGTATCCTAAAACTGCTTGTAAAATAATAAATATAGTATATATATTAAATTATTAGAGAATCCTAAATTAGTTAGATTTAGTAGGAATTTCAGAAATACAGTAGGAATTTCAGAAAGAAAAATTATTTGTTTGTAAAAGTTTTTGTTGAAACAGTAGGCAAGATATAATAATTGTTTATAATGTGTCATTTTAGTAAAAGCTTTGTAATAGTTGGTTCATTTACTAAATTACTTATATCAATTTCAATGCTTGTAGTTATCAATCACAGTATCAAAACATCTAGGTGGGCTACACAACCCCTTATTGCATGTTGCATGGAACTCACAACGTTTAGAACTGCTCTGTATTAATTTATTTTATACTGTGTTTATGTGATCACAACTTATGAATTATCTATGTATATATATATTATGTTTTCTAACTAAAGGTAGGTAGAGTAATTAGTGATAATTAAGCAATAACATTTGATCATTAGTGGTGGTGGTGGTTAATCATTGCCACCCCTTGCTACATTTTATTTTAGCATCTCAATTTTAGAATTCTGTCTACTAAAACTACTTGATATCTTGCTATACTTTTCATTTTGTTGAAATATCAGTGCTCAGAAAAAAAACTGCATCGATAAGGTGAAAATATGTTTAGCTGTTTGAAATTTGGATTTACATAAAATAGAAAAATTGATATAAAAATTTAAGATGTGAGGAAAATATTCATTTTTGAACAGTTAAAATTAGGTATGGTACTGAAAAAAAGAAAAGAATGTAGTGATAGCAAGAAAAGCATATCATAGAAAAAAATTAAAATCTTCAAGGAAGAGGAGAATAGTTAACATTTTTGGTAAAAAGTAAGCTAAATATTGTTATCTTATATTTTTTTATTTATTTTGAAAATGTAGATATTGAGTAACATGAAATAGTGATGAAGAATTCACTCCAAACAACATTAAATATATATTATAGCGCATCTAATAAAACAAGAACTTATGAAGATTTTTTTTACAGAATCTTGCTAGTAGTTAAATATTTTTGATGTGTTGGTTTTATAATATCTTTAAGCATTTACATGAATATAGTTAATGAAATCTAAAAATGATTATCCTCATGTACTTTTCTTTAATATGAATGTAAAGAATATTATTTAATTTTAAAAACAAAATGTCATGCCTTTCAGAAGTTCACCTGTATTTATTATCTTTTAGTTTCAAGCCTTTTTGCAAATGCTTGAAGTTGTAGTTAATAATGAACTCTATATCTATACATTTTAAACATATATATGTATTACATCTCTAGAATTATTATACAACTACTTTTACTTCAAGCACACAGCTGTTAGTTATTTAACGTTTTTTGTTTACCCATGTTAGGAATCTAGTTTCTGTATCATTTGCTTCAAGCCTTAGTATAGATACCAAAATTTTACAAAAGTAATGAAATCTATAATTTTAACATACATATTATACATAGATTTTCAATATGTATTTTTAAAAATATTAATGCAATTATGTAAATTAAGAGAATGAGAATTATGTATGCATACAGATTATTCTCAAAAAAAAATTATTCTCTTTATCATTCTTTTTATGATCAAATTGATGGGGATGATGGTAATGATAAAATGCAAAGGTACAATGCCTGAAGTATAAATTTAACATTACTGCACTTGCCTGTTCAATAGCAACCATTGTTGTCATATTTTGCAATCATAACAATAGTGTTCATACTGTGAATTAAATTAAAATACTGACAGGCCAAAAAATGACTTGAAAAGCTTCATTTTTAAGTTCTTAGTAATTTCTGAATTTATACAATTATTTTTTATATGCAGTAAATAGCTTGGTGGTATTTTTTTCTGTGAATTCTTTGCAAGTTTTTTATGTGGAGTTAATGCTTTCTTATGCATTAATTTATTGTCTACTGAAACTTTTTTTTTTGTTCATATTTTTTACTTGAAAATTTAATGCTTTTTCACTCTGTACAAAGATATATTGTATCCTGTTAATAATTAGCAGTTTTAAAGGCACAGTTAATTCTATCACAATTTTCTCTTTATTATTTTGCAATTATTGTTTGTTCTTATTAAATAACTGGACAATTTCAGGAAGAATTTTTCTTTATGCTGGTAACATTTGACACCTTCAATAACTTTGTACTTTGAAATCAATGTAAATGAACTTTCACATTTCTATATAATGGCAGAAAAATGTCCCATAGAATTTGCAGGAATATAATTAAATAATTACTGAAACAAGAAAATGGATACTGCTATATAAACAAAAAATGCATATTTGTGCCTTTTATAAATGTTTAATTAATTTATGAATTTCTAATTTTTTTATTATTTTTTTCAAGTCTTGAGTTATTGGAATTGCAATTTTTGAGAACATAATTATGGGGTGGATTATCGAATGATTGTCATTTAAAATAAACACTGGTTTAAAAATATAGCATTTGCAAATTAATTTTATCTAGTATTTATGAAACAATTTATTTTAAAAATTATACATTTTAAGACATGAATGAAAACAATTGACACAAAAACAAAAAATCATGATAATAAATTAAGAGAAAGAGAGCAATGTCACATGAAATGTTCACAAATCTTGATAACTGTGTGTGCTAATGTAGTCATGGTCGCTCACTAGTACTTTCTTATTAAAAAAATGACATAATTTCATTAATTGCATAAAGAGACTTATAATTTTTTTAGGCTTAACAAAATCCCTATTATTGATAATTTTGAAATTGGTATTGGTTTTTTTTTTTATTTGACAATTTGCAGCAGCAGTATCTTGTCTATATAATGATGTTTTCACTGGTGTAACAATCAAGTGCATGAGATGAAGAACTAATAGTAGCTTGAGAGATCATTCATAATACTAATCATCCAAGTGTGTTCACATAAAATTTCAATTTATAAATTTATAATTTTTGGACTTGATATATGTTTTCCCCCAATCTATGTGTGGTGATTCCACAGATAAGAATGAGTTACTACATATATCCTTTTTTTTACCGCATGTACAGAAAATTCTCACATTACATGTTTTTCACGAAAATATTGCACCAAGTAAAACCATCTTAATTGAAAATAGTCTGTGTAAAATATTCTTATTCATCCATCTGACTTTTAAATTAATCTTCACTAAATTTTATTATTTTCACTGACAATTTAATTAACAAAAGTACAATAGTTGAAATAACTGACTTTCTTTGTAATTAGAACAACTACAAACTTCAAAATAAAGGAACTGAAGCTGAATAATTTTTTTTAGCAATTATTAAAGCAACTATCATGTGGACAACAAGTATACTTACTTTTGGTAATCATCATGTTAAGATAGTTCGAAATACCTTTTAATCTATATTAATATAAGTTATAGTAACAATTTCTAAATTGCCAACTTGGAAAAAAAAAACCTCCATATAATAAAGAGATTTTTTGTAAATGTAATATTTATATATCTGTAAATACTTATGTGTAGTGAGTGTATTAAAATATTTATTTGTAGACAGGTTGATAAATTATAGTAATTTTAAAACCATTATCATTTCTGTAATACATATACAGCCAAAAAAAGAATTAAAGACTTTTATTAGAGTTTGTATTTTGCCTTCTCTCCATACATACAATGTTTAAACAAGCATAAAATTGTGGGGGGAACACAATGAAACATGCTTATACTATATAAAATAATCATTTTTTTTTGCATTTGAGTAAATTTGGTCATATTACTATCAAGACAGAAACCAGGGTCACCCTTATACAGCTATGTGATTTTATATACATTTTAATGTTTTATTAAAGCTGACAAAGAAATAATTACTATAATATAATTATAAATTTACTTTTTGAGCTTAGATACAATATGATCAGCATTTACAGTATTGCATATGTAGTTCTCTATAGCTATCACTAACAAATTTTCCAGCAGGTCTTGTGACATTGTTGAACGCAAATAATTTTCTATAAATTTTAACTTTTATGATGATCTCTCCCCACTATCTACACTTGTAGGAAAAGTTGGTAATATTCTTAACATGCTCAAATTTGAGAGGAAAATGGTCAAATCAGTTTCATGAATATAAGTCAGAACATCAGTTGGATTTTTGAATTGAAGTAAGTCACTTGAAAATAAGTTTTTAAACAGACACTTCTCCACACAATTCAGGTTGTATAATGTATAAACCCAGCATATGAAGACATAATTGAGAATATCATAAGAGAAAAACAAATCATAGGAAATTATAATTATAATTCACAAATTGTGTTTCAAGAAGCAATGGTTTGTTTTAATATATTTATATTTCTTTATTTTGCAGAAATAAGGAATGAAATCATGTTAATTAATATTTATAATATGTATCAGCGTCCACATGCATTTGCTTACCTTGCTCACCACCTTTTACCTGCCCTGCTACTTGGCAGGATATTAACGATTATTAATTTACAGATTTTTTTTTTTTAACTTTCTGTTAGTGTTCAGTTTTCTGATAAATATCTGGGGTTTTTTTTTTTAGTATTTTCGTAATTTGTTTGCATACTTTCATAATTAATAATAGCAATGAACTTCATTTTAACAGCTATATTTATTAGGTCAAGAGTTAGTAGTTATAGTATTTAAGATCTTCCTAAATGATATCTAACCCACATTAAATAAATTATGATAATTTCTAAATTGCAAATAGAGGAGTTTTTTTTGTAAATACATGTGGACAACAAGTATACTTACTTTTGGTAATCATCATGTTAAGATAGTTCGAAATACCTTTTAATCTATATTAATATAAGTTATAGTAACAATTTCTAAATTGCCAACTTGGAAAAAAAAAAACTCCATATAATAAAGAGATTTTTTGTAAATGTAATATTTATATATCTGTAAATACTTATGTGTAGTGAGTGTATTAAAATATTTATTTGTAGACAGGTTGAATCTTTTTACGTAGTTTAATATCTTTAAAGTTGTTTGTGTTGATTTTAATTAATTTTTTTGAGATTGCATTCTAGTGGATTGCAATATCCCTGTAGTAAAACCTTAATGAGGTGAAAATAACAATTGTACTTTCTGTTGATTTAGAAGTCTCCCACTAGAACAATTTTCTCATTGAAGTTATTCTATTCCCTATAGCATATTGGCCCTAAGAATTTTTGTTCTTTATTATAAAAAGTTGGACTTGATTCTGCTAACACAGATTTTTTTCTCTCTCTCTGTTAAAGTGTTGTAAAATTACAACTGTCATCAATAAAACACTGCCCTTGGCTAAGATTGCCGACGGGAGCAGCACTTGCCAAAGATGTCTGACTCCAGAGTAAATTAATTCACTTCAATTAATCATAAAAATCAGCTAGCCAGAAAATTTACATCTCCATAATAAACTCAGGCAAAAAAACAACTGAAAAGATGAAAACACATAAATCTGAATAAATTGATGATAATTTTAAAAAAATACATATATATGTTAATTATTATTTAATAATCAGAATATTGACTTTATAATTTAAAATATACGATAAATGCTAAGATGTGTGCGTGGGTAAATATAAAATTATGTAGGCATTGCAAAAATGACTTCTCATATCAGATGTAAAGATCGATCAATATTCAAATTAGTATCTAAAATTTATAACGATTTACCATTTCTTATTAATTAATATATTATAAGTTTAATAGTAGATATATATATGAGATCCTATATTTTCTGCTTCATGAGATTCAGAAAAATACATAATCTTTTTTTTTTTTTGGTAATATGTTGTGAGAGTTTTTGTTTATGCTATATTCTATCACCCAATATTCCATATCCATTTTAAAACGAGAGATATGTCATAAATGAACCACCTAATTAAAACAAGAAAGAAATAATTTATCTATCTTTGTTTGCATAGAAGTATTAAACTCCAATTGGTTAACTATTCAAACAGCGAATATGTCATCAGTAGTTGCACATTTATATAGGATTGATATTAGTGCTAAACTTGGCCATCAAGATTATTACTGAAAGATTCTTATCTCTAAGCAGAATTATATTTTTTAAGAAAAAAAAATTAAGTTAATTTTAGATAAATGTGCACTTACATTCATCTATTAAACATGCAATAATTCATAATTGTGAAAGTAGATGTCACATTATAAAATAGTTATAATGATATATATATAAGAGGAATATATTTAAATGGAAAAGTTTAAATTTAAAAAGAATAATTCTGCATATAAATAAATTTGTAAAATAGGAAGAAATTGCGTTAAATTCTACATTTATCATCATCATCATCAACAACCATTATCAATCCACTGCAGGATGAAGGTCTCTCCAAGTTTAATCCATCTTCTTCGATCTTTAGCTTTTCTTTTCCACAACACCCCTGAACATTTTCTTATTTCATCCATCCATCTCACATGTGGTCTCTTTCTGGGTCTTTTACAATCTCTTGGAATCCAGTTTAAAATTTCAATTGTCCATCTATTATCATTTCTTCTAGCAATATGTCCAGCCCAACTCCATTTCAATCTTTTTAATTTTTTCAATAAGGTCAGTAACACCTGTTTGTTGTCTTACCCATACATTGCGTTTTCGATCTCTTCTTGTTACTCCCAACATACCTCTCTCCATACTCCTTTGAGTGGTCTGAAGTCTCTGTATTGCTCTTCTATTAAGTGTCCAAGTCTCAGATCCATAAGTAAGAACTGGTAAAACACATTTGTTAAAAACCATTCTTTTCAAACACATAGGCATATTTCCTTTTAGTATCAAGTTATTTCTACCAAAAGCACTCCAACCAAGTTTAATTCTATGATTAATTTCCTCCAGTATGTTTCCATCTGTATTAATAATCTGACCAAGGTATTTGTAACTGTTAACTTCTAATTCTTCATAATCAATCTTTATTTTCATATTTTGAGCAAATCGATTAAATATTACTTTAGTCTTTTTAACATTTATCTTTAGTCCTACTTTTCTACTTTCATCTGCTAACTCCTGCAACATTTCCTGCAGCTCTGAAGCATTATTTGCAAAAACAACTACATCATCTGCAAAATCTAAATGACTTAAATACTCTCCATTTACTTTCATTCCTTTGGTTTCCCATTTTAATCCACAAAATACTTCTTGCAGCACTGCTGTAAAAAGTTTTGGAGATATGGAGTCACCTTGTCTTACGCCTTTCTCAATGTTGATTTATTTCATAATGGGAGAGAGAAGTTTAATTACTGGGGAAAAGTTTTTTAGTTAAAAAAACAAGTCTTAATTTTCAGAAAGGAATATGTTAATATAAAGAAAAATATTCATAAGCACTTGAGGCAGTCATTATAGGTGTTCCTTTGATTACAATTTTTTTTTTTAAAGAATGTTTTTTTTCTTCATTATATAGAAGTAATAATATTTCTTAATTTCCACTACACCACTCTATACAAATACTATTCATTAAGTGGAAAATATGCAGTCTAATGAATGTCTAATAAAAATTATTAATATATAGGAGTAATACACTTGATGACTTATGGCAGAAGAAAATCTAGATTTATTAAATAAAGCTAAAATGCCATTATTATTTTTTTTCATGTGTCATAGCATCGGGTGGGAAGCGAACCCACTAACCCGGGACAACTACTTGTAAGGCAGCTGTGCTGACCACTCGACCACCAATGCTTGACTAAAATGCCATTTTAGGTCTGAATATTGGAAAGTTAGCAGATATAATTTTTGAAATGATTAAAGTTGCTATAATAGGCATTGCTTCTATTTTTAAATTGCTTAAAGAGATGAGTTATTATGCAAAAAAAAAGGTGACTAAAAAAAAAATTACGAAATTGTAAATCTAACAATTGCTATTAATTCTTTGAAAAAATTTTATTAGAATTTTAAGCAGAAGGTTAAAGAAAAGGTTGAATTATGGCAAAAAGATAAGCAGGATTTAGAAGAATGTAAATACAATGGCATGGATCATCTGTAAGTAGTAAATGAAATACTTCATATTTGTAATGAATATAAACTTCAAGTATGTTTTATTTTCATGAATTAGTTGTAAAAATCTGCCAATTCTATATTTGTATCTGGTGTGATTCGCATTTTAAAAAATTAGTAAAATTATAAGAAAAATGTCTCTCATTAATAAAATTACATGATATTATTGAAAAATTCAAATTTGATGAGTAAAGCTACAGAGTTGAATTCATACAGTTATTTTCAGCAGTTTGAGAAATATTTAACTATGAAGTTTGAGATGTGTTATGTCTCAAGATAAATGGTAATTTATTGATCTTAGATTTTGCATCGATATTTTTTATAACTGCCAATAACTTACAATCCAGAATTTATGAATAGTATTTAACCAATTTAATGAAAGAATTGAAAGTAAATTTTACTCAAACTAAAGTAATGGTAAATTACCAAGAACATTATAGTATAAATAATGAGAAAATAAATAAATAAGAAGATAATGTTAATTGATATCATCTAAAGCAAGTAAAATGGAAAAATTATATAGAATTAAAATAGCTTAGAATGTATTAGGCGGGCTTAATCTTGTATATTATTTAAAGGAAGCACTGTCATATTTTTAAAAATAAACTTTTAGTCAAGCGTGTGTATGTCTGTTATGGCTACAAATTGTGAGCTTTATTCTAGAGTAAAGATAAATGATGCAGAAAAATATAGAATAAAACTACATTGGGATTTGAACCCAAATTGGTAATATTCAAATAAGTGTAAAAATTAAAGAAAATGTAAATCTTTATGCATTAGACATATATCTAGAACATTTGACAATCAATAGAATCAAGGAATTTTTGAATGAATAGTAAAAGATATGATACTTGTTTGGGGATCTACTTTGAAAGAGTGGAATGAAATACAGAAGTTTAGTGGATTATTGTAGAAAATGAAAGTTCATGATAGATTTTACCAAGTATTAGAGAAGCTCTTTTTTTTTTTGCAATTGGCTTTTATTGATAGTGGTGAGTGTGATATATAGATAACTAGGTAGTTAGAGATTAATAGATTGATTTATTTTGTATTCATCATGTTTTTTAAGAATCTGGATAGGATACCATGTAATATTCAAACTGAAATAATTTTTCCAATTCTTTTATATTATTATGTATGAGTGGAATGAATATATTACTTTATTCTATATATATAAAATATATAATCAATTAGTTTATTGCTTGGGAATTCATAAAAAAAGTTCAAAGGCCAAAAATGATGGAATGGAGCCACAATTCATGGACTATGAACTTCAACATTCTGCTTCATAAAATCACATAGGGCACCAATTGAATTGGTTTATTGCTTGGGGGTTCATAAGAAGTACAAGTGTGGAAGTGACATGGCCGAGTCTGATCAGTATTCCTTAAGCTCCAGAGATCAAAGCATTTATTTATGTGTAAGTAATTATACTTCAATTCTTAAAGTCCATTTATTAAATTGGTCATTTCTCTTCTTCTTAATTTCAGCAATATTGCAGCTAACCATGTTTTTTTGCAAGTTTCAGAAATAATTTATATGTGTACATCTTTTGATAAGAATATTTGCTGATTGGTAAACAAGATTGTCCTTCATCTTCTTTATATTTAAAGTTTCTGGTTCATTAATAAATTGTAGGTTTTTAATTTTTCATTTTATTTGTTATTCTTTTTTTTTTAATTGACTATCCAGAGTCTAAATATTGTCTTTTCAAATTGAATAATTTAATTATACTACTATATTTTGAAATGCATAGATGTTCAAAATCTGTCATTTTATCTTTTGGATATCTTTAGCCAATGAATAAACCTCCTTTATGGATCAAAATGTGATTCTTAGTCAGTTGAAGGAATGCAGAATCTCATTAAGATAGTAGATTTCTATTAAGACTTCTGGATCTTTTTTTTTTTTTTTTAGCAGTTTTTAAATAAATTGCATAAAGAATCTTTTTTAAAAAAAATTAGGGAAAGAAAACTTATTTTATAAAATTTGATTTTCGCATATCAAAAGTTATTAATTTTATATAATTTACAAGGTTTGGGATAAAATATTGGAATATTATACATACACTATGTACTTGTCCGTGTTTAATATTCACGTATTATATTATATAGCTATTGTTACTGGTAATACTTATATAATAATTTTATTGTGCCTAATTGTTATATATATTTAATTTTAATCCATGCAGAATTGGATGAAGAACATATAATATTTATGAACATTTTTAGTTCTTTTGGGCTAGAAATCATCATTTAAGATTCTATAAGTATGGGCAATATGCATTCCTTATCATTCATAAATATGTATTCAATTTGAAATAATCTGTTTCTCTATTTCAAGTTACCTTTAGTTATTGCTGTTAATAGAATTGTTATTGTTCTTTTTGTTGAGCTTTAACACAGAAATGTGCAAAATCTGCATTACTTTTGGAGTAGAAAGTACAAAAATACTGAGGATGTAAAAATCATTTACATTTTAAGTAAGGTGGTAGCATTTTTTTTTATTTCAACAATACATATTTATTATCCAAATTAACTTAAGTATTATGAAAATTTTTATTATAAGCCACAGTAGTGAAAAGATGATTACTTCAATCATGATGGATTCCTAAAATGTATATCTACTATGGAGTGATTTGTATATTTCATGAATTGTGGTTGAAACTGACATCTGTATATTTGTTTTTGCATATGCTTTTTGTTTAGATAATATAGTAATTACTTTTTGCTAAATTTTGATCACTGTCTCCCACAGTAATAAAATATTGTCTGTGTTCTACAAATTTATGAATGAATAATTAGTTCATTGTATGTAAAATATACAAGGTGTCTATCAAATGAAAGGTAGATCTAAAGACAAATATTTTTTTTCAACATAGATATCAGATAATCTTATTAACATTAGCCTAATAATTATCAAAAAGAATTGAAATTTTTTTTACAAATAGATATTTACTTATATATGAAAGAGAACGAAATTTTCAAGATTATTTATAAGCAATGGTGGTTCAGGAAAAAAGTGGAAGAAAATGCATTCAAAAAGAATTGGGAAACTTTGCTAGAAGATTTGTGCAGTTTTCATTATCTTGGCATCTTAATTTGCACTATGCCAATAATCATTTTAAATGAAATCTATAAAATCTTTATTTTAGTATTTACTATTATAAAATTCAAAAGTTTTATCAGTCAGTGATCAAAGTTTTTCAATATTTTTAGTTTAAACAGCTAGTTAACTTGAGAATAGAAATAGATTTAAATATCTAATAATTTATTATCCAGAAAAACAAATTCAAATATTGAGGTATAATGACAACTTCAATTTACTGCTGTTGCATTTAACGAGTTACAAAATAGAGTATTTTATTATAATAATACAACCATTATAGCTCAATTAATTGTACTTTGGAGTATTATTTTACCTAGTTTATTGTTTGAAAATGAGACATTGAGACTGTACTGATATAACAAAGAGACATTATTTAAACATGCTTTAACATATGTATTTTATATAGCGCTATGTTTATAATTGTAATACATTTAAAGATCAGCCTTTTCAAGCTATTGTACATGCGCTTTACACTTGTAAAAAGTACATGCACAATAGCTTGAAAAGGCTGGTCTTTAAATGTATTAAAGATGCTTTGTAAAATATCAAAAAATATAATGTCATGATCAGTGTTCTTCATTCTATCAGATGTGATGCTATTAAATTTATTATATTAGACATTATAAAGATTATATTTGTGCCACTCTATAGAAATGTAATTAATATTGTTTGCTTTCATTAGAAAACATGTTCAAGGATAGAAGATAATGGAAGGTAGGCAAGGTGAAATCTTTCAGAAAATAAAGTTCACTGTAGGAAGATAATTGAGAGACATAACAGGATGTCAAACAAAGTAGATCAGCATTAGGTATATGCAGTCATACTAGAAGCTTAATGATTGAGTTGTTGATATTTTGAACCATTTTCGGTAAAACTACTTAGGATTGAGATGTCTTAGCAATAAACTGTATTGCTCAAAATAACATTATTCATATACAAATTTCTATCATGTTAAAGTACCTGAAGGTAATTCTACCAACAAGTTATTAATTTGTTACAGTAACAAAACATCTACAAAGCATAATAATATATAAAGTCATTAAAATCTGTGACAATTATGATGAGATTAATAAAATAGCATCACTTGTTAACTTCGAATAAATTGACATCGATTTAAGAGTGCCTCATATCATTCCAACAATATGATTGACAAAATCTTAGAGCAGTGGGTATGTTCTTTATTTGATGGATGTAATTCTGTAGAATCTACTACTGTAAATATGTGTTTTTGTTTTCTTAGGCATAGAGTTCATAAAAAGAGCATGGTTTTCATTAGGACAGGTCATAAGATCAATGATTGATATGATGTTATAGAATCTACTATTGTAAAAACAAATCTTTGTTGAATTAAATGTATGAAGTGAATGATCAATAATATAATTCTTAAAAAAAGTATTTTATGATGTTCTTAAGTATAGTTTTTATGAAAGAAGTAGATCTTATTTGTTATAAAAATTATCTCATATACACTAAAGAGGTGTAATAATGATAGCTTTCATGAAAAGTTATAGTTGAGAATGGAATATAACTGAAAACAACAATTAGCAAAGGTGTTGATATTTTTCAGAAAATAAAGTTCAGTTGATATACTTATAGCCATTTGAATATACTCATTCAGTGAAAAACTAATCTTTATAGTTCTTTATACTATAAAAGTTTTATATAGCTTCAAGGGAAATTACATAAAAGAAGAATTATGTGCATTTGATTATTTAACAATCATAAAATAATAAATGAGATATTAAAACTGTCTTTGTTTACATTGCTTAAATATATTAACTTAATTATTATGAATAAGTTTTTTTTTTTTTTTTCATGTGTCAAAGCATCGTCCGGGACAGCTGCTTGTAAGGCAGCTGTGCTGACCACTCAACCACCAACGCTTGACTGAATAAGTATTTTGTGTTTGAATTAATTCAAGTCTACAAATTTGACCCTCCCTCCTACACATGTATACCTCAACGTTCACTTTATTATCTGTTTTTTTTTTTTCTATCTTTTGTTATCTTACTCTAGCATTATTAAAATGAATACAAAATCTCATTCTTTTGATAAAAATCTTAGTTTCAATTTCTGTATAAAGATCTTTTCAATCCAATTCTAATCTGATTAAGATAAGAACATTGTTGTACATTTTTCCTATGTCTGTACTGGAATTAGATTATAGCATGCTAATTTTATTAACAATTATGAATAAATATATATTTTGCAGTTTGTTTATTTATTTTGATCATTTGAAATTTTTAACATGCATGTTGGATCACTTCTGTACTAGAAATCATGATCATTGTTTCAGAAAATAAAGTTTTATGATCAAGTAATAAAAATTCTTTATTAACTATCAGTGTAGTAATTGTTTGTTATGTTGTTTAGATGTACTGAACTATTATTTTTATGCAATATTTTTACATCATGGAGTATATATGTGTTTTCCATTATTATATTCCCTCTGTTATGTGTACAAAATTAAAATAGTTCGAATCCCTTCTAATTACATTAAGTTCAATGTAGACAATATTCTTGTATTTAAATATTAAAATTAAAATAAGTTTTTTTTTTATAAAGGTTTGATTCAATTTAATATTTTATATTATACTTAGTTATAAATGACTAATTTTTTAATAATCTGTCATAGTCAAAGAAAGGGATGACCTCTTACAGAAATCACAAGATAAAATCAGTCACTTGACAACTACAAATGATAGCAAGGTGGACAAGTAAGTTTTTCAGTTTGTTTGTTTGTTTTTTTACTTTTGCATATTTCCTTTATTAAAAAAAATGTATTTTTTTTTCATAATTATATGTAGGTTTTTGTCCATAGTATTATTTTTTCCAGCTTAAATTTCTCTATTTTCATAAGTCCAAACTTACATAACAATTTCTAGCATATGTAAAGTACAAAAAATATATATATGATAACCCAGCACCCTACACTTGTTTGTCTTATGCTTTGTGAATATCTGTTGTGATAACACTTATTTTCATTCGTTTAAAAAAAAAAAAAAATTTCAAATATGTGTCCTGAATGACTTACTTAATTAAAAATATCACACCTAGATTGATTTAATTTCACTTTAAAAAATAAAAAGTTATAATAAATCTATTAAAAGTGTCAAAAATGTATACATCCAGACTAAAATATTCGATTCTGCCAAGCATTGGTGGCCTAGCGGTTAGCATAGCGGTTCGCTTCCCGGTCAATGCTTTGACATATTAAAAAAAAAAACATTCGATTCTCATTATTTAAAAAATTATTTTTAATTTTTTCATTGTCCACATTGTTTGTGCAATTAAATAGTGTTGTTAAATTGTTACATTTTGATTTGCAAGCATCAAACTTACTCCACTCACAACTTTGATAGCCTCCACTTTAGATAAATCCAGTAATGATTATCACTAATCATTTATTAAACTAGAGATTATGTCTAGCCAGTGCCACCTCATGCAGGTTGTGTGGGGCACAAAGGCGCTTCATTACTGGGGCTCCAAGACACCAAGATAATTAATAAAATTTATATTTAAATGAAATTGTTTACATTTTCTAATCGTTTCATCATTAGAAATACGTTCTGAGTGTAAATATTTTTTATTTAAATGTAAGAGGAATACTTACTTCTTTACTTAAACTTATTTGTGACTATTACCCGGGCTTCGAATTTCTAGGCATGAGCTCAAAATATACTACATATATACTCTTATCACTACGCTAAACTGAACAGACAGACACTATTTTGTCATGATAATAAATAAAACTTACATGAAAAGGTTTAGACTTCTAAATCATTTTATTCCTAGAAACACGTTCAGATTGTAAATATTTATTATTTAAACATAAGAATATTTTTTTACTTATTGTGGCAGTTGCTCTAACCTCAAAATATATTTCATATATACACTATCATTGCACAAAAGTGAACAGACTGATGTCTTTTCGTCACTGTTATTAATAAAATTTATATGTAAATAAAAATGTTTCAATTTCCCAATCATTTTTATTTAAATATCCTAATTTATGTAAAAAGTAACTATTATTATTAATAATTTATTTAAAAATAAATCTTATTTAAAAAATATTGCCTCATAAATACAGTAATTCTGCATATGCTGAAATTATCTTTGTCATCAATGTTTTACAAGTTTTAAATGTGTTATTCACTTGGGAATAGTGGTAGAATATTCACCCCAGAAATGTTAAGTCTGGGTTCAATGCCATGTTGTGACAACATTTTTTTTAATATTGTCCCCTATTATCATTTTATATGTTTTACTAAATAGCTTTTCCCATTTTTAATAATAATATTATCTTCTTTTTTTTTTAAAAAATATTTTCTTTTTTTTTTTTCTCTTCCTAAAAATTTTTATTTGATCTTTAACCCCCCTTTTTACCCAAATCTAAACAAACAAAAAAAACCCCAAAGGGTTTTGTTTTCTTTAAAAAATTTTTTTAAAACTATCCAAATATAAAATTTTAATTTTTTCTTTTCTTAAAATTTATCTATTTTTATTTTTTATTTATAATATAATAATATATTATATATTATATTATTATTTTTATTTTTTTATATAAAAAATTTTATATATGTTTTTTTTTTTTTTTTTATAAAGCAAGGCATTTTTTTTTATTTTTAAAAGAAATTTGTGTATTTTTTTTTGATTTTTTAATTTTTTTTATTTTTTCTCCCCCCCCCCCCCCCCCCCCCCCCCCCCCTTCCCGCGTCGCTCCCCCCCCCCCCCCCCCCCCCCCCATTTTTTTTTTTGGTGGTTTTTGCCCCTCCCCCCCCCCCCCCCCCCCATTTTTTTTGTATTAAAAAATTTTTTAAAAATATTTTTTTTTTTTTTTTCCCCCTTTTTTTTTTCCTCTCCCTCTTCCCCCTCTCTTTATTTTTTTTTTTTTTTTTTATATTTTTTCCCCCCCCCTTTTTTTTTTTTTTTTTAAAAACTACCAACTAACAGTCATTAGTAAATAGTTTTCCAAATTATAAAATCTACCCATTTGATGCATTAGTTATTATTGTGACAAATTAATTTCATGATCAGAACAAGAAGCTCATCATTCAAACTTAGTCTATAATTATTGTGTACTAGTTTTATATCAGAACAACTAGCTCTTCATTTAGTTACTTAGCCAGTAATCATTGTGCAGTCCATGTTTTGATTTACAGTGATCATTTGTCATTTTCCATCTAACTGAACAATTTTTAATCTTGAATTAATTTTTAATTAGCATGCCTGAGGATTGGCTCTTCATCCAGTGGTTTAAGTTGCCCCAAGTGTCCCCGAAAAGCTTTTCCAGCGTTAATAAGCGATCCTTAAACATAGTCCTTCGGATAAATTTTTTACACACCTCTCATGGTTCTTTACTTCCTCGTTTAAAAACGAAATAATTCCTCGTTAACCACACGGCATGAAGCAGGAACATCCCCCTTCTAATTGCAGCCACGACGCCACCCTTTATAGCATCCCTGATTCTTAGAATTTTTATGTTAGCCTGGCAGTACTCTGGTTATGATATTTTGTCTAGCAGGACTCAAAAATGGGCATTGTGCACTTTTATTAAAACAATATTTGAGAAAACAAAATACAATACATATAATGTACAAAAAAAATTTTTTTTTTTTATATATTGTGAATTAATAATATCCTAATTTTATTATTATTTTTGCGTATTCTGATTCAATACATAAAAATGTTAACAAAGAGCTGATTTCACATTAATGTAACCACAACATTCCAAAACATTTAGGTAAACAACATAACTGAAAAATCTGCATTGCTGCATATTAGTACATCTATAATTGTACTACTTTGCATGTGATATTCATTGTAGGACTTACAAAAACATTCAAATGTGAAGTTATTTACACATCTGTTTTGCGTTTAATATCTTTTTTAAATGTATTAAATTTTATTGTATATTTCAAAAAAATAAATTTAAAGGATGACTCAGCATTTTTATTTTTAAAATGATTCTCTAATTTATTTTTAAAAAATATATTTGCATAACATTAAAAAGATATTAACTTTATCCTGTAGAGACTTCACTAAAGGCATATTATCATTTGATATATAGTAATTATAATGATAATTGTTGACAATTTTAAATCCTCAGATTGCAGATAGTTAATATGTGGCTGTCTTTCTGTGAATTTCTCTGGAAATTTTATTGAATTCTTTTCATATTTTTCCTCCAATATGCTAGAATGCTGATGTTTGTTTGTTTTTTTAAAAACAAGTCAGTCATTTTTTTATCTGCTTCTATTTACAATTTAGATGTCCCTTAGATGGCAGATCAGTTTCAATATGTTTTATAAACACTTGTTGCCATTATCTCAGACTTAAACTTTTGCAAAAAAAAAAAAAACAATTGATGTTCTAATGTAACTACAAATTTCAGTCAGTCTTTTTAATTAATGAATATTACATAGTTGCAAGTCACTCATTAGTGTAAGTTCATGAAAGTATAAAATTTGTTATTGAAATTTTATATATATATCTTGCACCTATGTATGCATTTCTTTAGGGATATATCACTAAAACAATAGGAAAAACCTTTGTAAATGGGTTGTTTGTTTATTGATTTCAATGGGAAGGTAAATAATTTCATAGCTTATCAATTATATAACATTAAGAATATAAACACATTAATGGAAAAAACAAGCATGAATACGTTACTAAAATAATTCACAAGCAAACAACACCCACTTTTGTTATATCAATATCATTCTATTGTTTTTAAGTTTTTTTTAATGATTCTTGAGAATTATCTTAGTAACATATTAGGATTTGTTTGTACTGAGAATGTATTCATGTTTGTTTGTATATGTATTACATGTAAAACTTCTACGACTGTTAAAGTCTCTGCATTGACTTGCTCAATGAGTAAACTTTAGGGTGCTGCATTTATGCAATACTATTTCCTTGTCATTTCTTGATGTTTTCATAAATACTTTTCACCTCAGTGTCTTGCACAACTGAAATAATAATAATAATAATAATGATATATTAAATAAGTTGTCCTCATCTCTATTTCTGATGATCTTTAAATGATAATTTCAAATTACCTTTGTTGCTTTTAAAGTCAAAGAGTATTAAATATTTTATTTTGAATCAAGGACAAAATAATAGAACATTAAAAATCCTATTATGTGAGGATAAAAGTATATATTTAATGATTACCTTGAGCAATTTAACACACTAGTAAAGAATGGCATGTATAAGTCTAAGTAACCCACAAAATAACTTAAAAGAGTGTTGTAACCTTATTTCTTATTTTCTTACTCTTATTGATAGTGAAGCAAATTATATAACATAAATTTAAATAATTCTAATAACACTTCTATTTTCAATTTTCATGGTTTTTTTAAATTGTTGTGCTCAGTTTGATCTTCCAAACAATGTCCATATGATAAATAAATATTCAGGGATATATCTTTTTCATCAAAGATCATTTTCATACTGGGTTTTTTTTGACTTTCTACCTGTTTATTAAATCAAAATAACTATGTTCATTTTTGAGATCAGTCAATAAACTTTTTTATAATCTCTAAAATATCATAGCAATCTTGTTATTTTTCCTTTTTTTTAAAAAAAAAGCATAAAAATCTAGTAATATATTGTTGGTGGCCAAAGGCGGAGGGTGCTAAGAATCCCCTGATTGCGGACCCAGGCTGCCATTTGATGATGACTTTTTATTTAGATACTTACAACTGCAAATCACTTTCAAGTGAAGGAAGATTGCAAAAATTAGAAGAATTGTCTTATATTAAATGGGACGTCATTGGACTTTGTGAAGTTAGAAGAAAAGGTGTAGAGACAATTGATTTAAAAAGTGGATATGTACTCTATTATAAAGGCACAAATATTGGAAATACAAGTGGAGTAGGATTCATTATAAATAAAAAGTGGAACAACATTGTGGAAATTGTTGGTGTATTGGACACAGGGGCAATATTAGTTATACAACTTAATAGCAGATACCAAATGCAAATAATTCAGGTTTATGCCCCAACAAGTTCTCATAGTGATGAAGTAGTAGAAGATTTTTATATAGATGTACAAAAGGCTTTTGATCAGAGTAAACAACATTTTAAAATTGTTATTGGAGACTTTAATGCTAGAATTGGTAAACAAATGAAAGATGAAAGTGCTGTAGGTAATTTTGGTTATGGTTATAGACATGCGAGAGGACATAGACTTGTGGAGTTTGCAGGAAAAAAAACTTTATATTATGAATTCTTTTTTTGAGAAAAATATTAAAAGGAAATGGACATGGAAGCATCCAAATGAAAGTACAACAGAATTGGTTTATATTTTGACTGATAGAAAATACATATTTCAAGATTATAATGTTCTTAATAAATTTAATACAGGAAGTGATCACTGATTAGTAAGATATAAGATATGTGTTATGCAAAACTAGAGAGACAAAAATTAATAAGAAAAACAATATTTAGAGTTGATATTCCTAATCTTCAGAAACATTCTAATGAATTTAAATTAGAACTTACAAATCAGTTTCAAGTATTAGTAGATTTTGAACATGTTTCAGATTTGAATGAAATTAATATGAAAATAACTGATACACTTTTAAAAACTGCAACAAAGATAGCTGGTAGAAAAAAAGCAGCAATTGACCAATAAAATTTCTACTGAGACTAGAGAATTTATGAAGAAAAGAAGGAATATGAAGATATACAAAAATGATGCATTAAAATGGATTAAATATCTCGAATTTTGTAAAATGGTGCGGAAAAGAGTTGAAAATAATATAGAAAATATGCTTGTGAACTAGCATGGGAAGCTGTAGAAGAGAATAAAGTCTCAAGAGTGTAAAACAACATTTTGGTATTCGTAGGAAATTTATATCTGCAATAAGAAAAAAAGATAGAATTATTATTAAAAAGAGAGATGACATCATGAAATGGGTAGAAGACTTTTATCAAGAATTATATAGTAATAAAGAACAAGTACCTCCTATATCTATTACATCTTCCGAATTGCCCAGAATTTTTAATGAAGAAGTGAGACATGCAATTAAATGTGTGAAGAAAGGAAAGGCTCCAGGTAATGATGGAATTATAATTGATATATTAAAAGAAGCAGGTGAAGAAATAGAAAAAATTTTAACAAAGTTATATACCAAATGTCTAAATGATAAAGATATACCAGACGATTGGAAGAATGCAGTATTAATATTTAAAAAAGGTGATAAAGAAGATATTAGAAATTACAGACCTATCAGCCTTTTATCAATTTTATACAAAATTTTTACCAAGATAATTACAACTCATCTACAGAGAACATTGGATTTCTACCAACCAAGACAATAAGCTGGATTTAAAAGTGGTTTTAGTACAGTAGATCATATCCAGGTATTAAGAGAAGTTATAGAAAGGACAAATGAATATAAGTTGTCATTATGCTTTGGATTTGTAGATTATGAAAAGCATTTGATTCTATAAACATTTTTTCAGTGATTAAAGCATTGGATCATCAAGGTATAGATCCAGGATATTGTCATATTTTAAAGAATATTTATAAAAATGCAACAGCATTAATTAGATTACATAATGATACTGGGAAAGTCAACATTGAGAAGGGTGTAAGACAGGGTGACTCCATATCTCCAAAACTTTTTACAGCAGTGCTGTAAGAAGTATTTTGTGGATTAAAATGGGAAGCTAAAGGAGTGAAAGTAAATGTAGATTATTTAAGTCATTTAGATTTTGCAGATGATGTAGTTGTTTTTGCAAATAATGCTTTAGAGCTGCAAGAAATGTTGCAGGAATTATCAGATGAAAGTAGGACTAAAGATAAATGTTAAAAAGACTAAAATAATGTTTAATGGATTTTCTCAAAATATGAAAATAAAGATTGATCATGATGAGTTACAAGAAATTAACAGTTACAAATACCTTAGTCAGATTATTAATACATGTGAAAACATAATGGATGAAATTAATCATAGAATTATACTTGGTTGGAGTGCTTTTGGTAGAAATAACTTGAAACTAAAAGGAAATATACCAATGTGTTTGAAAAGGACGCTTTTAATAAATGTGTTTTTCCAGTTCTTACTTATGGATTTGAGACTTGGACACTTAATAGAAGAGCAATACAGAGACTTCAGACCACTCAAAGAAGTATGGAGAGATGCATATTGGGAGTAACAAGAAGAGATCGAAAACGCTATATATGGGTAGAAGAACAAACAGGTGTTACTGACCTCATTGAAAAAATTAAAAGACTGAAGTGGAGTTGGGCTGGACATATTGCTAGAAGAAATGATAATAGATGGACAATTGAAATCTTAAACTGGATTCCAAGAGATTGTAAAGGACTCAGAAAGAGACCATATATGAGATGGATGGATGAAATAAGAAAGTGTGCAAGGGTGATGTAGAGAAGGGAAGCTAAAGATCGGAGATGGGTTGAACTTGGAGAGATCTTTATCCTGCAGTGGATTGATAATGTTGATGATGATGATGATATTACAATCTCACTAGAAATAATATTTGATATTTCATCAACCCACCACCATCCCCTGTAAACAATCCACTATATTTAATATTGTTAAGGCTATAAATATATTTCCTTTTTTTTTTTTGTTTCACTTTATCTTGTGCTAACAGCCTTCAAAATACCACCGACGTCTTCAGGATTCTTTTTTTTCATAGAACTAAAGTATTTGTAGATACTGTAGAACCTTCTTCTAAGGAGATTTTTTTTAATTTATAGGATTTAAATAATATTTCTACTGAGTATTAAATTACTGAGAATTTTGTAAACATAGGAAAAATATTTTTGATGATATTTGATAACAGTGATTCACTAATATGTCCATTTTTTTTAATCTTATATTTTCAACATTTCAATTCAAATTAATTGTTCTAAATTTCTTCTGTTGTTAATATTATTTTCTTCATTTTTGTTCACTTTTTACATTTTGTATTAATTTTTCTTATATATTTTCTTATTGTTATCTTTTCTTATATATATAACTTTTTAAAGTATTTTTCCCATCGTTATAATACTTTGCAAATTCGATATATTTTGCTTATGTGTATATCAAATCCTATTTATCACCTATGAAAACTTTAATCCAACTTTGTTGCTTTTATTTTGATAATCATTTTTTATATTTATCAGATTGCATAACTCATATCTTAAAAAATTGTTTGATGTTTCAATTAGAATACTAATAATAAGCAAGAAATAGTCATGCTAGTAACTGAAATGGTTCACCAATTGTAGAGATTTTTATTTCACTTTACAATGAAAACACTTATACCATCAGTTGTTTGAGACATTAAATGATCAAAAAAAGACAATACCAGTAATCAGTATCAGTTGACCATAATGAAAGTTTTTTATAATCAGCAAGATCTTCTTACACTGAAACAACTGTTCACTACTTTACAATAGTAATGAACAATAAAAATACTTCTTGAAATTAAATGAACTCCTATAAGTGATCAGTTCATTAAAACATTAATGTTGTAATGAGTTTATTAAAAATTACAATATGTCTCTAAATATTAAGATTTGAGAATAAATTGTATTAAGGTGAGACCAGTATTGTTGATCAAATGTTTATTACATTGTTCATACTTGTCTTGTTACTTAAATTTATCTACAGATTGAAAATATACATCTGAAGTATTAATTGTAGTGTAGTGATTAGTAATCCAATGCCATGACCAAGAATTTAAATCACTTCATAATAAAATTCAGAAATTTTTTCAGTTTCAAAAAAAAGATTAAAAAAAAAAAACAGGTATGGAAAAATGCTACAATCTTCACTATCTGGTAAGTCATGTGATAACACTTTTTCTTTATTGCTTTTATTGGGAGCAGATTTGAATCCTAAATTATAGCTTGGCAGCATATATGCTTTTCACTAAATTAAAATTCCTTCTATTTTACTATGTTTATATAAAATCACACTAAAATTTATTTCATTCTAAGCAAAAAAGAAAAAAAATTTAAATATATTCTATGGTGCTTATTTTTAATTTTTTTCCTTATATTATTCCAGTACTTATATAAATGTACATACGTGTACGTGAAAATACTTGAATAATATAGTTTTTTTTATTTATATTTTGTCTTCTGAAATAAATTCTAAGCTGAGATTTTTGTTAAATGAGGCTTTGTTTGGTATCTTTTCAATAACAACTAATTTTCTAGCAGTGGAGAGATTTGTACCTCTATTTTCTCATAAAGTTAAATAGTTTTATTTAATTTTTATAAAATAATCTCAAAATAAATGATATTTTTTTCGCAGATATTATCTTAAGATTGGAGGATGAGGACAGTTATTTTTATAAAATAATCTCATAATAAATACAATTTTATGGAATGTGTTGTTTTTCCATAGTTGACATTGTTCTTCAATTGGGAGTTGGAGAAAGACCTCATATATAATGGGACAAACAAAAAAGAAAAGCAAAACCTTGTAGTCTTTAATTGGGGGGGACTCTCAAAATACTAGTCATTTTTACGTGAAGTAATTGCACTAATTGGTGGCTTTACAGCATTGTCTACTGTAACCATGATTTAAAGAATTTTTATGGATAAATAATTGACAATGAAGACTCTTGCATTGGCATTTTGTAGCAACACAATCAACTGAACGAAGTGAATGCCTTATGTCAAATACTTATCTACTGTAATGCATAAAAGGAGTAATGGTAAGGAGGAATATATATGGATTTTGTGATGTCTACATCAAGACTGTTAAATCAAGATGAGAGGCATATCCCCAGAACTGTTTTCATCTGGATTACATATGTTGGAAAATGTCTAGGCAAAACAGATGCAAACTGGACTTCTTTCTAGTCTTTGATCAGAATATTCACTCTTTATTACCATTAATCAGAAAAAACATTCATTTTTCCTTTTTTATTATTATTAAACCTTGTAACATTAATTTCATTCTTATTGTACTATATATTGATTAAATATTGTTTGTTTGTTTGTTTTTGACAATTGATATTGTCTTCATAAAACTGGACATGTCAAGCATTGGTGGTCAAGAGGTCAGCAACAGCTGCTTTACAAGCATTGTCCCGGGTTAGCGGGTTCGCTTCCCAGCTGATGCTATGACACATGAGAAAAAAAAACTGGACATTCACATTTGACTCATTTTATTGCTTGTTTTGAAAGATAAATAAGAAAATTAATACATAATTTACTATTAATAAGAAAATTAAAAATATGTAATAGAATCAAATTTTCAAAAAATGTTCAATTTATCAATTAGTTTAAATATTATGACTTACAGTGGCTCCATACAATGAAAAATAACACATATTATATCAGTAGAAATATTTGTATGAGGAAATTTTTTCAAATTATTCAATATTTACTCTAAACTCCTTTGTATTTTTTTGAGAGGAGAGGGAAAGTACTTTTCTATCCACTTTATAAAATGTTTAAAAAAAAGTTATTCTTTAAATTCCCTGTGATTGTGAGCTTGCAGACAGATTTTTGTAAAATTTTATTTGAACAAACATTCATAATGACAAATTAGTATATTGTTATACTTAATGCTTTGATAGTTTTTATTGTATATATATAATACAATTTAAAAATTTACATCTAAAAAATTTCAGACCTAAAGATTTTTTGCATCAGCTGTCTTGAGATTTTACTTATCTTTTTTAGATTCAGTAAAGTACAATAAAATCTATGAGTCTATAACCTCTAATTAATCTGATTAAAAGTAGTCAAAAAATGTTAAATGCATTTTACCTAACTAAAATTATTCAAATCAGAGCAGGTAACTTAATTAAAACAAAATTAAAAAGATAAAATTAAGATTCTTAAATTATATTTAGCAAAGAGAATTTAAATTTTTTGTTTTGCTTGTATAGACAACCAAAATAAATTTTTAGTATTTTGAAAATGATCTTCAGCAATGCCTTTTTGCCCTTCTTGTATTCTAACTTGAAATCCATATATTCTAATAATGTTCTCTTAATTTCAAGATCATTTGAAATTTGTGAACATGCCATTATCTGATCATAAACAGGCAAATTTCTAATATCAACTAGTGAATTTAAGTAATTTTTATTTGTTTAAATTAGTTTATTTGTTACAAATCATTTTAGTCATATTCAGAAGCTCAAATTTATAGCATCCATATAGTATAGACTAGATTTAAACCTTTGTGCAACATAGCCTTCAATTTCAAAATTTATTTGGAGATGGCAAATATACTCTTAATTGCTGCAAATAAGGTAGGAATAGTCCCAGTTTTTAAATGTTTGAGTTTGTATTCTGATGTTATTATAAAACAGAATGTGGAAAATTTATTAAAAGAAAATTTAAAGATATGATAATGAAGTTATTTACTAGATTATAAACTATTTCAAAAGTAATTATACAAAATTTCTTATTGTCCTATTACAAGGTCCTTATGTTGTGCACGAATGCAAGAGAGATAAAACTTGAAAATTTTTTCAGGTTTTAGTACCAACAAATCTGGTAAATAATGCCTTTGTCCTGTGGCAGGGTATTTTAAAACTTTTATGCTGTTATTATGATAGGTAATAAAAATTCAGAGTTTAATGAAAGCAAAAAGATGCTGCAATTGAAAGTGAACAAATGAAGAAGTTCTGGATACAGAATACCTTTAATTCAAAAACTTCCATCTTCCAAACAAAGTTTTAAAAATATTATTTTGATATATTGTTTTAATTATTGCATGCTGTGTAAAAATTTTGGACTGATAAAACATAAACAGATTTTATATATTTAAATGTTATTAATAAAATAAATCTATATAGCATACAAAAAGTATTTCAATATATGCAATCTATAAATATCAAAATTAATGATTGTTCGAATTTTCAATCAAGTCTGGGTTTATAATGAGGAGAGGAAAGGTTTATTGTTGAAATACAAAAATTTCACAAATCCAAAAAAGCCTCAGAAATTTTGGATTATTGGTACCCTACTTTTAGTAATTCATAATACATCAAAAATGGACATTAAATATAGTAAGTGAGCAATTAATAAATTTTATAAGGAAAATGCTACAATTTAAAAATAGAGTTAATACTTTAAGCACCAGTATCTAGTCTAAGTTCTATGTAGATTTAATATAGTTTTACTTGTAATATAAAATAGAGAAGTTTCTTTTCTAGCAAACATAAAATCTAATTATAATTATTGTTTTCTTTTCTTTTTTTCAGGCTAGTTATTAAAAACTTATTTTTGGGTTATTTCACTTCTCCACAAAACAAAAGACCAGAAGTCTTACGCCTTGTAGGAAGTGTCCTTAATTTCAGCAAAGAAGATTTACTAAAGGTATTATTATTGTTGTTATCATTATCATCATCACCAAGGTTAACTTTACAACTGACTACACTTTATATTATATTATAGTTAATGAACCATTATATATGATATTTTATTCTAAAGATGATAAAATTATTACATACATTAAAAATTTTAAATGATTGGAGATCATTAAAATATTGAGTTAAATAACAAGAACCCCTGTGATATCTTCATTCCTGGCCACCAAGCATAACTACAAGCTGAGGGCCTTTGCTTTTACTATTCATTGATGAATAATGTTGAATACTTTATTGCAGTCACTGCTCAGACTAACTATCTTGTCGTCCATGAGGATACAGTCTTTATTAACTGGTAAATTCCCATGCCATTTTGATACTTCTTTGTGGAGATACAGAGAACATGTTGCAGGCCATCCCTTTGCAATCCAATTTAATAGGATTTGATAATCTGTATCAGATTTGGTCCATTCTTATATTTTTCTGCTGTTAATGATTTTAGATTCTAGATCATCTAAATAGTTTACACAGGCAACAGTTGTAGAGTTTCAGCCTTATCCAGACATTTATAAGGCATCCATATGTTGGATGATGTTGCCTTTCTTGAAGATCAGTTCATAATTATATCTAGACAGAAGGTTCAGCTGACATATCATTTTAGGATTCAATGATCTGTGGCCATTTTTATCTTTTGCTGATATCCTCAGTAATAGCTTGTGATTCAAGGTGATCTTAAACTCTCTGCCATAAACATACTGATGGAATTTTTTTAGTCCCAGATATTATAGCCAGAATCTCTTTATCCAGCTAGTCCGTGATATAAAAGTTATTGGTCTGTTTCCTAGTTTTAAGAGGTGGCATAGGATTGCCACTTCCTTACATTGATGCATCTGTCATGAGAGTGACATTTAGCTTGTCATCATATGCTATTTGAAATAAACAAAGCTTCAGTTTTCATAAAAGTAGTCTCTTGATTCTTTCTTAAAAGATCATACAGTAGTTGAGCTATGTAGGCCTTTCTCTTTAGGAAAATTTCAAAATAGTCCATAAAGCTCAAGAAAGCCTGCAACTCTTTGACATTATATGGTCAAGAGGCATGTTCTACAGCTTGAACTTTTTCTCGTGATGGTCTTTTACTATGGCTTCTGATTATGTATCCACAAAGTTTAATTCAATGGCCTTTTATATTCATATCTCTGGATTAAGCTGGACTCCAAAATTGAAAGTTGGTCACAAGTCTTCATTACTGTATCACATAGAGTTTGCCATTATTAATATGTCATCCAAGTAAGAGGTTATCTCTTCCATGCCTGTCAGAATTGGCTTGTTTTTACTTGAAAAGTGTTTGGTGCGATGATAATCCCAAAGATAGTCAATTATAATTAAAAAGACTTACATGGGTCGTAATTGTTAATATCTCTGTTGCTCTTTTTGTTACTGGAATCAGATGGAAAGTGCTGTTAACATCCAATTTCATGAAATATGCAGCTTTCTCCATTGATGCCAGAACTTTATGTGCATTAGATATTGGATATGGCTGCTTTTGTTTAAGAATTTATTTACGGTGGTGCAATAGGCACTGTAGATTTGAACCCTTGTATTAGATTTTACTACTACAATAATAGGTATAACCCATTCTCAATTTTCATGAGGTTTAGTATCCCTTTTTTTTAACTAATTCCGTCACTTGTATTCCACTTTTCTCATTGAGCAATGGGTACCTTATGGGAGTTAATGATGAGTTCTTTTGCTCTTTTATGGAGCTTTATGTTCACTGGTAAAGTTTTTAATTTCCCATGTCCATTTTCAAAAAGATTGGGATAATTATTCCTTACTTCATCATCGACAATGATTTTCTTAGTCATGCAGTCTTTATGTTTAGTGCTTCAAACCACTCTCTATCTATGATGGGGTTTATTTTTCTATTAACAATATACAAGGTAGAAATCGGCAGTATATTTTTGTTTTGATAGTCACTCTGATCACTTTTAGTAACTTAATTAGATTGCCATTCGTATATCAAATTTTGAGATTGGTGCTAGAGGTGGTGGAATTTCCAATTACTTATTAATTGTCTTCTGCCTGATTTTTATTGAGTGATATTCCAGTGCCACTATCTATTTCCATTGCTATTAGTTCATTAAAAATTCTGACTGTTAACATGAATTGGTCCATATTTCCTGTGTCTGCATTTTTAATGAAACTATATTTATGATTAGCTGCACTTTCCGCAAAGCTTTGATTACATTTCTGATCTATACAGTTGTGCACACTTTTGGTAAAAGATCGTTTGCTGCCGCAGGTTCAGCATTTCTGGGTTTTACATTTACCTTCCTGAGCTATATGGCTAACCTTCCACAATAGAAATAGATTTTTGATGGGTTGTCTTTCTTATTTGAATTCATGGTTTCAAAAATCACCGCTTGAGGGATATCAGGTCTGGAAAAATTTTTAAACTCCTTAGCTTGTTTGTTCTAGTAATAACTGATGAGCAACTTCTAATCTAGAAGCCTCACTATAAGATAAATCACTGATTGATAACATCAGCTGTCCTCAATTGATCATCAGCCTATCCATACAATAATTGCTCGAAGAGGACTTCTTTGAGAAAAGTGTCATGAAGACGCATGGAGCTTTCTCACCCAAAACTATGTCATAGTTTCTAACCCTCTCATTTTTTTGACTATTGTTTGTTTTTAAAATGTAGTAGGTGATATATTTAGATGGTTGAGGATTACTTAATATTGCCACAACTTTCTCATATATATGCTTTTCAGGCTATTTCAGTTTGCATAATCTATTCATTATCTCTATCATCTGTTGGCTGGTAAAGCAGACTAAAGTGGCAAATTTTACATCATCATTGCTAATGCCATTAATTTAGAAAAAAAAATTCTAGCATTTGTGCATATAAAGCCCAATCCATCGGATTTTCTATAGCAAACTCACCAATTCGTATTTGTGGCATAGCCGCCTATCTGTAAAAAGGTAGCCTAGCCCTGCTTTCAATGCTTCCAGGGGCACGAATTTCTGATTTCCCTAACCAGTGGTGGGGAGAATTTTATTTCCTATTGTTCTTTGCATTGCTTCGCATTCATACCATATATGATTTAATATTAGCAAACATGACTATACATGGACCAGTCAGAGTACTCAACATTCATATGATTGAAGTGGTTATATATGACTTGATTCTATATGTACTGACAAAGTTATTCAAGCGTGTCCTTACAATAAATAATAATTGCTACATATTCAATACAAAAATATCTTTTATTTTATTATACAAAATAACTATGACTTTATTATTTATTAATACAAGATAATATACAAAATACATGTGACTTTATTATTTATTAACACAATATTAATTCAATTACAAATGTATAAATATGCACTCAAATGTGTACATATTCTATATATATTAATGTTTCGACATTATTAGTTTATTTCAACAGTTTGAATGTTGGATAAGTAAAGGTTTATTGTTCGGTTTAGTTTGTTAACTGTAGCTGAATGTGCTTTCGACTGATGACGCCAGAATCATATCACTTATGGGCATCTGGATATGTTGTAGTATTTAAAGGCAAATGCTAATTTATTTAAATTAATGATTAACATATTCCATTACAGCAGAATAAGAAAAAGGAATATAATTCTGAATATTACATTATAATATCTTCACATAAATTCTGTATGAAGACAAAAATTTGGAATTGCTACAAATAACTGCCTCTGTATTAAATGATATTAAATCATCATCATCATTTGTAACTACTATGCAGAGGGACCCAAAAACAATCAGAATTTTGTAATAATAAATTGTATATTTATTTTTAGGTGTTGCAAATTGAATTGCTTTAAAAAGTATAGTCTACTTAATGCAATGCACTGGTCTAAACCAGTTTTTGACTTTTTGAAGTAGTCCGGAAATACTTGAAAAGTGATGCATTTTAATGCCTTGTCATTTTCCCCTTCATTTCTATCTCTGCAAAAAAAATTTAGGACATTTTTTTCATTTGAGAGATTTTTTTAAAAAATTGCACTTAGCAAAATCGAGCAAATACACCTGATAGATAAGCTGAGTCATGCTGAAATTTAATTTAAAAAAGTGTTTCTCATTCAAGGCTTTGAGAGATGGCACTTTGTGTGAGTGGAGCTTGTACCATAACAAGAGTGTTTATATTTTATCGCATCATGAAAAATCTTTCAGAACTTGTAGATAAAATTCCTTATTGTTATGAACTAAATTTGACAGAAAAATGCTGTGCTTGCATCAAAAAGAATCAGCATTGTTTTGACTTTGGACTTTACTTGCGACACTTTTTAGAGATATTGTAAATTTAACATTTCAACTAAATCACTCATAAACTTGTGTTTTTATGAGATCAGCTTACTTATAATCTCTTTCAAGCATTACAACTTTTATTCTTGTTGTTTTCTGTAAATGAAAAAAAAAAATTGACAAATACGCAAAACACACTTTACAAAAAAATTTTCTACGTGTTTCCATGATTTCACATAATGATACCATTTGGCAGATAGATAAAGAAGGGTCTCTGCAAGAAGTATGTAACAGCAGAAAGGTCCTTGCAAGAAGAATATATTGGCAGAAGTATATACTATTCCGAGCATGCAAACCAGAAAACGATTCCAGTTATTTTTGGGTCTCCCCTCATATTATTATTAAACTCATAGATTTGTGTTTGATTCTTATTCTACTTATTAATATTATTATTATTTGGATAACTTTATCCCTACTTATTACCAAAACTACTTCTTTTAGATTATTACTCTTTTTTCCTTCTTATCCTACCTCTTTTATTTTTACCTTCTACAGATACATATTTTTCTTAAGTCCTCTATATCTAAATTAAAGTCCAATCTGGTTTTTTACTGCTTCATAATTTCCCCAGTGAATAATCTCATTTTATATAATTTTTTTAACAATTCAGTATTGAAAAAGTTTGCAATTATAGTTTAATTATTCTTTTTATATTCAGGATTATCATTATTTTAATTTTATGTTTTTGTGTTAACAACTTCTTATAAGTATTTGAAATTATGCTTAATTTATTTGTAGAACTCTAATAAATATATTTATTGTCAACAAAATATTCATAAGAAAAAAGAATTTATTCCAAGTAAAATAGATTACTGAAAATATAGAATAAAATGTGACATAGCTTTTTATTGCCATATTTTTATGACTGTAAACAATTTTGCTTTCACTGTTATTGATTTAGCTATTAATTATTATCATTCTGTAACAAAATCAAAGAGAAATAAAGCTTGGATATGTTGAATATCTGAAATACTGTTGTGTTTTTTCGATATAACATTCTTAAAATAATATATAATTTCAATGATTGCATTTACTTTTCGGTAAAGAAAATCTATAGAAATTTTACAATTGTTGAAATTAAGAAGTGATAACTTCAAAATATTAAGAAGTGATAGGTTCAAAATATAATTATTTAAATTCTAATGATTGGTTTATAATAAGAATTCAGTCAATAAAGAGAATACTGCTGCAGCTTCATGTGACTTAGTACAGTAGTAGAATAATGGATTCAAGAACTGAAAATTACTCGAATCTCAATTCCATCACTTCCTCAGACTATATTGCCAATATTAAGCAGATACTAAAATACCTTACAATTCCAATAAATCTTTTTTGTTGGCCTTGACAAATTTACAGACCAGACTTATATCAAACCAAAAATTCCCCAGTAATAGTAAAAGATTTTATAGATTAACAAATGTGACAAATGTTTTTTCCTTGCTTATTTGTAGTTGGTAATATAACATTTTATTTCTAAACATATAAAATAAATTTATAGAAAAACCTATAGACAAAAATAGATCTAATTGCTGCAGGAAAAGTATTGGCATCATTTTTATGAACGCATTTTTTAATTTAAAATGTCAAAAGAGTTTGATAGAGAGCAAGAAAAAGATAGCAGATAATTTTTTAGAAAAATATTGTGAGAACGAGAAAGCAGCATTTCAACAGTAAATTTATATTAAGCCATGGCAGTATATGCAGGAAGAAAGAAATAGGAAAATAATTTTTAAATAATCCACTTTAAAAAATTAAATACGTGAAATTTTGTTAAATAATACAGAAAAAAGTATGGTTTAACAAAATACAAATTTGAAAGGGTGAGAAAAGCCATAGAAAAGAATAAAAGTTATAAATTTATAAAATGTTATCTTGGTATTAGGAAGAAAAATATTTCAGCAATAACAAGTAAAATTAGCATACTTACTAAAGCAGAAATTATATTTGTGAAGAACAAAAAAACTTTTAAGAAGTGATAGTTAATTAACGTTTTTAAAGAAGCTGAAGAAATAGATAATCTGTTGGCAAAGTTACTCATAGAAATGTCATAGTAGCTGGAATAGTATTAATCAAGATCATTATAAATCAACTGCTCAAAACTTTGTGCATGAATTAATTAAAAGAACAAGTTGGATTTAAAAGTAGTTGCACACAGTAAATCACTTCCAAGTATTAAGTTAAATTAGAGATACTGATTGCGAGTTGCCATTTTGCATTAGATTTGGTAAAATACATTTGATTTTATAAGCATTATTTCCATAATTAAAGGTTTGGAACTTTACTAAACATAGAATATTATCAGATTCTGAAGAAACTGCAATGATTAAACTTTATGATAATGCTGAAAAAAAAGTAACATGCATAAGATTATGTGGCAGAGCAATTTCATCTCTTCAAAATATTCGTTTTTGGATTCAATTAGAATACAAGGGGATTAAAAATAAATGGGAGATTACTTAAGTTACTTGGATTCTGTAAATCAGTGTTTCCCAACCTTTTTTGGCTCGTGTACCAAGGGTAGTACATCATGCTAAATTGTACCACTTCGTAAAAATGATTGTATTTCGTGAAATTTGTTATTGCGAGTGTGTTATTTTATTTGCATTATAAATATTATAGAGTGACCATGTATGTATTCACATCTCATAATGAGACAAATTACATTGAAACACGCCTAAATGTCACGCCAGATTATAAACTCACTGAAATTATAAACTCACTGTAACATATTTATATGTATGTGTTTGTTCAAAGTTTCATATTTTTTCCAAAATAATTTATTAAAGATTACATTATTACATTAAAGGTTATTTGGTACATATTTTGTTCAAAGTGTTTTCTCATTCCTTCATTTGGTTTTCCAGAATTTGAATCTGTTTTATGGAGAGGATAAATCCAGCATGTCCCAAGTCATGGTAAAAATAACCTCAGGGGTTATCAGGCTATCTCTTGTTTTTGTTTTCTTTATATTGTTCTGTATGAAGTTAATAGGATTAAAATTTTGATGATTAAATATTAGCTTACATCTAGTAATCCACAATAGATGATCAAGAATTAATGAGAGTCTAATTTCTGGGTATGATCCTTTTCTGATACATTCTTTCAAATTAAATAATTTAGATTGATTTGCCTTGATCCGACTCATTATTTATCTACTATTTTGTCATATTAAGTTTACTAATAAATGGTTTTAATAAAAACACAAAATTATAAAAAAACAATTAATATATTTTCTTATCATAATCAAATATTTTTATAAAATAAATTTAATGAGATCTTTGTGCTTGTTTCGAACAACATAATTTTTTGAAATTTGGTTCAAAAGATGCGAGGTATAATCTTAAGTCTACAGCTGCGTTCAATCTATTTCGATACTTATTTTTTTAAAAAATATATGAAGAAAAAGCTCTTCCTACTAATTCCGTATTAGTAAACGGTAATAATAATTTAAAAGCTTTCTCAGAAAGTTGTTCATATTCTTTAATGTTTAACCAAAAATTAATTAGATTGTGTCGTTTGAATTCTACTTGTAAAGTTCTGTCACGTGATAATTCTATTAAATTTTCTTTATCCTTTATTGATAATGATGTGGCTTTTTCTAAATTTTCTGCATAGAAGGGGTTTGAAATCCAATTATCATTTGTGTTTTCGGTTTTTGGAAAATATTCCATGAAAGACAATTTTAATTCTGTTAAATGTGCTATTATATTTTCACGTAGACTAACCTTATTTTCAAACAAAAAAATATGTAGAGTTTTGAATACTTCCAGTTGATTGTTTTCGATACTTATATATATTACTGTTTCCAAAAATCTAATTTCTTAATCATACTTTCAATTTTATCATTAACATTAAAGATCGTTATCGACTGTACATATTAACAACTTTACTGTATAATATTATTAATTGAAATAATTTTTATGAATTATAGGAAAAAACGTCTATGATATTTTTATGATTTAATTTTTTTTATGTCCGCCATTATTGATTATTTTTCGTGTACCACCAACTAGCAACTCGCATACCACCAGTGGTACACACTGCTGTAAATGATTGGTTGTTGCAAATAATGCTTCAGAGTAATAAGAAATATTATAAAAACATCCCACGAAAGCATAATATAAATACTAAAAAGATTAAAATAAGTTTAGTAGCTTTTCAAGGAATAAAAATAATGACTGATAACAATAAATAAATAATCCAGTGGCTTTATTGCTTAGAATTCATAAGAAGCTTGAGTGCCGGAACTGGAACTGATCTGAGGACCTTACCCTCCAGAATTTGATACTCTACTACTGCACTTGATAACACAAAGATGTAATAATAAATTAGAAGTTAACAAGAATAAATATATCTTTGTCAAATTACTTTTACAGTTAAAAATTATAACCATTGAATTAAACTTGGTTAGAATGATTTTTGTTAGAAATAATATTTAAATATGTAACTGAAAGATTTCCTCTCAGATTTGAGATTTGAGCATTTAATGAAAAGCAATATTGAAATTGTACACAATATGCTGATATTATTATTCAGAGAATTAAAACAGAAAAGGGCCTTACAAATATT
Organism: Epiperipatus broadwayi; assembly: GCA_028023455.1. NCBI lineage: Eukaryota > Metazoa > Onychophora > Udeonychophora > Euonychophora > Peripatidae > Epiperipatus > Epiperipatus broadwayi. The sequence continues at coordinate 420,735 of JAQFVV010006392.1, read as the reverse complement.
CCTCTCTGCACTAAAAATTTATTTTTATTTTGTGAATCATATAAAAAAATATAGGAAAGGATTTAATCATCAGTAAATGGATGAATTTGTAAAGAAAAGACTGAATCGAGAATTTGCATTAATTAAAAAAGATATATAATTATAACATTGAAAACAAACTGGATTAAATATAATGCTAGAAAATTCAATAGTTATTGTAATGTTGTAAAAACTGGGTCATTAGAATGATCTGGAAGATTTACTGATGGGATAAGATGTGGGTGTGATAATTAGAAAGACTTTCATATTATAATAGATGAAATGTTGATTTTTTTAAATTTAAATTCAAAGAATTGTTATGTAATTTCTTTATGTTATAATCATCTTGAATGTAAAACCCCCAATGATTTAATGTTTTCAAAATGTTTGCAAAGCTAAAATTAATATAAATTTATTATCTTATTTAATGCCTATTTACAGTGTTATAGAACTAATAAAATTACTTTTATTAAATAAGATTATATTTATTATATAAATAACTTCTTTTTTAAAAAAAAGAAAAACCCTAGGTCAGATTTATTTTTATTTTATTTACTTTCGCTAATAACTAACTGTCTTGTAATTTTGAAGAGAGAAAAATTGCATCTGTGGGATTTTTCTTAGCTGGCTGACAGATTGTTAGCTTAGAGCAAAGTTCTCAATATTACCAGATCCACTGAGTAAAGTTGGTTAAACTTCTCAACAGTACTCAGTAACTTGACCAGGATTAGAGAAATGCATTTGTCATTTAATCATTGTCAGAAATGGCATTAGCTGCCTTCAAAAATGGTCCCAAACTGATTTTTATTTTTTCCCCCTTTTGTAAAATACATTATTATTTGTTTCTTTTACTATGAAAAGTGTCATGGGGTTAATATTTTGGGTGGGTGTGAATAAAGTTAAATGTTTATGCTGCATAACTATTTTGATTGTTATGAGAAGGAAAATATTTTATATTAATTTTTCTTTAGTTAATATGATTTAAAATATTAAGTTTGTTCCATTAAAATTGTTATATAATATTAGTTAAAATTCAAAATTAGTCATTGTTTTTATCTTTACTTCTGTAATAATATAGCAGTAATAATAATAAACAGTTGTTTTGTCTTTGTACAAAAAAAATCATAAACGTTTGATTATTACTATAATATTACTATGAAAATGACTACCAAGTAGACATTTAAAAATAATCTTGAGATATAGAAAATGGAATGAATCACTTTTTTAAAAATAAATAAATACTGTTTGATAATGATTATGTTGATAATTAATAGAATTATTTTTCGGTATTTTTGTTAAAATATATAACTATTTTCAGAAACATCATTTGCTATTATAACATCAAAATATTGATATAATTTGCTATCGTTATTTTCAAGTCTGAGTTTGGTTTTTCTTTCAATTGTCTTCATTATTTACAGATATATATGAGTAACTCAGTCTATAATCCTAAAAAGGATGTAATAGCTCCATGTGAAGGCCTGTAATATCTTCCACCATATTCTTTGATTTTGCACTGCTTGCAACATCTTATGGAACTTATGGTCTGTAACCTGCCTAATTTTTATCACACTGGTTAATGATCATGAGAATGGGGATCTCCCAATTTTTCTTTCAGTAACAAGCTTTTATCTATGTGGGCCTCCTCACTGTTATATATCCTCTTATTAGCACAGACAGTCTTCTGTTGACTTTAAATTCTTGTAGAAATTAGAAACAATCTTGGATATCATCATGTATCTAATGCATCCATTCTTTTTTTCATCTTTTTTTTTTTTTAGTGTCCAAGTTTTAGTTGCATAAATAGGAGTTGGAATGATCAATTTTAATGTGATGACTTTTGAAATATTTTGATCTTTATATATTTTAGATGGTTTTGTCATTGCTTTTATTATTATTGCAATTCTTTTGCATATTTCCTGATCATCTTAACTATTACTGGCTATTGTGAAACACAACTATTTACTTTTATTTTAAAACTATATCACTTACTTTCCTCTGATACTTTTTTTATAATATTTGTTAATTTCTTCTCATCAGAAGATAAGATCAAAATAACATCAGTGTGTCTCAAATTAATTAGGCATTTCTCACTTACTACTATACTACTTCACTATTCCAATTTTCAAGAACATTGTTCATTATAATCTCACTATAGGCATTAAAAATAATAGATGAACGTTTACATTCTTGTATCTAATACCTGTTTCCATTAAATAAGAGTTTAAGTGCATATATTATTGATAATATATATATATTGTCAAAATATTTCTTTAAATAATTGGTTTTTAATTTCTTGTTTCACCAAAGACTTAAACAAAATCAAAACTTCTTCATCTTAGAAAGGCTATGTGTAATTGATTATTTACATATATATAAATTTTTTCAAAAGTCTAATCTGGCAACTTATTCATAGTCATGGGGTTTGGAAAAATAATTTGAACTAAGAACATAACAAATTATAGACGATGAATAATATCTTTGTTTTGATTGTGGTATTTTATTGTTTTAGTACATTTAACTGTACTTGGGTATAAATTATACATATATCTTAACATGGAATTATGAATTATCAAAATTCTAATTTTTTTTTTAATGTATCAGTTATAATTTTAGCAACTTTCTAAATACCAATCTTGATAAGAGATTTTGTTTAAAGTTCCATGATTATGTTACAATTGTCTTCTCTTTAAATCGGAATTTGTTCACTGGCATGCATAGAAAATTATATAGAAACTTAAAAGGATATAGGTTATTCTGATTTTCTTCATCTGTAGAATCGATATTGACATATTTTTAAATGCTCTATTTATTTGTTTGTTTAGGATAAATTTTGTAATCGAGAGTCACCATATTTCTATCAAATGGATTTTCTTCAAATTTTGAATGTACACCTGGGTCTCATTTTATGCGGTAGATAGGTTCCTCAGAAAATGCGCACAAAAGAAATCACACAAAAATAGACTTAACTTACCTTGAAAAATGGGGGATAGGTTACTGTAATTTTCGAAAATCACATAAAAACAAAGCAACAATGTAAAATTACATTAAAATTCGCATAAAAAAAAAATAATAATAATAATAAAATATGACTAATAAAAAATTTCAAATTTGAAAAAAATTGATGCAAGACAAACTTTTTTTATTAACTATAGTATTTAATTTTATTCAAAACAATATATTTTTATGTGTAATTTACATTTTTTTTTATACATTTACAGTATTTTAATCATTAGACTATTTGAGACATCAGATTCGTCATGATGTGATGTGAGGTACTGTAGCTTCTCCTTAAACAAAGTCAAGAGGAAATACAACTAAAACATTTTCCAATCATTGTTGATCCTTTCCATTTCGCTAAGCAATCTAAAATTGAAATTTTTGTTTCCAAAGAAATTCATTTTCTTGGGTGTTTTTCCTCTCCATTAGGATAAACTAAAAGTTTGAAATAAAAATAAGAACTTAGACTTTGGGCAAAATTTAATTAAAACTAACAATTAAAAATTAAATTATTTTTGTCTTTAATTTTTTAATTTTCAATTCCGTTTAAAAATCAAATTTCATTGTTTCACATCACATTAATTTCAGATCACGTTACATAATTTTTAAATTGTTAATTACTATTAAAAATCAGACTTTAATTGTCAAATTTAATTGTGCCCACCACTGTTACTCACCTTTTAAAAATAAACTTGCAGACACTAAATGATTAATTGATTATGTACTCTTCTTATAAAAAGCAAAAATAGAACGTGGTTTAAAATGCAAAAACAACAACATACATATATTTTTCATCTATAACGTTTGAACAGATTTACATTATAGTTTTGTAAAATTTATTACTTGCGGACACTAAATTATTAATTGATTACATACTTTTTTAAAAAACAAAAATAGAATGTGATTTAAAATTAAAACAACATGCGTAGTATAGGCATCTATAACGTTTGAACAGATTTACATTATAATCTTGTAAAATTTAATGTGTGTATATAAAATAGGGAAAGCCTGATTTTAAGTGAATTATGAACTTCTTTATTGCATAAAATATATTACAGTACTATTATAAAGCGCTGAAAATATTGAAATTATTAGATGAAAGTCAAACTTCGATAATGCACTATTACTTTAAATATAACGCGAGTGCGCGAAATTTATAATATTTAAAGTAATAGCGCATTATTGGAGCTCGACTCTGATCTAATAATTTTTATCACATAAAAGAAAACCGCATACAAAGATATTAAGAAGAAACATGAATCGCATAACTTCAAAATCGCATTAAATAAATCCTCATAAAACGAGACCCGGGTGTATTAGAAATCTACGTCAATGGAATATTTCAGAATTGTCAAGTGATTTATATAATCTATGGCTATTAGTGGACCAAATTTTAAGCATATTGGTATTTGTTCAATAAGTTTTGAGTAATAATAAATAAAATAATATTGAAATTGATTTTTTTTTATAAAGTAAACTTTTCTAATAATAAATTATATACAAATAGTAACATATGTATAAAAGAATAAATTTAGATTACATAATATTTGATACAAGGCAAATGAAAAATGATTTCAACTTGGAAAAAGTAATATTATTCATTGGTATATGTGTACTTTATTTAAAATTATTACATTTTATATATGATTGTATCGAAGGATGCGCTTTGTTTGGATACAAATAACATTATGAATTAATGCTGACATAATGTACAATTCAGGAAAATATTATACTGCCAAATTTTGTTTATAGTTTTTTAGGTAAGAATTTGAGGACACTCAAGTGTAAACCATGCTTTATTTTTTTTAAGGAAATTGTATTTCTTGTTATTAAATATGATAGAACAGGAGCAAACAACATGGTTCTAGAAATCAATTTTTAATGTGCAATTTTCTTTCACAGCACAGGCTGTGATATTGATTTTATTTGTTTAAATTAAAATTGTCTATACATATACATTTAGGTTAAAAGGATAGAGTGGATTCATTCTGTCTTTTCAAAAGACTTTATCTTGTGTTTGGAAAGGAGAGTAGTCATTCAATGTTTAAATCTATCTAGTGCATGTGTAATGGAGTGATCCCTAAGTATTATCTTTTAAGTTATGTCAATTTTTCTGTATTTTTTATAAACAATATATATATAAAAGAAAAGAAAGAAAAAATGTATTACTGACAAGGTAACTAAATTGTTGGATTATTTAAGTGAAGGGTTGGAGCAACATATATTCATCAATGAGCAGAAATTAATAAACTTTTATTTAATTCAATAAAAATTGCCTTGGAAGAGAATAAATCATATGAAACGATTTCACCTTGATTTTAGGATGTCCATATTTCCACAGTGCCTAACTTGGGAAACACGGCCAAAAAAAAAAAATCTTTATTGGAGATTACTGTATATTTCAATATGAAATAAAATCACAAAGCATATAAACATATTTATATTACTAATAACATATTATTCATATCATAATATAAACAAAAGCAAAAGACAATTGTATGCATAAATTATCTATAAAAACAAAATTACAAATTGAAATCACTTATTATTAAATATGAAAATAATGGGGAGCCATTTTCATTTTGGGAAAATTACTGATTAATCAGTCAAAAAATTTATTATAAGATGGCTGTCGATTAATAGTCTTGCAGCTTGTGACCACAGAGCTCTTGTGAAAAGGTATTTAATAATGGTTGAATTCTTAAAACAAGGCAAATATTACATAGATAGTCAAGGTAAGTACTTATTATAATTGTTTGTTTTTTTTAAATCTTATTGCATGGATTTGAGAAGTAAATCCAGGATTTCATCTAATTCAAAAAAAAAATATGCGAACGCTAATTTGCCCATTATGATAAAACATAGCGTAACTCAAGCTGACCCAAAAAAATAAAAAAAAAAGGAATCAAATATCTCAAATGAAATAATTCAGGCCATATCTGATCAATCTAACGAAAATTATAACTCTTTTCCACAAACTCCTACTAATATTTCACCAAATAAGTCCGTTTTGCCAAACAAGCAAACGAACTTTCTCATGAGCCCAGAACTAGACACTGAAATTACCGAGTCTGAGTGTGATTTGTCAGATCAATCCCAAGATACTTTAGAACAAAATACCAATAATGAGCAATGCATGCTCGAACATTCTCAAAATAATCCATTAAATCAAATCTTAATGCAAAACTCAAATACGAGTCAAATGCGGGTATTTAAACATAACATGGAACAAACTACAGCTTACGTTAGTTCACTACATCACGAAACTCAAGGTGATACAGTAATAACAATAGATCCCCCTGAATATAATAAGCCTAATGAAATATGTAGTAGCTTTAAGTATAAAAGTAATTGTTCCCCAAAATGGGTTTTTCCCAGAACCAAAAATGTTAAAAAAAAAAATCTTAACTCCGATAGCGATAAAAATACGACAAGTACGGAAAGCGATGATTGCTATTCTGCCATAATATATGAATCAGAAGACTCTGATCCTCAAAAACAAATATCTATTAATAAAAAATACTTACAACATGTTCATAACAAAAAAGCAAATAATATTAAACAGAATAAAGTTAAAAAATCCACAAATAGTAAAGAATCAAAAAATAAAAAAGTCTGGAGCCTAAACCTCAACACTAGCCAAATGGACAATTACGTTCATACCGAACATGGCTCTTTGGGTCCACGGAGATCTACAGAATCAAGCCCTCAAACAAAACAAACAGCCGAAAATAGCACAAGATACAATAATGCAATTTAAAAACTCAAAAAAACAAATTGAAACACAAGAAAAAACGTTTAAAGTAAAACCTATCTCCGATAATGATATAGAAAGTTCTAGATATTCCAGCTCAGAGTTTGAATCGGACAATGAGGCCTATGAAGCCATTGACCTTAAAACAGAATTAATACAGAAACAGCATAGTTCATATAATAAATCGAATAAAAATAATAATAAAACTCCAAAATATTACTATCCAAAAAAAAAAGCTTCAATTAGCAAAGATACAGATAATAAACATAAAAAACAAATGGGAGGTAAAGCTGAAAATAATTCCACTCAATCAGAAATTACTCCTGATTGCAGAGCTAACAACAACAACGAATCAGCATCTTTCCAGCATAGTGATATAGCAATTGAGATATGTCATACTTTAGAACTTAATTCTGGTGTAAATGATGAAAATCTCCCCTCAAATACCGCAACAAATGGAAACTACTTTGGTTATATCGTAAATCGAACACACAAATCTTCAGAAATTAATTCTGACTCTGATATTGACCATCCAAAGGCAAAAACCATCTCATATTACAATACAGGTCTCCCTGTATCAACCCCCAAAAATCCTACGTTAAATACAGATAACCGTGCATTTGAAAGTCAAAAACTCTCACCAGAGGCGAAAAATGGACACTCACTTGAAATAGCCAAAATCAGCGATAATAATAAAAATCTAGGTTGCAAAAGGAACTACAACATCAATTTTCCATCACTAAACCAAAACAACACACCAAACAAACCACAACAGAATACTAACACCACAAAGAAACAATCATACACCAATATCGCCAAAAATAATAGCATATCGCAGGTAAATGCAAACCGAAACTTTCTTAAGAGTAACACATCGCCAACTTATGAACAAAATACGGACTCAGATACAGAAATTAATTCTGACCCAAACTACATGATGATTGATCTGATGGAACAATCTACTGATTTCACACAAATGCAAAGTCATAGTAGCCATGATGATGAAATATTCAACATGCAAAACTTTGATGAGGAGCAAACAACTTGCTCAAATCGCTAGCTTACTACAGCAGTGATAAAAGTCTGATTCTGGCTGTCACTGACAGCAGTTGCTCTCTCATTAAATTCCCATTTGATGACTTGTGTAACATGATCAAGAATTCAAACATAGCAGATACAATCTACAAGATATCTAATCATCCAAATGATAGATACATCGCCATAGAATTCACCAGCTGGGCGAATAGAAATGTATTTAAAGACACACATAAAACCCTTAAAAACCTATTCATTTGTTATATAGACTTAAACCGGGCTAATGCCTTGTCTGGCAGAATCAAGAACTGCATACGTGGCTTAGATGAGAATAGACTACAAGAAATACTGTCACCCTTTGGTAAGGTCAACAGTTTCAAATACCTGCCACAAGACAAAGCTAGGTTACAGATTTTTTCAAATATAGCCTCATTTGAACTACACCTGAAACAAGGCAATAACTCAAGTGATATTCCAACAGTGGTTAAATGCATGGGACAACCAATGATCCTAACTTTTTTAGGCATAAGGCCTCAATGCTTCTACTGTGGTCTAAGAACACACATCAGAGATTGTGTTGCAAGATTCTGTGAACTATGTGGCATCAAAAAGAACAGATATCACAAATGCAGCCAGCAGATTAAATACAATGCAACAAGTGTGGCTAATCAGACCAAACAATCACCCAAACAGTCAACAGCAACAGAACAATTTAATCAAACGAATGAACAATACAGAATTACTCAAAAACCATCTAAGAAATCCTATCAGAAATCACTTCAAACGCTCCAAAACAACAAAATAAAAATAACTACAATACAAACTCCAATCAAAACATAAATAAGTAAACCACCTCAAATAAAACTAATCATGAAACAGACAACAAATCTCCCACAAATACTATCCAAAGCAGATCATTTGAAACTGAATCTGATCCTACTAAAATAACAAAAGCAATCCCTACTCCTAAACACAAGCATAGTCAAGACCCTGGTCTGTCTAATAACCAAAATCAGACAACACAATTAAATAAATACAACAGAGAACAAACCAACAAACCCAGCCTAACAGATGAAGAAACAGAAATGGATACTTCAAAGTAAAACCCCCAAAATAAAAAAAGAAAATCTTCAGGAATACAGAAAGTTAGTTCAGAAGATGATACACAAATAAAACATATACCAACAAATGCACAAAATCAAGATGCATCACACAACACAAACTCGTATGGAAAAGTGTCAGCTGCAGAGAAAAAGCAACAGCTGAAAACTACCTTTCTCCACATAACAACAAAGATAAGCCAGATTCGTAACAAAGACTATACCCTCCATTCTTCACTGATAACCTATTACAAGACTCACTGCCAATAAATATAGATATATCGCATAAACCAGGGAAAAATCCGACTACGGTAGATAATAGTGCTACAATTAACCACATTTATGAAATGTAAGATTGTTGGCATGAATGTCAGGGGAATAAACATTCCTTCCAGAATATATGCCATAAGGCATCAGTCCCAAATCCACTCTCCCCACATTTTATTCCTTGGTGAAATCAAGTTCCACTCAGAGTCCAGCCAGAAGATTTTGGAGGTGCTTGAAGGTCTTGGTTTCACAAAACTCATAATCAACTACACAGCTGCTGATGGAGTTGGCATAGTGATAAACTGCCAACAACCTCCAAACAAATTCAACATAATCTACCATGACAATAACATAATAGCAGCAAACATAAGCTATGGTAATGTGTGTGGGTTTTTTTTCATTCCTTTAACTATGTTCCTTTATTCAAAATGTAACCTTTATTAGACCTAATAAAATTTGTTTTTTAAAGTAAAAATTTATTATAAAATATTAAAATAATAAATATTAATTCAAATTAAATATAAAGTTAAAATTAAAAAATAAAAGTAAAAATAAAAATGAGTGGTAAATTGTCCCCAAAAAATATGTCAGGACACCCAGATAAGAGAGATCAAACCGGGACTTGATGGAATGTTTACAAAAATGATGAAAAGGCAAAAAAAAAATTTTAAGCACATGTAAGCAGTATATATATATATATTAGTTCAACCTATGTAATACATGATTATTTATTTTTTGGTTAATTAATGCTAATATAATGATACTTTTTAAGGGGTTTTCATTTTGCCATTTATTGTAAAATGACTTTTCAAATCACCAGTAATATAGTGCTGGATTAATAGAATCTTTCTCTTTACATTTTTTAAACAAAAATTAAATTTATTGCCTATTATTGTTTTGATTCGATTCTTGTGTGATCTTACTTGTATCTATATGAAAATGATTATTATTAACATATTTCTTTGAAAGGGTACTAAAAATATTCATAAATCTAGAGTCAGTGTTATCATTCTCCTATCTAATCAATGCAGGTCTGCTTTTAGCTTCTAAAGAAATCACTCAGACATAAAAGGTTGATTTATTACTTCATTTAACACTTAAAGAATAAAAAGTTGCCTTGCTGGACATCATGAACAGTTGAAAATAAAGTCTATCAATAGTTTTCTGTGAAATGTTATCAGTCTGATTTTAAATATAATTTACAAATTTCAAAATACTTTTAAATATAAAAAGTAAATAGCTTTGTCATTTAAGCATGATTGATTTAAAATATTTTCACAACTTACCCTTATATTTGAAGAAAAAAAATTATTTATACAGGCTAATTTAATTGCTTTAAAAACTTTTTCTTAATAATAAAAATGATAATTTGCTTGCGGTTTTAAAAATATCTGGATAGCATACACTCCACAAATAATTTGTAATTTCTATTGCAATATGTTTACAGATCGAAAATTTGAGAATCAGTTAATTAGGAAATCTATAACTAACGCATTTCTCCTACAGACTATATTGTGTGAAATGTGTATATTTTCAAACGAATAAAAAGAAACCAAATAGTGCATTTCATTTTGGATAGAATTCTAAAATTAATGATAGATGTCAAATTAGTGTTTGTATTTTTCATTTGCTCATTATTATATATATATACACACACACTTTAAATATTCAAAACATCATATGATTACTATTTCATATGCTTACACAACTCTCCACTCAGTAATGCTACCACGTGCAAGCCAACATAATTAATGGATGCGGGAAGGTCTTTGCATAAAATCCCTATCTAATGTCTATTCCTCCAATATCTCCAGACTACTTTCTAGTTTGTGGCTTTCATCACTTGAGGAGCTAGATAGGGATTTATGCAAAAACCTTCCAGCATTTCATTGATTACAAAGGTTTGCACTTGGTAGCCCTACTGAATGGACAGTTTGTTAATGTTTAAATATTCAGAAATCGGATAGTAGTGCTAATTAATTTGTGGAAAACATGTAATATTTTTACCTTACTAGACAGAATGTAAGGAAATGATACATTCGTCTTGGTAATATAAAATTTTAGACATTAGTTTGAAATTGAAACTTCTTTTTTGAATGCAGATAGACTCTAAAAAAAAAAAAGTTATTTGTTACTAGAAGCAATTTTCAAAGATTATAATATATAGGGTATATCAGCACAGACTTTCACACGCCCCACCATTTTCCACACTATCTCATAACACTGATTCACTTGAACACATATATGTTGAAAAGATAAATAATCACCAATATAGGTATTTCACGCTAAACCAGCAATCATCAGTTGGTCCAGATTACCATCTCTACACATATATGCTATAAGTGCTCAGATATATATTAAGATAGCCAATCCTAATACTTTAATGGACAGGCTTCAATCCACTCCAACTCTTCAACCGTCCATCCAATTGAAAATCTGATGATGAAATGCTCAAAGGCCACCCTGAGGCTGAGATTCTTGTCACACCCATGTTGACCTAAGGTCAATCTGACCCCTCATGTACAGGACATAATCCATTTAATACATATACAAGGGATGGGCAGACATCTCTACTATGGTTATAATGTAAATGAATTAATCTATGTAAATGGATTTCTAATTACAGTTAATGGTTGATTACTTGGGAAGGGGGGTCATTTTGACATGCAAATAGCAGAAATGAAAACTAAGTTTATATCTAGGAGTATATAGTTTTTGGAATTCCTTGTTTTATCATAACACTGAACTGCACAGGATCTTAGTTGCCAATAACAAGATATTTTGTTCTGGGGGGGGGGGGTTAAGAAATTAATGGTGAATTATTACTTCATCAGTATGGTTGTGTCTTATTTCTAATTATTAATATATTCAGAGAACTAATATAATATTCAGAGAACTAATAGATAGTGAACATGTTAATAGATTATTTATTAGAAAATTAAATATTTATTCATAAAAGTGGAAAAAATATGAGTATTTATTATAATAATAATAAATGATTTAATTACATTGAAGTGAATTAACTTTTTACACATAGAAATGATAATAAATATTTCAGATTTTTATATTTGTTGCTTGAACAGAAAAGATGAATACATTATCTATTCTACTTCATATGAATCATTTCAATTATGTGTCTTTATTTTGAAGTTAGAGTTTACTATGTTGTGGAAGTTTTCAACATTTGATAATTGTCTATGATAGAATACATAAATTATTTCATTTATAATTTTATTTTGTTTAAGTTTACTTGAATATTTCTTAGCAATTTATGTTTTGAAATTTTTTTTTTCCATTTGTCCATTCATGTTTAACATCCTAGAATGTGATGCTAAATTCATGTTATTTTATTCTAGACCACTTTATTATTATTTTCTACATCAGCTGTTTTTGACTTACGATACCCAAACCATTGTTAGTATGTGATGGACTTACAATTGTTATGTGAAAGATAAACTGTTTTTGAAAAATTATATTTAAATAATTTATTCAATGTAAAACTGAATATATTAAAAAAAAAGAAACTATTCTATTGATTATTACTTCCTTTGTCATAGACAAAAATGTCCAGGCTTTTTGAACTCTAGATCAAATGCCATTTTAGCACCACACAATCACAAGTGCAATATTTTTTTAGCTGTCCTTATAAATGTTTTGTTTCTAAATAAATTCAATATTTAACTTTTATTGTGGTAATTATGTTTTGATTATCAAAAAACTAAAATAAATGTGTGGGGGGTTTTTTACTTGCCTACCTTTTTGTTTTGATGCCGAAATTTTTTTATAAAGGATGATAGTACGAAGAAGGTTTGATATTCCTTGGGTGGATGCTGTTGTTTTATATGGTTCATTATTTCAAGCTCTCAATCTATTTAATTAATCTTGCTTATGTTTTATCTTAAAGATTAAGAAAAGTCATGAATTTTTACAATCTTCTGTAATTAATAAATGTGATGTTTTAAAAATACATCTTAAATCTGTTTATTTTTTACATAATTAATACACAATTAGCAGTTGGAAGCATAATAATTATGTTAACAGCTAATATATTTCACTGCAATCAAATGTGATAAATCCATTTCAAAACCAATTAAATAAACACATTGGTCATTCAGAGACAAATTAACAGTGGTTTGAGTTATCTTTTTTTAATGTTGATCTTCTTTTAATTATCTACAATGTTTAGATTACTGGACTTTCTTTAATTTGTATTGTTAAATATTTATGGGCTCAGCTTCTGGGAGTAAGACACCGCTGATAAAAACTTTATTATGTAAGTCATTATTTTCTTCTAGATTTTGCATGTTATTTGTATGTTCAAAAAGAAAGACCTGTAAAAGAATTGGGAAAGTGAGGTTTACTACAGGAATGCTCACCTCAAAATGAACAAATTTATATATGACACCCTAGTGCATATGATATTCTTATGGAAGAGAGATTGTTGGCAATCGAAATGGATTATTGTAGGAAATGCCAAGATCAAGACTAGAAAAAAAGACAAATCAAAAAATCAGAGAAGTGATTGGGTCGAAGAAAAAAAAATCTAGCAGTAATATCTTTGTAATGCTGATTATCTGGTACCTTTATCTTCCAGATAAGAATGTAAAACATCCATTAATTGACTATTATTTGATAGCTAGCTGAATGGGCTATGGTTCAACTAATTGAAAAAAAAAAAACACTTCATTCCAAATCGTGAGTAGTGATAAGGTACTGTGAAAAGAGTATACAAGACACTTATGCATGTAAGTTGTTGGATTTAATCTATTTGAAATGTTTAACAAAAAGAATTAAGAATAATGCTTTTAAAACTCATATTTCTTTTATATCAGTTGTATCTACTTTGAGAGCCATTATCAGCTATGCCTTTGATCACTGCTTCCAAGCTTGACATGAGTCAGCTCACTAGTATTCCAGCCATCCCTCTTATCTTTAAACTTAGTTAAAACCTATTTAATTTTTTTATTTTTGTCTAATAATCTCTTTTATAAGTTGTATAAAAATAGTTTTTTGATTTATTTTTTTAATCTTTAAAACAAATTGTGTGTGAATGTGTATGTTAACAGTTGAATATATATATATGAATGAGTGTGTGTGTGATGCCTAGTATACATAAATTGATTCAGCTGTCATATCCAGATGGTGAACCAGAAGCTAATCCCCCCTTTTTTTTAATAGGTTAAAAAAGCCTTGTGAATCAGCTTTTTAGAAATGATTTCATTTATATACATAATTTTATTAATAATTTTTTTTTAAAAAAAAAAGAATCTAAAAAATTAAAATTTCCATTTAAGAAATTTTAACTGTAATAAATAATTACATGAGTATGTGTCTTTATTTACTCACATATTCTTATAGGTATATATTTAGGATGTATAGTCATAATAGTTATATATTTAAGAGGTATAGTTATAATTTTTTAAGGTTTAGATAGAGATAGTTTCTTACTTCAAAATAAAAAAAGCTTATATCTCTGCATATGCCAGAAGATAAACATATTTGAGTGAGATCTGGTATTTTTTCTTCTTCATTGATTGTAAACAAACAAAAAAAATGGACTCTTCCCTACATCATCTTCAAGTTTTAAATGAAGTAATTAACTAAAACATCATGAAATCTCAGTTAATTTATATACTTGTATATCATATATAACATTGTTTTAAAAATCCAAGAAACCAGAAGAAATGATTTTAAAAATAGTGTAATAGAAAACAATATTCAAATTATATGATTTTCAAGACAAATTCATTAGAGAAAGATACGTTATAATATTGAACACTGAATTGATTAAGAAAAAATTAAATGAAATGATAAATATTAAAATGATCTTTGGTTTAAAGTATGACATTGTTATATCTCTAACACTTGTGATTTGTATTTAAAATTATTTAAATGTGTCATTATAAAGAGTATCTTTGAAATGGATTTGATCATCTATGCAAAGAGAAAATAGGAATATATTTACAATTTACAGGAGAATTTCAAAAATGGTTTGATTAGTATATGCAGTTTAAACAACTTTTTGCATGCAAGATTTATGTGTAAGTTGAAAAAATAAATGAATTTTATTGCTGAGATATATTAAAATGCTTTTTTTCTTTAATAAATGTGTTCCTATATTGATTTTTTTACATAAACAATGTAGTAACTGAAAACAGGCTTATTATATACCTGTGTGTCTATATATGTAATATAGGGTATATGAGCACAGACTTTCAGATGACCCATCACTCTCCACTCTATCTAATATCACTGATACACTCAAAGCACATATATGCTGAAAAGATAAATAATCACCAATATACGTATTTCATGCTAAACCAGCAATCATCAGTTGGTCCAGATTATCATCTCCCACACATATATACTATAAGTGCTCAGATATATATTAAGATAGACAATCTTCCTACTTTAATGGACAGGCTCCAATCTACTACACCCTCCAACTCTTCAACCATTCATCCAATTGAAAATCTGATGATGGAATGCTCAAAGGCCACCCTGAGGCCGAGATTCTTGTACCCATGTTGACCTAAAATCAATCTGAACCCCACATGTACAGGACATAATCCATTTAATACATGTGCAAGGATGGGCAGACATCTCTATAATGTAATAACTGAAAACAGGCTTATATTGGTGATTATTTATCTTTTCAGTATATATGTGCTTTGAGTGTATCAGTGATATTTAGATAGAGTGGAGAGTGATGGGTCGTCTGAAAGTCTGTGCTCATATACCCTATATTACATATATAGACACACAGGTATATAATAAGCCTGTTTTTAGTTATTACATTATAGAGATGTCTGCCCATCCTTGCACATGTATTAAATGGATTATGTCCTGTACATGTGGGTTTCAGATTGACTTTAGGTCAACATGGGTGTGACAAGAATCTCGGCCTCAGGGTGGCCTTTGAGCATTCCATCATCAGATTTTCAATTGGATGGATGGTTGAAGAGTTGGAGGGTGTAGTAGATTGGAGCCTGTCCATTAAAGTAGGAAGATTGTCTATCTTAATATATATCTGAGCACTTATAGTATATATGTGTGGGAGATGATAATCTGGACCAACTGATGATTGCTGGTTTAGCATGAAATACGTATATTGGTGATTATTTATCTTTTCAGCATATATGTGCTTTGATTGTATCAGTGATATTAGATAGTGTGGAGAGTGATGGGTCATCTGAAAGTCTGTGCTCATATACCCTATATTACATAAACAATGTAGTAAATTATTTTTGATTTTTCTAATATTACTGAAAATATTGGATACCCTGTAAGTAAATATTTTAGTAATATTATTCTGCCGCTATTAAATATAAGAGAGAATCTCATTTATGTATACATGTCTTGTTGTGATGAACAACTTTAAAAGAAATCGAGTTATTTTTCAACTAAGGAATTAAAAATTATCTCCGTCCACTTTTTTCACATAAACATTAGGACATTGAAGTAAAATTATATTATTACTTAAATTAAATAGAGTTTTCTGCTAATAAGTGGAGTTGTGCTTTCTGTTTTATACCATTAAACTGAATTATTATTCATTTGTGAATGGCCTGACATATATAGATTTTATTTTATTTTTTTTGCAATTTTTGTATGTATGTTACAAATAAATGTTGAAACTATAAAAATAAGAATTCTTATATTATTATGCCATAAAAATATTTTCTTTTAAATCTATATTCTAATTTATTATATAGTCACATATTTTTCCATGTTTCTCAATGTATTAGCCAGCTAAAAAAACATGACATTAAGAATTATTAAATTAATAGTCAGTTATATAATGAATACTATACAAGAATGAATTTACTTTGAATTTTATTAATGTTCAAAAGAGTAGGTGTATAAACATAATAATTCATTCTATTCTTAATCCTTTACAACAGTATTTTTTAATTCACAGTTTGAAGGAAGGATGGTTAACTATAAATTACATATACATGGAGTTGTGCTAAATTAATATCTACATTAAGTAACCTCTCTAAATATTAATGCCTTGTCTTCATTTGGATGATATATTTATTATGAATTCCCATCAATGCTAGCAAAGGTAAGTATATAAATATCAAAAGTGTAAAGAATAATTAGATCCATTATATTACTGATCCTTTCCAAATAGTGTCATTTATTTATAGCCTGAAGGAGAGTAGTTTAATCCAGTAATTATATTGATATTTATAAATTTAAGATACAAAAACACAACTCTTTATCAGTATTCAAATTTTTAAGTGATTAAAGAATTTGCTTTTTTTTTAGAATTTGAAAATAGTCCTTTCATTTATTGCCTATAGATTTGCTAATAATGATTTAAAATTACACCAGTTATGTTTCTGAAATTGCCGAAAACAACTTTTTACACTTTTTCATAATCTTTTTCATACCCTCTCAACATAGTTCTATAATATCTAAACTTTTGCATAATAATATATTGTATTAATACACATTTGGTAAAAATGCATAAGTTTTAAATCTTATTGATCATGGGATAACAATCCAATTTGGATAAGTAGCTTATTATAATTTACTAGAAATCTACTGATGCCTTAGATCCCTTTTCCAGAATCACTCAATCTTTTGACTGGCCTCAAAATTCTGGTTCAGTAAATTAGGGAATACATAGTTTTTACACAATCATTCTAATTACTGTGGTTTATTTTATTGTTCATAGAGAAATGTCACTGGTATAAACAAGAAAAAATATATTAATGTCATTATTTTGAATTATTGTTTCTTGTAATGTTATGAATTATAAATTATCCATTCTTATGTGAAAGAAGTTATGTTAAATTTGTAATAATTTTATGATTTTTTTATTGATTAAGTTAATGCATTAATGATAGGGAACTACGTTCAGTTCATATACTTTATTATACTTCTGACACATTTTTTCTTTTTTTTCTTTTTAAATTTTTTTTCTGAATTCTAACAATCATATGTTAATAAGACAAATTGAGTATCTATCATATTTGAATTATTTGTTTTTAGGTTACTAATGAAAAACAAAAAACTAGTTGGATGCCAAGCATTCTTCGTAGTGGACCACCAAGCTCATCTCAAACAACATCTGTAGTAAAGCATTCAACACCTACTGTTAGTGATCCATTAGCCAATAAGGTAAATAAACGAAAAATTTTAAAATATTATGTCTTTACCATTTTTCTTTTAATTAAGTTTGTCTTAAATCTAAAAAAAAAAAAAACTAACCAAATTAATAATTCAGAGCTGATAGTCAAGTGATCAGATTCTCTTATTGCTTTTTGTGTTTAAGGTTTTTTTTTTATTAAGAAAATGTTATTTATTTGCTCCACAATTTATTAACTTGAATGAAAAAATGTTTCCTTGTTGGTACTATAAGTAGTTTGAAGCTATTTTTATGCTGTGTAACATGTGCTATATGTTCAATTATGTAGGTAATGGATATATTACAGCATATCCTAGATCTGTGTCATCATATTTCAAAGATTTAATTGTAGCAAAATAGGCAAACAGTTTTTTTGTATTGACAATGGCAACTTTATAATATTAGCTTTTTTTGTGAAAATGATTTATAATGATCTTAGTAATCTTATGTAGATGGCTAATACAACTGTAATTCCTAATGCCTTTTTTTCACTCTTATTAAATTTCTATGTTACTATTCCATTTTTTTTTTTCACTCATCTAGTAAATCCTTATTATTTAACTCATTTTCTTCATCTATTTCCTTTAAAATATCTATATTACTTTTATTCCTGACATTTTTTCATTTGTCATAGAATTAATTACAAATTACATTCCTTTTTCTATGTTTTATTTGCTCAATCAATCTTCTTTTTTCATTTACTTTTTTCAAAACTTCACTTGTTATTTTATTCATCCAACTGATTTTTTCCATTCTTCTCCATGATCACATCTCAAAGGGCTTTCAATTTGTTTTTAATTTTATTACTCATTGTCCACTTTTTATAACCATACAATAGTATATTCCACACATCTTCGCTTCTTCCATTCTCATTCAACCAAATACCTAAATTCCTTTACCTATTGAACTATGTTATCATGGATTTCAATCTTTATTCCATGTATTCTTCCAATTTGTTCCACGTATTTTGAAGACTCTTCATCCTCAGCTTATAGAGCAAAATCATCTGCAAGTCTTATACATTTTATTATTCTACTTCTAACTTGCTTTTCCACAGTCTAAATAATTATTTAACATGTCTTCTAAATAAATATTAAAAAGAACAAATAACATACTGCAGCCTTACCTAATTCCTCTTTCTATATTCACTTCATCAGTCTCATTATTCTTCAATGTAATTCCAATCCTTTGCCCAATATACATGTTCCAAATCAATCTTCACTCTTTCCAAAATGCTCCTTTATTTTTTTAAGATGATCATAAATTTATTCCAAATTACTTTTATGAATTTTCTAAATCCATAAAACATATACCAATTCCTTTATCTTTTTCAATACATCTCTCTGTAATTGATCTAATAAGGCCAATAGCACCTCTTCTACTTTTTCCTTTCTGAAAAACCAACTGTTCTTTTCCAATATAATATTCTACCTTCCTATAAATTATTTGAGACAAAATCCTCAATAAAACTTTAGAAACATGAGATAACAAACTTATTATTCTATACTCATCACATTTAACAGCTTACTTCTTTTTAGCAATTGGAATTATTATAATCCTTAAAAAATCTTCAGACAAACTCCACTATTATATATCAAATTGCAAGTCCAACTATTTCCTTCATATGATTATCATTTCTTTTGCTTGTTATTAAAACAGGCAAAACTCTCTATAAGTATTGCCACTCAGTGCAAGCCAAAGTAATCAATGGATGCCAGATGGCTTGTACATAAAATCCCTATTTAGTGTCTACTCATTCAATATCTCCAGACTAGTTTCTGGCTTGTGGCCTTTATGGTTTTGTAGTTAAGTAGAGATAAAAGGTGGAGGGTTGCATTAGATCCTAAGATCTAGGTGATCCAAGGCTCCTCACTGATGAATGCCACAAGCCAGAAACTAGTCTGGGGATATTGTATGAGTAGGCACTAAATGGGGATTTTATGCACAAGCCTTCTGGCATCCATTGATTATTCTGGCTTGTACTGAGTGGCAGTACATATAGAAAGTTTTGCCTGTTTTTATTTCCTTCATAGTAAATTATCTCTATTTCTTTCAAAAAAATTCTATAAGTATTACATTTCTTCATTTGTGCAATCAACTTTATTACTTCATCTGGCAACATATCCGTATCTTTATCATCTTCATTTTCAAGTTCATAATTAATTGAATTGTTGATTTTTTTCTAAATAAGCACTGAAGATATCCTTTTTATCTTTTTAATATATCATTGCTGTCAGTTAGGTTTCCATTCTTATCTGCAATTTCATTTGCTAATCATGTTTTTTTCTCCCAAATGACATTTCTAATTATATCAAATACCAGATTATATGTTTTCACCTGTTGAAACATTTCTATCTTTCTACATTCTTGTTGCAACCATTTTTTTTTTTTTGCTAAATTTATTTCTCTTTTTAGCTCATTATTAATGTTTCTATATGCACTTTGTCTTCCCTCAATATTGTCATTCTTCCATTTTTCCAATATATCTTTTATTATTCAAGATCATTTAGCTTTCTTTAACTGAATAGTGCCTATTTTATTTTTTCCTGTTTTTAATAATCCTTCTTTAATCCTGTGCCAGAATTATTAATATATTCTTTGTCTTTATTAATCATTTTTATTGCATTTTCATATATTAAACCAAATTGTCCTTTTTTCATTTACCTAATTCCTATCTTTCATATCTTATTCTCTTTTTATTTTTTTAAACTCAACTTCTACTCATAATCAAATTATGATCTGAGTTTAGCTCAGCATCAGAAAAAGCATGCAAACTCTCAATAGGATTTTTATATCTATTCTGAATCAATGTGATAAGGTTATCTATCACTTAGAGCTTTCCTTATATATAATCTTCTTATATGATTTTTAAAGCAAGTGTTTGCAATCACAAATCCATTTCTCTTTACAAAATTGTACAAGCTGGCTACCTCTTTCATTTCTTTTTTCCAATACTATAATTTTTAATTCCTTACCTTTCCCCATAACAGCATTCCAATCACCTAATAGCAAATACATGCATTTTTTCCCTCATGTTAGATAATAATTTTCTTTATCTTTTCATATTTTTCATCAATTTTAATATCATTATGACTAATAGTCTGCATATAAACTTTTATGATTACCAAATTTATAGGTTTTGCAGTTATTCTCATCATCATCAGTCTATCATCTATACAGTCAGTTTTCCACACTATTCTATATTTTCTCTCCAATGGCAATGCCAATTCTACTAATTGGTCTACTATCACCTGAATAAAATAACATCTCTACTACTTACTTTCCCAAATCGCTCTCACTTCACTTAATCTTATAGCATCTCTCTTTTTAAATTTTTTAATTTTCCAGCTCTTCTTAATGATCTAACATTCCACATGCCAATTCTCAGCATGTCATCTTCTAATGAATGAACTTTATGAGGATTTCACAAGTTTACAATCTGAGTAGCCTCATATCTACTGCTGGGCAAGACATCAAAACTATACATAGCTAAGGTCTCTCAACTCCTAACATGATGATTCCTGTAGACAAACACAATAAAACAAGGGAATTTTAAAGCAAAGCGTTTTCCCCATTGCCTTTTTTGCCTAGCAATAACCTTTATAACAGGTTTAATGCACTAGTTGAATCTCTTAAAACGAATATCCATCTACTGCTTCCTCCTCACTTATAGTGATCTTCCACTGACTGGGAAGAAGGCTGTTACTGATTCAGCATGATGTTGACTTGTTTAATGGTGGACAACACTTACCATTTTACAACCACCATCATAGGAATTGTGACATTTTATAGAAATAATTATGCCACTATCTCTTTCACCACTTCCTGCTAGTGAATATTGTTCCATTGTCAGCAACTGCTTATTTACAGTACTTACAGCTAACTTTCATATCTGAATGCCACCCCCCACCCCCCTTTATCCACAACCTGGAAAGACTTGAAGAAAATTGACTGTTGGAATACAATTTATTTATTTTTGATTGATTTTATTTTTCGTCTTTTAACAACTTTTAATTATTATTTTTTTTTTGTATCTTTTTTAAACTCTAGTTTAATAAATTCATAAAAACATTTCTGAAAAATACTATCTTTCTTAATAGCTTTTATTTTTCTAAGTTTGCTATAGAGAAATATCTTATTTCTATTAGTCAGAGTATAATTATTTCTGCTGTACTTTCTTATA
The DNA here is from genome assembly GCA_028023455.1 of Epiperipatus broadwayi. Lineage (NCBI taxonomy): Eukaryota > Metazoa > Onychophora > Udeonychophora > Euonychophora > Peripatidae > Epiperipatus > Epiperipatus broadwayi. The sequence goes on along the minus strand of JAQFVV010006392.1, from coordinate 398,239 downwards.
GATATTTCTATATCCAGTTTCCTTTTAGATTTTTAGCATGAAATATTGGATTTTCTTCCAAAAGTAATCTATACATCTTTACAAATTTTTTCATCACTATGACAATTTGATGGAAAATAAATGTAACTTATTCACATTTGGTATCTGCCATTAAATTAAATATCTTACTAGTCCTCTGATATATCATCCTTTTTTACAATTACTCTTTTATTTTTTATTTACTTGGTAAGATAATTTAATTGCAGTGAAAAGATCAAATAAAAATGGAATAGACATTAGGAAATGATCACTTTTTTTTTCTAAAGCTACTAAGTGAATAAATAATTTTTATTAATATCCATTATATTAGCATTTATTATTGAAAACTTTTTGTAATGGTGTTTAATAGGTATTAAAAGATAAATAGTTTACAAAAAACATTCATTGAATTTGTTCCAGATGTTGGTTTGTACATAAAAATAAATGGTTGTTTAAAACTGAAAAAAAATATATTTTGAACTTCAATCACAGAATCGCATCAGAAAAACTTGGTATATTATTGAAATGACAGTTATTTGATTAATAATTAGCCCAGACCAATGTACTTCCATTTCAGCCTATTTTTAATTTTGTTGCCAAGGCACAGAGATCTCACTCATTCTCTCCACTCTTTTTTGTTGAGTATCTATTACAGTATTTATAATAATCTGTTTCAGAAGTGTTTTAAATCATCTTTGCTTCTCATATATTTGATCAAATCTTTTGATCATTTATAATCTATTATACACGGCATGATGAGTGTTGAACTTATCTCAGATTGTTATTCATTATTATGATTTTTTATTCATTTACCTTCTTGTTTTATATAGATATATCAAACGAAATTTATTTTATTTTACATTATTTGTAATATCTTCAATTGCATTTTTTATAGAAATTAGGTAGAAATTGTCTTTTAAAATTCTTTTATATTTATTTTAACATATTTCAAACTGCAAATATTGATGGATTTTGTTTGTGTTTTTTTTTTTTCATTTTTCTTTGCCTTTTTTTTTTACATTTTCTTCTCTTTCATTTTTCAAACTTTTCCATCTTTCTTTGTCTTTCTCTCTTTATATCTCTTTCTCCCCACTTTTTTCTTTTTGTTTTTTTCTCTTTTCCTCTTTTTTTATTCCTTTCCATATCTTTCTCTCATTTTCCTCCATCTCCTTTTTTCTGTCCTTATCCTCTTTTATCTAATTATTTTTGTTCCTTTTTTCCTATCCCATAAATTTTTAGAATTTTTTACTATTACATTTTTTCCTTCTCCATTTTTTTTTTATCTTTTCTTCCCCCCCTCCTCCTCCTCATTTTTTATTCTCCTATTCTTTGTCTTTTGTTTTTCTTCTCTTCTTTCTCCTCTTATTTTTTTAATTTTTTTTCTATCTCTTCCTATTTTTTTCATTATCTTGCTTTCAAATCTGTCTCACTTTCTCTCTTTTTACACTTTCTCTTTCACCCCCATCTTTCTTTCTTTTATCTTCCTGGGTTTTTTTTTCTTTCCTTTGCTTATTTTTTATTATTCTTTTTTTTCTATCTTATATCTTTACACTTCCATTTCTTTCTTTATCTTTTATTTTTATTTCTCTCTTTTTCTTCTCTAACCACTTTCTTTTTTCTCTTTGTTTTTCTCTTTCCTATTTTTCTCTTACTTTTTTCATTCTCTTATCCACTCATCTTCGAATTTCAGAATATTTTTGTATTATTTATTTTCTTCATGAATTATCTATAATTGTCTTGGATAAAATTATACTGGAAAATTGCTAACCTTTTTTGTTCCTATTATGTGTATTTGTTATTTCATATTGATCTTATTTGAATCTTAAACATCTTTAAAGTATATTAATGTTTTAAAGAATTAATACATTCTAAGATTAGAAATATTGTGTTGTTGATACCATCTTTCTTAATACTTTTTTTCTCTCTAGATTTGCACTCACTTTTATCTTTCAAGCACTTTCCATTTGAAAAAGACGACCACTATTAATATTTTTTTTTGGTTTTATAAGTCAGTAGTCAAATGTATTCCAATTCACTTATACTTTCATTTAGATACTCCCATCTTTATTTTCACTTTGGATTTTTCTCAAAAAAAAAAAAAAAATTCATAATATATAGTTGTTGTCATCTTTTTTTTTTTTTAAGTTTTACAAGTTTATGTTTTCTCTGATTTATGTCTTCATAACAAAATTGTTTTGGTCTTAAAAGCCAGTAAATTATTCACTGTTCTTTCTGGTATATTTTGATAATCCATCCATTATTACATGATCATATGCTAATGATAGTTGCAATATGAAGAACACATGGAGTATCTATTAGATTGTTTGAAGAATTCAGAAAAAAAAATCAAAGAATCTTTTTTAAGTTAATTAGCAAATTTCATTTTTACAGTCATTGATTATTATTTATAGATTATGTACTTACATAAATGAAAACAATAAGTGCTTAATATTTCACTAATCTTAGTAAATTTGTATGTATGTGCAAATATTTATATATAATTTTTTGTTCATTTGTCCAGTCTTTTTCAGAGCTGTTTGTAAAGTTTTTAGAAATGGAATCTTCTCCTAATAGTCAACATGTTCTTCCTTTACCTGCTGAAGAAATGGCTAAAGAGATGCAGAAAAAAAGTCAAGGTACTACTAATTTAGTACGTCCCAAGCCTATCAATCCATTTACAGCTCCAATGTACGGGTCATCAGACAATTCTCACCTGCTATTGAAGCCCATCTCTGAAACTCTACCAACATTTATGCCTCTCGCCTCTCCAGGACCAAACAGGGAAACACCCAGCAGTATTTTGAAAGATATTCTGCAGAGGTAGCAGAAAATGCTAAATTTTTTTATTTGTAATTCCTCATGAGATTGCAAAAAATCATGAATTAAAATTTAATTTATTTGTTTGAGTTTATGTAGTAATAATGAGAAATGTTTAATTGATATAATTTATTATTTAAATGAAATGCTGATTTTTCTTAATAAAATACTTTGTATGAAATTATTTGTTTGGTAGAAGAAGGTTGTTTTGTTTTTAAAAGAGGGAGTCCTATGTACAACATGTTATAATGTTTTGCACTTTAAATCTACATGCAAATAAAATTCTTATATATTTAAGCATGATAAAAGACAAAATATCAAAGCTCCAGTGAAGAGAAACAAACTACCTTCCTTTAATAGATTTATACACTGGGACAGTTGGCATTTTTACCAGTTACATGGATTTCTTATTATTGTTGAATGCAATCTAAAAATAATGTTTTTACTACAAGCTGTATGTTCACCCATTTATTTTATAATACAGTACAATTTTAATAGCCACCAAAAAAGGTAACATAATAAATTAAAACAGAAATGGTCATATGATAGTTGTAGACATAAAATAAAAAGTACATATTTATTTTTTTGAATTCTCATAAAATATATCAAATGTTTTCTTATCATAAAAAAATGTCTTTCTCTGGGTAGTAAGAAAATTTTGTGACAACTATCTTGTCACAAAATTTTGTTTATTGCCTAAGGAAACATTATATATATATTTTATAAGAATTCAGAAAAATGAATGTGTACATTTTATTTTATGTCTACAACTAACATATACATTTATGATGATTCACATGTATGGTGTATGTATATACATATGACCATTTCTGTTTTAATTTATTCAGTTATCTTTTTTGGTGGCTGTTAAAATTATAATGTATTATAGAAAAGACACAAATTAAATAGTAAATCAGTCACTATAAACAGATTGAATTATAACTTGTAGTAAAATCATTATTTTTAGATTGTATTCAACAATAATAAGCGATCCATGTAACTGGTAAAAATGCCAACTTTTCCAGTATATAAATCTACTAAGGGAAGATAGTTTTGTTTCTCTTCAAAATGATATATATAAATACTTAAACTGGAGCTTTGATATTTTGTCTTTTTACATATAGATTTAAACTGCAAAACATTTTAACATGTGTACATAATTATCCAACAAATATGTAATTGAAATGTTAGTAACTACCTCTCACTGACTTATGTAACATTCCCAACTAAGATAGAATGTTACCAAATGATACTAATCTATCTTTTAGCTCTGTTGTTATAAAAGCTTAGGTTTTTGATGTGGTTTTAAATTATAGGGTGAATTTGGTCTGTTATTTTAATTTATGTCAAAAATTAAGCTTATATAACAATAGAGCTAAAAGACAGATTAGTATGATTTAGTGTCATTCTATCTTTTCGTAGTTGTTGATGTTGCGTAATTTGGTGGAAAGTAGCTGCTTCCATTTCATTACGTACATTTAAAGTTATGATTATTTATTATGACCCTACAAATAATAATTGCAATATTCTATCAAAGCTCATTACATATAGACAAAATATGGAACTCCACTTTCTATCTCCATCTAGATTATTTAGATAAACTGTAACTTGATAATAAGAATGGAGTGATTTGATTGGATACAATATTTTGTATCACATTCTATGATTTATGTGCATATATATATAATCTTACACATAAATTTTATATTAGGACTATTGCTTTGTAATGAATCTTGATGTAATAGATCAAGAAAGAAAACCTCCTTCTGCCATTCGTAAAAATCAAAGGTTTTCTTCTTACTTAAAATACTCATTACTAGACACATATTTATTTGCCTTGGTAATGATTTTAATTTTTGTAATAGTGAATTCTACTTTTTTTTTTTGTTGTTAGTTTGTTTCCTGAATATCTGTATGTAAGCATGTAATGGATCTCTTTCCACCCTTTAATAGTCTTTGCATGTTAAGAGATAATTAAAATGGTTCTGAATAAATAGTGGAATATTTGAGGTTTTAAATAGATTCTTTTAAATATATGTTAGATCATATTATTGTTTTAAACATTGAATTTTAATTTGATTTTACCAGCTTTCTTTTAGTTTTTTCAGTTGTATGATAATTTTCAAATATCGTTGTTTTTTTGTTTTGTTTTTTGTGCCTTGTATAATAGTTGTGTATGTATGACATATATGTACAGTGTAATTTAGGAGCAAGAGTTTTTTATAAGAGTGCCCTACATCACTATCTTGGAATTAATTAATAAGTTAATATATATATATATATATTTTAGGGAAAATGAAAAAGCCTAAAAAAAACATTTAATAGCCATATATATAAAATGTGGGTGTATGCCTTCAAAAATATATTTTAGATTAAGAATTCTTAGTTTGAGGACAAAAATAAGCTAAATTGTACCTCCATATGTTTATTTTACATGTATGGCTGTTTTTTTTCCCCCCAATATTTTTAAACATTTATGTTATTTATACTATATTGTACCATATAGTTATTTTTCTGTAATGTGTCTTTTTTAACCTATTTATTTAAACTTTGTTATATAAAACTTTTCCAATTATAATCTTAAAATTTTAAAATATTATTGACAATCAAAATTTGCTTCATATTTCTAAGTATTTACTTGCAGTATATACATCACATATAAAGCAAATAAACTTAATATCTATTGCTTATTTATGACTTATTTACAGATGATTCAGAGGTAATTTTATTATTTAAATTGAGTTTTTAATTTATAAATAAATATTTATTATGTATTTATGTTCATTAAAGTTGGCAGTAACATTTTTTTTAAAAGAAAATATTTTACATTTAGAGTTTTAATTTTCCATATTTATGTGGTTTTTAAGGTCAATTTATTAAAAGTAAAAACGTGAATTTAAAAAATTGCCAAAATGATTTTGGTTGATATTATATGCTGTGTGTATATATATTACTATTACTTTATTATAACATATGAATAATCGATTATTTCTTTTATTAAAATTTTTGTGTACTTATTTTTAATATTCTTTAGTAATGCAGTCTACAAAGATATATTTCATACTTCTTGGTAGATTATAATTTTAAAAATATTATTACATGTCTGGAAAAATTTTTTCTAGTCATTCCAAATGATTGGCCATTATCATGTATTTACTTACATACACACATATAGATATTTATTATTTATGTTTTATCTAAATTTTACTTTTTATTTTTATAAATTAATTAATAGGATTATCAGAATATAAAAACATTCAAAGGGACCATTGTTTTAAGTACTGCCATTTCTAAATAATTATTTTTTTCGTCCTCCATTTGAATGGGATATGTTGCAAAATGTGTATCTAAATTAATTCGTCTTCTAAATTGTATGCCCTTTTTATTATTCCATCTCCTAAGATTAATAAATTGCATTTAAGATGCAAGTTTTATATATGTTATTAATCTTTACTTATTCAATATGTAACTTATTTCTTCCACTCAGTATCTTGTAAATCTGTCCCTGTGGATGTTCCATTTAGGATCGAAACAATGTCATTTTGTAAATATGTGTAAAAACTCATCCAAATCTATATACTATATAGCCGCATATTTATGTAAAATTACATTTACGTATGTTTCATAGTTGTTGGTTTTTTGTTTACAAAATGACATGGGAATAGATGGGAAATAGTATTTTTGATGTTCACTGATATTAAATAGAATATGACTAACAACCTAGATATGGTATATGTTAATGGCAATTTATGTACATATTTTGTTAATATGTTATCTTGCCTCTCCCCCCCCCCCCCCATTTTTTGAATTGGGTGTTATTTTATTTACACTGTCAACAACAACTTTGAAACTAACCAAGCAATAAATGCTGGATTATTTTTCTTAACTATATGTAACAATCTTCCACATCCTCCAAGTGGATTCATTAATGAGATTATGTAAGTATCTTTAAAGAGTGAGACTATTTTAATAAAGAGTTTATTTATAAATAATATGTTTTATGTTTGTTTTGATAGTAGAGATTCATGAAAAGTCTGCTAATACTAAACTTTTAACCCATTGGATATCTTATTATTGTATTTTTTAAAATGTATAAATTATTTACACCTAAAAAACAAAATAAAATGGAGTAATACTAGATCATAAAAATACCCTGTACAATATGAAACAGTAATAACTAATTGCAATATTATACCATAAATAAGAATTAATAACTATAAGATGAAAATACTGTAATTAATAATAGTAATTGGCTCCATTGTCTCACACTAGTGACATCTAGTTAGACAAATAATTATCAGATGCTAGATAGTAATTTCAATGTATGTATCTGGATTAGTTTCTGCTATTAGCATACATTCATGCTGCCATCGCTTTTACTTCTGTTCAAGTTAATGATATTCAAAGTATTCAACATCTTAAGATTGGTTCAAGAAAGATATTCATTATATCAACCATTATTATAGCTCACATTAAACTACATGTATTTAGTTATATTTTCAGGTCCATAGCCTAGACCAGGGGTAGTCAACCTTTTTATACCTACCACCCACTTTTGTATCTCTGTTAGTAGTAAAATTTTCTATCCGCCCACGGGTTCCACAGTAATGGTGATTTATAAAGTAGGGAAGTAACTTTATAAAATTTATAAAGCAGAGTAACAGCAAGCTAAAGCATATAAATCTCTATGAAATTTTTTTAAGAAGTCAATTAAATTTTTTAAAAAAAGAAAATGCTTCAGTGTCGGACAAAACCCCTACCGCCCACTACTGGGTGATAGGGACCAGGTTGACTATCACTGGCCTAGACCAAAGTTATCATCCAAAACAGTCATTTAAGTAGGAAAAATTAAAAATATAATAAAAATACATATAAATTATTTGCTACTGATTTTTAATGAGGTAAATAATTTTACGGCTTATCACATATTTAACACTAAAAATTTAACAAAAGTTGAGCATTGTTACAAATTCATTTAAATGATCCTTTGGGAATCTAGCTTATGAACTGTCTTAGTAATGTATTTGTACTTGTTTGTTCCATGAATAGGCTTTAAATTATCTGCTATGCATACTGTGCAATATTTCCCTTTTAAAGATATACAATTAAAACAAAATTTGACATTCTAATAAAAGTTCCCAGGTAATTGATTACAAAACTCCACTTTCTTGTAAGACAATGTTCCTCACTCAATTTATTCTAGCGGCCTTACTATTTCTTAAACTCACAATGCAATCCAGTTTTTTTTTTTTTTAATCTGATGAGCCATAGACAATAAACTTATTTGCAGGAACTGAACTTATATGAGGAGACTTAGCAAAAAAATTATTCGATTTGTTTCATTGATGCTATCATTTGACATTTGCTTTTGATGAATCCATAATAGCAAAAGAACTTTATTTGTACTGTAATAATGCAGTGTAAACTGGTCAAACTCATTTCATTATTTTTTTACAATAGTGAAGATCTTTGATTTTAACCTTACTATATTCAAAACTTAAATCACCAACCATTTTAGAGCTTTTTTTTTTTTTCGTTTCAAGGCTGATTAATTTTTTGATAATATTTTTTTAGCTTATGATTAAAATTAATATTTGTGCATATACAAAAAGAATTTTTTAAAACAAATTGCAAAAGGAAAATTAAACGAAATAAGCTCATAAAATGTGATAAACATGTCTGACGCTTTATTCAAAGCTGAAATATTCTGAAAAATCTTATGCTTGTAATATTTTCTAATTCATCAATTTAGTGATGAACATTAATGTTATTAAGTATGCACACTTTAGAGAAATCATTTTAAAGAAAAATATGCATAACTTTTTTACTGCTAAAGATAGAAATAAGTGAACTAAATTTATAACTAGCTTTTAGCATTTAGATTTCTGCCATCTCCACCAAACTTTTAAGTTGTTTTTTTTTTTTTTTTTTGATACCAACATTAATAAGCTTTTTAATTACCATGGCTCATAGTTTAAATTGTTACAGTACATGCCCCTAGGAGAATAAATTTAAAGAAAAATGTGTAGATTTTTACTTATAGAAGTAGAAAGAGCAAAACAAATTAAATCAATAACTAAATTTTAGCATTTAGATTTTTATGGTTCTTTCATTTTGAATTTTTTTTTAATGTTAATATTAATCAGACTTTAAATTCTGCTTTTATCGATCATGCTAAAATTATTGCTATATATACATTTAGGAGAATACTTGTAAATAAAAATATGTACATTTTTATAGTAGATATGGGAAATAGATAAGAACTAAATTGATAATTAACTTATGCATGCCATTCTAGTGTTTATTGCATGTCTTTGTATTTTTTGTGTAAATCTTAGTGAGGAAAAATTGTTCTATAATAATTGTTTGCTTTATTAGTCTTCATTTTACTAGTCTTCACTGAATGTAGTTGTTGGCATAACATTATGTGTGTGTGTGTTTGCGCAAATAAATTGGTTTGGGTTTATTCTCTTACAGTGTTGAAAGATTTCAAGTCATTAACAACATAAAATAGGAGGCTCCAGTTGATTATCTGCATTTAATATCCCTTACTAATAAAAAATAGCTAGAAATTAGACTGGGAATTTGTTTTTTACTATCCTCTGTCCTACCATCAACTTTTACTTGGACAATCTTAACAAAAGATTAATGATACATCTATAAATAACAATGAAAAGCATGCATTAAATACAAATTAACTATTAGCTATTAGTTCATACATTACTGATTATTAAAGTTATTACTGGTTTTAAGGTATAACTTCTTGACTAGAACACAACCTTAAAATCACAAAATTCAGAATTACAAAGAAGTAAATTACATGTATTTCAAAAAAGTTTGCTGTTTCATGGTTATAAGTTTTAAGTGAAAAATGAAAGACTAAGTGTGCATCGTCTAGGCTAATTATGTTGAAGAGTGCATTTATGATGGAAGCATGAAGGAGCAGTTGATTCATTATTATTGGCAAACATAAATAAATACAATCACTTCTTGAATCTGAGCAATAGTTAATTTAAAATAATTACAAAAAGGTAATTCTATAGCAATTTCTTGCTTAATGATGCAGTTTTTAAGACTATATATTATTAATTTTCTTCATAACAAATAGATAAAAATGTCTGGATATATTAAAAAAGTGAAACAATTTTAATTATTTTTAATACATTTTATGATCAAAAATGAAATTATGCAATTAAAATATTTCTGAGAACATAATGCAAGATCAATAAGATATCACATGATCTTAGCTTGCGCATTGCTAATTCATTAAGACAATTATTTCTATGGCTTTTATGTCATCTAATGTAAGCTTTAATAATCAATAGAGGCCAGATCCAGTGCTACTCTATCCAAATATCCCAGAATAGCTTCTAGTTTGTTTTACTGCAACGAAAAGCACTTTTCAAAAAAATCCAAAAAGCTCCTTGCTGATGAAAACTAGAAACTGGGTAAAACAGCACTGGATAGGGATTTACTAATCATTATCATTATCTGGCATCTATTGATTACTAAGTTTACATTAAATGGCATAAAAGCAGTAGAGAAAACAGAAAAATCTGCTAATATAATACCAATAATATTTTAATTTGCGAAGCGCAGATAGTTGAAAATTGAAATAACTTGAGATCCTGCTGAATCTCACTGCACTCGTTAAAATACATATACGACAGCCAATTAGAATGTCATGATAACCATCCAAACAACAATCAAACCCAAACACACAACAAAGATTTTACAAGAAAAGGGCAGCCACACCCTTATCTCAACTTTTTCTATTATCTAAACCAGTCGTAAGTATTTAGATCTGAAAGTTTGATGCTTTAAATATCTTCACAAATAACTCACTGAGTCTAAATCATAAACATACAACGCGAAATACTATGATTTACAACGTAGCAGTTTTTAGAATACATAACAAGCAGTAAAGTATGTAATTAATATTTTAATTTGCGAAGCGCAGATAGTTGAAAATTGAAATAACTTGAGATCCTGCTGAATCTCACTGCTCTCGTTAAAATACGTATACGACAGCCAATCAGAATGTCATGATAGCCATCCAAACAACAATCAAATCCAATCACACAACAGATTTTACAAGAAAAGGGCAGCCACACCCTTATCTCAACTTTTCTTTCTATTTATCTAAGCCAGTCTTAAGTATTTAGATCTGAAAGTTTGAAGCTTTAAATATCTTCATAAATAACTCACGTTGTAAATCATAGTATTTTGCGTTGTATGTTTATGATTTAGACTCAGTGAATTATTTGTGAAGATATTTAAAGCTTCAAACTTTCAGATAGAAAGAAAAGTTGAGATAAGGGTGTGGCTGCCCTTTTCTCGTAAAATCTTTGTTGTGTGTTTGGATTTGATTGTTGTTTGGATGGTTATCATGACATTCTGATTGGCTGTCGTATACGTATTTTAACGAGTGCAGTGAGATTCAACAGGATCTCAAATTATTTCAATTTTCAACTATTTGCGCTTCGCAAATTTAAATATTATTTACATACTTTACTGCTTATGTATTCTAAAAACTGCTACGTTGTAAATCATAGTATTTCGCGTTGTATGTTTATGATTTAGACTCAGTGAGTTATTTGTGAAGATATTTAAAGCTTCAAACTTTCAGATCTAAATACTTACGACTGGCTTAAATAAATAGAAAGAAAAGTTAAAATAAGGGTGTGGCTGCCCTTTTCTCGTAAAATCTTTGTTGTGTGTTTGGATTTGATTGCTGTTTGGATGGTATCATGACATTCTGATTGGCTGTCGTATACATATTTTAACGAGTGCAGCGAGATTCAGCAGGATCTCAAGTTATTTTAATATAATACAAGTGGAGCAATATGAGAATGTCGGAGAAAGTTAAGCAGAATAAATTTTTAAATGGATAATCAAATACAAATATCTCAGATGCTTAAAATAAAGACATGCTTTGAGAAAATGGATCACATTTTCAGTTTGATGGCTACAAGCTTAATTTTAATTTTTTTTTTTTTTTTTGTAATCATGCCATGAAGTAAGATAAATAAAAAATTTAATGTCTCTCCTATGTAGAAGTCTTGGAAAATGGTGTAAGATTTTAGAAACCAGCAAGAAAATTCAAAGAAAGTATTGTGAAAATAAATTTTTAATTTGCAATCGATCAATCTGATATAAAATGTAGATTTGTTATAGTTGCAATGTGTGCAACCCACATGAAAATCTTCCGAGGACAATCCATATGTGCATTCCACATTTTGACATCACGAACTTGAGAAATTTTTCCTTTACAACCCACTGAGGCCAGGGAGACACATGAAACTTATAAATTTTACTTGTTATTGATTGTAAATAATGATGACAAATAGCCAAATATAATGAGACAATTTATTTACGTATTTTATAAAATAACACAGTGTCACTTTACTTAATTGCTTTATAAATTAAAAATAATTCAACTTTTCTAAATCTTATTAGTATTATCTTAATTTATGCACACATAGTATACGGTAGCTTAAATGTCTTTATTGAGATTTGATAATTTCTAATTTAGGGTATTATTATCATTAGATGTTTTGGGATGGAGCCCAATCTACTGCATAGACATCTAATCGCTTGCACCTTTCATTATTGATGTTCTAAGGCTAAACAACCCTACCAAATGAGGATAATACAATATTATAAATGAAGAATGATTTAACTAAATGACTGTGTGTTCAAATTCACATTATGATATTAACTAGCAATTGAAATAATCAAATAGTTGTGGAATATAGGGAATAATGTTTGTACCACAACAATTGATACATAAGAAACGTGTAAATTATATGTATATGGTAAGAATTAAACTACTGTTTATTATTACTTAGGAGTATTTAGTATCACATATGAGTGACTGGCAATATACGGTAGGAATTGTTCATCTGCCACCACATATCGCTAAACAAATAGTTTCACTAATCTGTTTCATGAGAATGAGTTTCAGGTGTAACAAGCATAACCTAAATTGTTGGATTGACAGACATCCAATTTTATCAATAATAACTCAAAAACAAAAGTGCATCTCGCTCAATCTGAAACCTATTAGATACAACCTTTATCTAGTCTATGCAACCCAATAGAATTCTATTCATAATTTATAAATTTACCACTTTAACATTTTATTTTAAATAAAGTGGAAATAACATTTAATTAACATACAATTTTTAATGGCTTGAGATCATGAAAATATGCTTTAAATTGGGTATTATAAAATTAGTACTTTTTAAAATATAAAAAAATAACGATTTATTTAAATAATTGATACAACTTTATAAAATGATATCTACATGAATACCAAGTGATGTCAAAAGATAAATGAGAAGTGAATACATACATGATGTGACCTGAGAAACCATGTGTAGCATCTAAGCCTCAACGTTTTTGAATCAACACCTGTAGAGTTCTAGATCTGTCCATCACTTTGTCCCAGTTGAGCAATTATGCATGCCTTTTTGAGCACTAAAAGGTACATCAAAAAACTATAATAATAATAAGTTTAAATTGGGATATGAAGCAGAAAGTTGAGTGGGTTGGGAGATTGCTGGCTAGGTCAGTAACTCACTCCCAATCTGTCCATTCAAATCTAAGTATCTTGAGATCTGTCCATCATTTTCTTATAAGTTGGCCTATTCAGTTCATGATTAAAAGAGTTAACTTTTGTCGTTGAGGTAGATGTTATGTCAATCCACTAATTGGTAGTCTTTAGATAGTCTGGGAAAGTTCTCATATATGACAGCTCATTTTGGTAATGCATTGATGTGGCAAGACACTAATTTGATCATTGATGTCTTGGCAATAATCAGTGCAACATCATGGAGACACCATCCCAGGTTTGTTGGTGCAGCCAATCTGGAGCACACATTTTATCTCTGATGGTATTACTCTTGATGAGTGTTTTAAACGCTTGAAGGGTACTGGTGTTCATGTTGCCCAGAACAAAACCACATCTTGTTAGCCAGATGGCAAATGATAGGACTATTGCTAATCTAATGTTAGCAAAATTGCCAGCTTTAATTGCTTGCTGGATTAAGAATGTGTCTGTAGAATAGTGTTTTACCTTTTCATCAATGAAAGACCTAAAAATGCTGAGAGATGGACAATCGAGGAAAATGTGTTGAATTGTTTTTTTCTCTCTGACAGAGTTGACATTGAGAGCTAATTTTGTTAAATCCCCTTTCGTCATGAGTAATGATGAGAGATTTAATTTCAGAAGAAAATCAATAAATTTGAGTTCCAGAAACCAGTGTTTGGCTTTTTTGATCAATAATTTGTTTAAGCCAAGAGCATTATGGAGTACTGAGGGCCAATCTTTCTTTAGCCTATATGTTTCCCAGTATGACTTTTTTTTCATTTAAGATGTCCGGAGTTAAGTTTTATACAGCTATTGATGTGCGTCTAGATGCCAGTCAACCATCCCTTACCATGGGGAGGTGGCATGTCAGTAAGTTGAAATTCTTGGATTAAATTTGTTTAGTCCATTTCTAGTGAATGTTGTGTAGCAGGTTTAGTGATTTTTGCAGGTATAATGTAGCAACTGAGTGGAGACCATGTCCATTCAGTTCATTAGGCATTTGGGCCTTTGCTAAGCTTATGGCCACAACCTTTTTCACAACAGCTTAATACATAATGAGCCTATTTGTTTACCGGGGGTTTTAGTAGGCTTGGTGATTGGTAGATACTAATTGAGTCTTGAAAACCCTAGCATGTTAAGGAGTGTAATTTTACCAGGAATTGAAAGTGAGATACATGCTCATAAACAGATTTAAACTAATAATTATTCATTAACATATTTTTATTGGATTGGAGATAAATAATGATTAACTAGAAATTCATCTAAAGTTCATACCTTTTGTTACAAGGTAAAAGTTCGCATTCAGTCCTTTATGTATTGGTTTATTTTTGCAGTGTTTTTTATTAAATCATAGTTATGGCAATGGTAGTTTAAATCACAATTTCAAATGCACTTAGGATGCTTAAAGTCTCAATTTAGTTTTGATTTGGCAGCTAGTTCTCTCATTAACATTAAACATCGGATTTTTTCATATAGGTTAATGCATTGTGCACACATTCAGGTGGCTTCTCGTGTAGACAGCTTCTTTTCTGGACTTAGTAATGGACCCTCTTCCAGTTTGACAGAATGAAGCAGATAACAACTTCTCTTTGCATTGTAATCTAGCAAAAAAAAAAGAATAATGATAATCTTCTTAGCGCAATGGATGAATAATGGAAGCAGAATAGGATCCTCTGAATAAAGTGTAAGCACTTTATATTCGCTGGAATTAGCTTATCAATAAAAATTTGTGATCCATCACTCATCTCTTGGACCCCTTGATCTATTGGCCATAGATAACTCCAGGTAATCCACTGTTTATTTGCCTAATACCATATTTATAAGTTCTTATCTTTAACTACAAAAAACAGCCTTTTTAATTAAATCATGTCAATTATTTATCTCCTTATTTTCATCTACAAGCATTTCAATTTTTCCTAGAATGTCATTTCCACTTTTAATTATTGTTAAAAGAAAACACCTTTTGCTTTTAACCTACTTTTAAACTAAATTTAGAATTAATTCGCGTTTACAACTTTTTAGAAAATATTATTTAACTTGATTTAACAAAATTACTATACATTTATCTGCAGATAAAATATCTATATAACTTTTATTTATTAAAATTATTTAAAAAAATTTAAATTTAAAACTTCTTTGTGATTTTTAATTTACGTGCATGCAGCAAATATATTGTGAAAATAAATTTTTAATTTGTATAAAAATACAACCACTCAATGAACAAGTATCAATCTGGCATAAAATGTGGATTTATTATGGTTGCAAATTCTAGTTCATATGTATTTTGTAAACATTTACTACTTTTATTACAAAACTTTCTTATTTAGACATTTTTCTTCAGAAATATTACCAAATTCGCCATTCCTTTATTTTTGCTGTTATATCTTAAATAAATACAATTTATCCACTACTTCTGAACATTTTTTTAAAAAAACCTCTTATTGACCTATATTCATGCACAATCTTATGTTTCGACTATCCTGTAGTCTTCTTCAGAGCTACTTATTTAAAAAAATAAAAATGGCTCTGAAGAAGACTGCAGGGATAGTTAAAAGTAAGATTATGCATGAATATAGGACATTTCATAAAATGTGGATTTATTATGGTTGCAAATTCTAGGTCATATATAAGATAAAGAAAACTTAAAATGTATTAAATAAAGATAATTGCAGGTGATAATTATACAAATTGTATGTTTAACAAGTGGGTCTAACAGATTTAGTATTTAATGATGGTAATAATTTTTACTAAATGATAAAATTGCCTAGAAAAAGCTTAATTTTATTATTTAATTGTGTAATAATTGGTTAATTTAATGTAATGAAATGCTTTAGGAATTGCAACAAAGTCTGGCTGCAAAAATCAACATATGATAAGCTGTTACATGGAATGATTGTAATTTTTAATTTACATTAAAATTAATAAACAATCTCATATTAAGTTAGAAATCCTTAAAAATATTTCATCTTCAGAATTTATTTCTGATAATCTGCTAAGAGATGAAGTAAATAGAGGTACTGGATGTGGTTGAAATTATTTTTTCTACATCTTTATAAACAAGGATTATAAATATACACAACCAGTGGTAAGGTCAATGATAATCACTAAAAAATAAATCAATTTGGAATAAACGTTCTACAAGTTTTATATAGACATTGTACTTTTTAAAATGGTTACAGGAGTAATTGTGGGTGTTTTGATTTCAAACATGTAATATAAAGAAAAGATGATGCCAGTTAATAAACCTATATCTCAAACACAATGTACACATCATTTTTCTGTATCAGCAATATCATTTGAGTAGTGTGTTAACATCGTAGCATGACATGAACTAGAAACTTTAAACTACAAGTTGGTCAAGATCTTTTAAAACATACCCTCAAAGTGAGATAAATCTCAAATTATTAGGAAATTGCTTTATTGGTGTATATATTTGTATATTCAAAAATAAGTAATCATATTTGCAGAATCAGTATTTAACTGATTGGGGGAAATGTAATTTGAAGATTTTTACAAACTATTTGTAATAAGATCAATAAGAATAAGATTTTTCAGTCAAAGTAATTAAACCAGAATACAATACAATAAGCAGATTGACTGTAGAGAACTATAGTCATTTCAATGTCAACTGGTATCAGAAATAGATCACACCTCCATCAATATGTACTTTAGGAAGATCAACTTTATGAGAAATAAAAGATCTTTAATTTATTGTAGATTTAGTTAGCTTGAATAAACTGAATCTCAAAGTTTTTTTTCAAAGTAATTATAATGCTTGAACTTAGACAAAGATTAGCTGTATTAATGAGCAATGGAGAAGATAAATAATGAGTATGATGATATGACAATTGTTATCTGAAATTTAATATAAATGGAATAATGCAATCTTTTTTTTTTTGTGGCCTACCATTGGTCAGAAAAGTTTATTGAACATTCATTCATTGATTGTGTTTTTTAGTTTTGTTAATTTTTTTTAATAAATTTTATGTGTGTCTTTTGCAAATTGATAATATTAGGAATTTTATTAAAGTTTATAATGCTTTAAATGGTCAAATTTCAATGTTAAAATTTTGTCCATAATGTAGCCTTCTATATAATAAAATTTAAAATAATCAATTTAAAACCAAATTGAAATAGACAACTCACTATAAATAAAAATATTTAATAAATAAAAATGTGTTTTCATTCCTTAATGAAATCTTTTCAAGATGTTTCTTTTTATACAATCACATATGTGATGTGATGCACTGTGAGTTCTTATACGGAGTTGGGAATCTCAGCTATCATGTCCAGAGAAACCTGTTAACCTCTTTACCTTCCCTTTCCATTCCCTGCTGTAAGTTTCTCCATATCCTGCTCCATCCCATTTCCACAACATAATCTTTGTCAACTCCATGACCTTCATGTCTAAATCCCCCTTATCTGTTCCCAAATCCAGCATAAAAACCAATAACCCACTTTCTATATAATCACTTTGTTTATATTTAGTCTTCCATAACTTCATTATTTGTACCCTTTCTGCTTTCAAGCATTTACATTGAATCAACAGATGCCTAATATTTTCTATACCTTCCTTACACAACTTGCAGACTAAATCACCCATATTTTTCCATTTACGTGTATATTCCCTTGTTGCTAAAGATCCAGTTTGAGCCTTAAACAGTAAACTACTCCTTGCTATTGTCATAAATTAACTTGCACCCAATGTTCTGTTTACTTTTATATATATTTATACTCTTTTTGCTCTCCATACTAGTTCTCCATCTCTCCAACTCCCTATTCTTTATTAATGCATCGATTCTTCTGTCCCATTCCTTGCCACTGTAACACTCAACAATCCTCCTAACACAGTCATCCCACCTTTTGTACACATATACTGATATAAATTCTTTATCCAAATCTGCATACTGCATTACCTTTCTCACCCTTCTTGTTGCCTGCCCTTTGCTCATAACCTAATTAAATACTATTTTGGCTATTCTTTCATTATCCATAAACTGCAATCTACCGAACATTTTTATTTTGCTTTTTGCATCTCTCATATAAAAACTTGACCATTCCATTTCCCCTTGAATTGCCTCCTTTGCTGTCCACACATCAGCATCTAATTCATGTCTTCCTACTTTCCTTTGTACTTTTTCTAAGTAATCTAATACTCCTTTACTAACACAATGCATCATTGCCATATGTTAACACCCTGCTACTGCCACTCCCTTCCATGCAATTCTAGCTACATCATATTTATTATATGAAAACACTGTTAATTTCTTTATCAATTCCTTTCTTTTCTTTACTTCATTTATCAATTTTTTCTTCCATTCATCCAAGCAATTTTTCTGATTACTCAAGATGATTCCCAAATAACTATATCTATTCACCACACTTAATTTTATATCTCCCAATAAAAATTATTTGTCTTCTCTTTCCCCAGTATTAACCATCATTATATTTGATTTTGCTACACTACATTTAATCCCCATCTCTTTACCCACCGTTGTGCATGTTCTCAGCATATTTTCCATCTCTTCTTTCTGCACCCAAAAAGACATCCACAAAAAAAGACCTGACAAAGTATATACTCCCTTGCCACCTATTAACGGTATCTCTATCCCTCTTCCTAGTCTTTCTACTGCTCTCTCCATTTCACTCAAATACCGCAAAAACGAAATAGGTGACATAGGGCATCCTTACCTTAGTTCCACCCCATTTTTAACTTTAACTGATTCTATATCCCCTAATTGATATGTATAAGTAATTATTTTTATATAATTTCTTCCACTAAAGCTTCACACATTCCCAAATTTTCTAAACTTATCCATAATCTATTTCTATTTACTCTATCATATGCCTTCTGTATATTTATAAAACTCTTATATAACTGTCTACCTGAATTCATATTCATATCCATAAGTTGTGTAACTACAAATAAACTATCTCATATATGCCCATTTGACCTAAAACCTCCTTGCATTATTTTCTTCCATCCATTTTGCAACTCTTCCAGCTATCATATATGAAAAAAAATTATGTAAAACTCATGTTACCGCTATTGGTCTATAATTGTTTAACTTTCTATGATTCTTTCCTTTAAATAATAATCTTACTCCTGTATTACTCCAACCTGGAAAAACTCTTCTGTGCCATCTTATTAAAACATGATAATAGCTTTACTTTTGCCCTATGCCCTAAATTCATTATCATCTCTGCTGCCCATCCATCTAACCTCTTGCCTTTCCACTAACCAATTACCCTACAGCATCTCCCCCAATGGACGTTATTTACATTACATTAAATATAATTATTAAAATATATACATTAAATATAATAACATATATGTGTTTTACTAATTATATTTAATGTATGTATTTTAATAATTATATTTTTTGTAAAATAAATAATGTCCATTGGAGGGAGTTGCTGTAGGGTAATTGGTCAAAATGATCTTTAGTTTCCATGTCACTTAAAACTTAATTTATGTGTTGTACAATTTAACTTGGTGAATTTATCTATTAAGTCAAATAAATATTTACTACTTTTATTACAAAACTTTCTTATTTAGACATTTTTCTTCAGAAATATTACCAAATTCACCATTCTTTTATTTTTGCTGTTATATCTTATGTAAATACAATTTATCCACTACTTTGAAAATTTTTAGCAAAAATCTTTTATTGACCTATATTCATGCACAATCATATGTTTCGACTTGTAGTCTTCTTCAGAGTTACTTATTTAAAAAAATTAAAATAAAAATGGCTCTGAAGAAGACTGCAGGGATAGTTGAAAGGTAAGATTGTGCATGAATATAAGACATTTTTCTGTTAGAAAATTAAGCAAATGAAGTTTTAAATCTATAAAATAAAATTATTATTTTCTAGAACTGTACATGATACGTAGACAAATATTTGTTTAGTCTTCTCTTTCATTATGAACTTTTTCTTTTTATTACTGATTCGTTGCCCCCCCCCCATTGTGATTCTGCTATTACAATTGAAACATTATATGGAGCAACAACCTATATATATATTCGTGATGTTTATTCATATTTAAACAAAATTTTGTTTATAAACTATGGATTTTTTCAAGATTATTTTACAATTTTCTGTCTTTTCTACCATTAAGTTTGTAGAGAATAATTATTTATCTTCTCATCCATAAGACTATACATGGTATTTTTAAATCTATATTTTTTCCCTCGCAATAATCGCTTTAAATAAGTAAAATTAATAAATGTTTTTAATTTATTGTCCTCTATAGGCTAATGTGAAAATTTTTTAATTTCCATTTAAAGATACTGATTATTTGAAGCTTTATGCCATCCTCTGTTTTTTTATTAATTCACCCTTTCATTGATAGACAGCTTTTTTTTTTCATATGTCACAGCATCGGTCGGGAGGCGAACCCACAACCGTCTGCAACCAACTACTTGCTTGCAAGGTGGCTGCGATGACCTCTCGGCTAAAAATTCAAAGATATGTTATTCTTTAACATTTGATTATATGCCCTCTTTTAGGCCGTATATTTTTATTTGTCTAGTTTTTGTTTTATTTGTATATATATCCAAGGAGTTTTATTTCTTCCACAATTATGAAAAATACGACCAGTTTAAAATATATACTGTGGGAAATGGATTAAATGCACGACAAATTATGATTGATAATAAAAATAATAAACATTATTTAATATAGACAATAAATATATACATTTCAGAATACAAACTTAAACATGTACATATTATATGATTGCCATTTACTGTACTTACATAAACTGCTAATAACAATAGTAAACTCTCCATATAGTACTTCCACCCAGTATAGGTCTTGGTAATCAGTGGATGCAAGAACGTTTCTATGTAGGGTCCCTAGTGCCTGCTCATCCAATGTCCCCATACTAGTTTCTGGCTTTCATCAGTGAGGAGCATTGATACTTTCAGATCCTAGTCTGGGGATATTGGATGAATGGGCATTAAATGGAGATCTGCACTAACCTTGCATTGATTGATTACTAAAGCATGCACTGGGTAGCACTAGAAAGAGAATGAAATTAAATAGTGAATTATTGGAGGAATCAATAAATGTGAATATGGAAGAGATAGAAATAAAAAAAATTCGGAAATATATTAAAAGAAGAAATGTAGGGGAGAAAAAATAGTATTAGTAGATGATGAGGGAGTAGAGTATAGCTCTAGTGAAGAATTAGATTCAATCTTAAATAAGTATGTAATGAATATAGAAAAAATGTTAGATGTGAAGGGCAGAGTGATAAAAACATGAAAGCATATAGTAATGGAAATATTAGGTTCACAGAAAATGAATGAAGCAAGAAAGAAATTTAAAAATGAAAAGGCAAGAGGTTTAGATAGATGGGCAGCAGAGATGGTGATGAATTTAGGAAATGGGGAAATATTAAACCTATTATCATATTTTAATAAGATGGCAAAGAAGATAGAATTTCCAGATAGTTGGAATAATACAAGAGTAAGGCTACTATTTAAAGGAAAGATTAAGGATCATAGAAAGTTAAACAATTATAGACCAATAGTGGTTGACGTCAGTGTTATATAAAATTTTTGTCAGTGTTATATAAAATGTTGTATATATGGTGGCTGGAAGGGTTGCAAAATGGGTGGAAGAAAACAATATAGTGGGAAACATGCAAGGAGGGTTTTTTATCGAATAGGCATATAAAAGATAGTTTATTTGTAGTTACACAACTTTTAGATATGAGTAGAAATGCAGGTAGACAGTTATATATGGTTTTTATAGATATAGAGAAGGCATATGATAGAGTAAATAGAAATAAATTATGAGTAAGTTTAGTAAATCTGGGAATGAATGGAGCTTTAGTGGATCTTAATAGTAGATTGAAAATAATGACAAATAGAATCAGTTAAAGTTAAAAATGGGGAGGGACTAAGACAAGGATGTCCTATGTCACCTATTTTGTTTTTGTTGTATTTGAGAGAAATGGAGAAAGCAATAGAATGATTAGTAAGGGGGATAGACATACTATTAATAGGTGGCAAGGGAATATATACATTATCAATCATCTTATTCTTGGGTTAAAAAAAGATATATATTCTTGGGTATAGAAAGTATGGAAATTATGCTGAAGATGTGTGCAAGGGTGAGTAGAGTGATGGAGATTAAAGAAAAATCAAATGTAGTACTAGGGAAAGGTGACAAAGATTTTTTATTGGGGGATATAAAGTTAAATGTGATGAATAGATATAACTATTTGGGAATCATCTTATGTAATCAGAGAAATTGCTTGGATGAATGGGAGAAAAAATTGATAAATGAGGCAAAGAAAAGAAAGAGACTAATAAAAAAATTAACAGTCTTTTCATATAATAAATATGATGTAGCTATAATTGTATGGAAGGCAGTAGTGGTAGCAGGGTTAACTTATAGTAATGATGTGTTACATGTGTGTTACATTACTTAGAAAAAATATAAAGAGAAGTAGGAAGACATACATTAGATGCAGATCTGTGGATGGCAAAGGAGGCAATTCAAAGAAAAACGTGAGAGATACAAAAAGCAAAGTGAAAATGTTCAGTAGATTGCAATTTATTGATAATAAGAGAATAGCTAAAATAGTACTTTATTGGGTTATGAGTAAAGAATAGGCAACAAGATGGGTGAGAAAGATATTATGGTGTGCAGATTTGGATAATGCTTATACAAAAGATGGGATGATTGTGTTAGGAAAATTGTTGAGTGTTATAATGGCAAGAAGTGGGGTCGAAGAATAGATGCATTAATAAAAAAATAGGGTGTTGGAGAAATGGAGTGTTAAGGCTCAAACAGGATTTTTAGCAATTAGGAATATACACATAAATGGAAAAATGTAAATGATTTAGTCTGCAAGTTATGTAAGGAAGGCATAGAAAATATTAGGCATCTGTTAATTGAATGTAAATGCCTGCAAGCAGAAAGAGTACAAATAATGAAGTTGTGGGAGAATAAATATAAACAAAGTGATCATACAGAATGCGGGTTCTCGGTTTATATGCTGGGTTTGGGAAAAAATGATTTAAATTTAAAGGCCTTGGAGTTGACAAAGACTGTTGTGTAAATGGGAAGGAGCAGGATAGAGAAGAATATGAGAAAAACGGGGTGGGGAATGGAGAGTGAAGGTAAAGGTGTCTAACAGGTTTCTCTGGACATAATGGCTGAGAGATTCCTGACTCCGAAAAAGAAGTCATGGTGCATCGCATGTGATTGTGTAAGAAGAACCATCTTGCAAAGGTTCCATTAAGGAATGAAAGCCTGATTGATGTGGTCTATTTCAATTTTGCTTTAAATCGATTATTTTTAAAGTTTATAATGTAGCAAGTTGTTCGAGTAATTTAAGCGTGACAAATTATTATAAGCTAGGGTCATTGATGATGAAGGGTTTTTACTTTGGTTATAATATCTGCATAACTCTAGGTCTTTCTTTTCATAAGTAAAAGATAAAAAATATGTTAAGTGTTGGTGGTCGAGTGATCAGCACAACTGCCTTACAACAGTTGCCCCGGGTTAGCGGGTTTGCTTCCCGGTCGATGCTATGACTCATGAAAAAATATATATATTCTTAATATTTCATTGCATTTTTCTTCTACAGGGAAGTAAAATATAGTATCTGATGATTTTCTTTTCTTTTTATAGACTAGCTAACATTAGCTAGATGCTCTTTCCGTCCCCCAATCGAATGGCTAGCCAGATTGAGTATAGATCACTGATTTAATCTTATTTGAAACTGAAAACATTATGTCAATATTACAAACTTAGTTCGTGAGCTTGACAGACCGATGCACTCCAAGACCCATAAATTTCTAAATGCATCTGCTTAATTATAAATTTATATTTTCACTATAAACTTGCATTCGTACTTATGTTTATTAAAGGTAAACTTGTTTTTTAAAAAATTCTGGTAATCTTTTTAAAATATGTTTATGATGTTGAAATTATGAAATGGATACATTTTGAAAACGATCATTCTTTTGTGTGTGAGAGAGAAAGAGAATTATTGTGCCTAAACTAAATTCCATTAAAAAAAAATATTTAGCGGTGTCAAGCGTTGACCCGGGTTAGCGGGTTCGCTTCCCGGCCGATGTTATTATGACACATGAAAAAATATTTAGCGGTTATCATAAAATCATTTATTCATTTTAAAAATAACGTAAAATTTTAACATTAATATGAAAGCTGTTAATAAAATATTTACACTCAATGAATAGTTGCAACATATAAAAATTAGTGAAATGGTAAAAGTTTTTATTATACGAAAAAATAATTCAAGTTTACTTTTAACTATCGACTGCATTGAAACAGGACTATATTGAATTCATGATATAAAAACAAAGCGTTTCTATTAATGAGTGATCAACATTACGTTTGGATAAAATAAATGAACATACATGTGTGGATGTGTGTGCTTTCTTTTGCATAATCTGAGTTTACATTAGCAGCAACTTCATTAATCAAGAGGATGAATAATCTAATTGGTTTATGAACAATTACAGAGAAGAATGGCGATAGGAAACTGCTTTTCTCAGACAAAGAACGAAACGACATTAAACGAAACAAAATTAAAAATGAACGAAACAGTTGATATATTTAAGAAGGTTTGGAGTAAGTAAAAATCAAATATATTTTTGAAGGATGTGGAAAGTTTAACAATGAAACAAAAATAATTTCAAATTATATACCATAAAATAAAGTGAAGTAGGGAAAGCAATTATAGTTATATACTATTGCAAATAGAAATTGCACCTCATAGATAGAATAAAATTAAATGGAGCAAATAAATCTATCAAAGTGATCCGTAAGTTCATGCAGAACCGATGATGCTAAGCCACTTAATTAGTCATCTAGAGCGCAGAGCTCTATGAGAGGCGTAGTATTGACCTTTAAGAGCCAGTTTTGTATGAATTAGTGGGGGGGGGGTAATGAAATAATCTTAAAAAAAATCGATATTATCAATTTTTGGAAAGCGATATGCAAATAGCTGACCTTGCCAGGATATAAAATAATCTGGCATCAGAACTCAGTAAGTGCAATTCATGAAAGTGTGACCAATATAAAAGTTCAAGATAGTCATTTACCTTTCTAAACTTTATATCAAATTAAACAACTATGAAGACATTTCGATGTTATTGTTGCACATGCGAGTTCTCTTTGGGAAAAAAAAATAGAGTTTATTAGATAAGTCAATGATAGATTGCCACGTTTTTAATATAATTTTTGCATATCAAAATAAGAGATGACTAGGAGATCTCATTACTAATTCTATCAGCAGTTGGATATGATTATACATCCAATTGTTTGATAAATATCTTCAGTCATAGTTTGCGAGCATCAAAGTATAATGACAATTGAATATACTTGCCAATATCGATTACATGAAAACAATCGATGTCAGGTATGGTGAAGCCAAGTGTTACGTAGTTTATTTGATAGAATTTTCTATGACACCTGAATATTTATCAGTTACCAATAGACTTAAAAATTGATAGGATCATGATTATTTCAATACCAGTTTATTGCCTTCAAGGGATTATCAAACACCAGGATTATGTCTCGGTAATAAACTCATATTCAGTGGGTCAATCATGACTTTCCTAAACAGTGACAATTACCATATAGGTTTTAAGGACATTGTCAAATGATTGATTCAACTATCATCTCTGCACAATATATGCAATCTCTGTAAGAGTCATTGCACGGTATGTTATAAATGTTAATAGTCATTCTTAAGGATATGTTACTAACATACGTAGAGCAAATATTGTAGCTTTTTCTGAGTGGTAATCATATAATTATTTTTCAGCAAGAAAATGCACTTACACACTACCATTATAACTTCTGAATTTATACAGATGTAAAACTCCATACAGTAGCACCACTCAGTGCAATCCAGAATAATCAATGGATACAGGTTGTATATAAAATCCTTATCTAGTGCTTGCTCATCCAATATCCCCAGACTAGTTTCTAGCTTGTGGCTTTCATCAGTGAGGAGCCTTGAGTCTGGCAGCACTGCACCTAAATTTTAGGATCCACCTTTTACTTTATTAGCTAACTATAAAGCTTGGAGTCCAAAATGAAAACACAAGAAATTAGTCTGGGGATATTGGATGGGTAGGCACTAGCCCTACATATGGATTTTATGCACAAATCTTCCTGTATCTCGCTTGCACTGAGTGGTGCTACTGTATGGAGAGTTTTGCCTCTATGTAAACAGCTTGTATAAGCATGAAGAATGGTTATCATGTGATCTTTAGTGGTTCTGAATTTTTACAAGATCCATATGCTTTTTATAAGTTTGTATACCTTGTTTAAAAAAAATCCCAAATCCATCACTTGGCTAGGCTAATACATCTATTATCACATTTGAAATGCTGAAGATTAACTTCCATTTGTCATGGTCTGGTTTATATTCTCTTTATAGGATTTTAATAATAGTCACAACCAAATTTTTTTTTTATCTAGTAATTTCGTTTGCTTTAGGTATCAAAAAATAAATCGTAACTATACATCCCTGGATCTTAATAATATGCTATAACATTTTTACAAGTGCTTCTATATACAACTATATATAATCATATGTATAATAAAACTAAAACAGAATTATATCTTATGCTTACATAAATAAGAATATTTAAATATTTTTATTAGTATTTTATTTAACTAAGATATATTACAGTAGCCAATGTATGAATTGTGAACTATGACAAATAATGGTAATAGCATCAGTTTTAAGAAAACTTGCTTTATTGGCTATTCCAAACCCTAATATCATTAGCCACAACTCATAATTGATTTGAATTTTACTTACATCAAATATATTTTATATAAACAAGCAAAATTCTATACATATTGCCACTCAGTGCAAGCCAGACTAATCAATGGATGCCAGAAGGCTTGTGCATAAAATCCCCATCTAGTGCCTACTCATCCAATATCCCAGACTAGTTTCTGGTTTGTGGCCTTCATCAGTGAGGAGCCTCGGATCTGAGAATACTGCACCTAGATCTTAGGATCTAATGCAACCCTCCAACAGCCACCTTTTATCTCTATTTAACTACAAAACTGCAAGTCTTAAATTGAAAACACTATAATATTTTCAATCCAAGCTCATTAGCCTATATAGTCATATAGGTCTGAACCCAGTTCAGTACCTATATATTTTGGTGATTTGGTTCTTTAAACCATAGTCACTGTTATCCTATTAGGCAGGATTGTTCTTAAACAATAAACATTACATGATCACCATTTCTTATGCTTGTTTATAACTGTTATTAAAACGGGCAAAACTCTCTATACATATTCAATATGTATAGATTTTATATATTTTCTTTTAAAGTATGAAAGATAAAGATTTATAGAACTATTAAATGTAATTTTTTATAATTAAAATGTTCATATATAATTTGGCTCTTACATCTTAATTAAATAGTGTGCTAATAGACAGTGCTTAAACATTTTTATTCATAAATATATGTGTGTGTGTTTGTAATATGATCATGAATCAAGAACTTTATTGTCATCCTTTACTAAAAACTTGTTGATTCTTCTTTTAGATTATTATCGTTTATTTTCGATATCAAACAAACATTTTTTCAATCTGACAAAGAGCGCTAATATGTGAAAGCAATATAAGGTATTACTCAGTTAATATTACAAATTTTTTTAAATTTTGATGTTACTGTAGCTTTGGTTTATTTTGTTAAATTCATAATGAGCCTATTTTCCTTTTAGTACTTTGTCTTTCTTCATACATTATGCTAACATATGGAAAACTGCATGATCAGAATTTATCTCATGGTCAAAGAAAACTAAATTATAATGAGACTTAGATTTAGCTCTATTATATAAATGTCTGTGATGGCTCAATCTGATACCCAAATTTAACCCACCCCTGATATAGTAATGAGATCTTGGTTTCATAACAATTTTATAACAACATTAATCTGTTTAGATGTTTATATTTTATCTTCTGCTGGAGATAACTAATTTTGAGACTATATGACATGGATAGCCATTTCCTGTTACTGCAGCAAGTGTCCCTAATTAACATAAGCCACTTTTAAAGTTATTATATTTATGTAGACCACTCCTGCTATAACCAGTTTTCATAATTCCAATATATTTAGTAATATTTTCAGATTGATCAAGCTTATACGTGCATAGTTAGTAATATCTATGTAAAAATGATCAGAAATCAGTTATTTTTTGTTCAGTTGGAACAGGAATTTTTGGTTCATCTACACTCTGTCTCACATTGGTTGATTCTCATTTTATAATCTATTTTTCTCTGGTTTTATGACATATCTAAATCCAAATGTAGTATTTCTTCATATATGAGAAAACTGACATAATAACTGAAAATAAAACTTTTCCTAGTAACTGTATGATTTCTTGATAATATGATACATATGATTATTTGTAACTATCTTTTGTATTTAGAGAAAACGCAGTAGAAAGTTTTTTGCAAATGTCTTGTAAATAATAAAAATGAAGAGATACTTAAGCAATTTAAAACGTCTTGTATTCTTTAATTAACAAATCCGGTATTGAGTATAAATCATTTATCAGTATGTGGTTAGAAACTTAAAATCTTCATTTAGTCTCTTAAAAATAAATGAATAAAACAAAAAATTACTTTTTTTTAAAATTTATTTATTTACAAATTTCTAATATTTAAATATTCATCATATAGAATAATTACTATTTTATAATAAGACTGAATTCAAAAAGCAATATTATAATGCATATTTTTCATCTCCTAGAGTCATTAAAATTTATTTCTAAATTACAAGAGGAAATAAAAAATGTGTTTATGTGTATCATGATAAAAACAGCCACGAGATTGGAATCAAAGAGCTACATTTGATTCGAGAGTCATAGTTTGCTGATACTTGGTATAGATAAATGCAAACTATGGATCACCTAAATAATCTGTATAGTCTACAGAAGAACTAATGAAAATTCAAATGAATTAATCTTGTAACTGGAGACTCAGCATTTGTAACAATATGGTGATCTCTTACCCAGTCAGCAGTGACGCTTCATTATATAATAATTGTACTTTTGTTTTATATTCAGTACATTTGTCTGACCAACTCATACTAATTTACATACTTTGCTCTCTAAATAATAATTATATACCCATTTTCTAATCAATATTGGATAGCTTTCTGGATTGTCTGTAGACATGCTCAGTATCATAACGTTCTTTTTTTGACAATCTAGTCAAGCTAAACATTTAGCATCTCTCCATAACCAAAATAATTTTTAAATGGTTGAATGCTGACACATTTTGCCTCTCTAGTCAATCAGTGCCATAGACAGTTGGCTACCCCATTTTGATGCTTCTGAATAGATATTTGAAGCAAACATTTTATGTTTCTTTTAATAGATATAAGCATATACCTATATGAAAGGTCTATGATTGCACATACATAGATTAAATAAATCAAAATACCTCAATGAACACTAATTGTTCAAGTCTTAATTCACTCTTGAAAACTAATAAGGAGAACTATGCCTATGTAAATTAAGATCTTAAAAAACCTATTAAGTTCTTTGCAAAAAAAAATAACTGCACAGTAATTAATTGGGAAGTGTTGGAGTATTAGTCTTATAATGGTACTGAAGTTATAAAGGATGCAAGATATCCTTGGAGATGGATTCCAAACAAAGCTTACATGTTTTACTCTGTATAAATGTCAGAAGAACTTTGTAGCAGAACATTCTCTTAAGTAGAGTATTTAAATTTATAGTATTTGTTATGCAGTAATGTTAGCTTTTATTTGTCTGCATGTTATCCATCATAATGGTCAGTGAGAAAACTGTGAATAAACATTAGTGTAAAAATTACTCTAGTGTATTGGATTGAAATAAAAAGAATGGAGAAGTGTTTCGCTATCTCACTGGTCTTAATATACCGTCAGACATAGCAGAGCGATGCAAGGTGACAGTACACAGAGCAGTTCAAAAAAAATAACACCAATAGATTATTGAAAAAATTATACTGTATTTAATGGTGAATTTGATATTAATAATGTGGATTCATGGAGGAACTATGTAGAGCATTTAAAGTGCTACGTTCATAAACAAAGTAGATGACGAATGTCTTAAAATGTCTGCACTTTTTTATTTTGTGGGATCAGACATCATTCAACTTACTAACAAACTTTCATATAAAAAAGTCATAGACATTTTAAATGGCTATTTTGCACTGAGAATAAACTGAAAGCAACTACCACATGAAAAATACATAAATTATGATCTTGTAACACCCAAAGGAACTTTTATATAAAGAAGTCATAGACATTTTAAATGGCTATTTTGCACTGAGATAAATAAATGGGTGACTTGACTGAGACTTAAAAACTGGAAGCATCTACCACATGAAAAATACATGGATTATGATCTTGTTTTTAAAAAGTTATATGAGTTCAGACTGGAATTAAGTGACTCCTTACTGGAATAATTTTTGTAGGGAATGGTAGATGACAGTTACAGAAAAGTATTTAAATTATAAACTTGCAATGGATAGGTGTATCCTCTAGGAAACTATATTGAGTAATGCCTCTGAGTATGGAATGACTCAATAATTAGAAAAATATCTTTGGCTAAAGAAAAATTAAAGAGAAATTTATTACTCCCCACAGAGAGAAAAAAAGGGCAGATGTGAAAAGTCTGGACATTCAAAAGTTAATGATAAACATAATGATAAAATATATAGAAATTATGTCTTAAAAGGACATTTTGCAGCTGTTTTCCATTTTAGAGATTGCACACCATCGAATAACATAAAACCAGACTATAAATCTTGGGGGGAAAATATAGATTTACAAACATAAAAATCTAAAGTAGATTACATATTATTAGCTGTAAAAATCTGTGATAAAAAAGCCACTATGGAAGTTGCATTGAGTGGGATTGTCATTGATTATATAAAGAATGGATAAAGATAAGTGAGAACCTTAAAAAAAAAACTTTGTTCAAGTCTGATGTGATGTTCACAGATAAAGAGAAAGTGACATTTGAGGTAAAGTCGTGATCCCTATAAGACTAAATTTGAGGTGATGTTTTTTTTACACTGTATGTTTAGTCCTCTGCTGGGAAGAAATTGGTTTGACTTCTTGGTGTTTATATAAACATCTTAAAAGCAGTTCATTTAGAAATTGTTATAAAGAAAAGATACCCTGGATTATTTAAATCTGGATCTACTGAACTAAGAACCAGACCAGTTAACATTGAATTAATGAAAGATGAACAACTGATTATATGTAAGCCTCATAAAGTGTCATTTACTTTGAGAAAGAAACTAGAAAAAACACTGAGAGATTTGGACTCTAAGGAAGTATTAATAACACTGAAGATTCCACTTGGGCCAGACCTATTATAATAATTGCTAAACCTGATGGAAATTTACAATTATGTAGAGATTAGAGAATTACATTAAATAAGCATTTAAACAAAGGCTCATATCCTGTCCCTAGTGTATGTGAAGTACAGGAATTATTACAAAAGGCCAACCACTTCACAAAAATATATTTGAAAACTGCTTTCCACCAGATACTGACAATTAAATAAACAGCAGAACTCTTAATTTTGACCATGCATAAGAGACTATACAAATGTTATGTTACCCTATGGTATCAGTCATTGTGGCGAACCTCTTCCAGGCATGCTCTTTAGATCTGTAAGTGGTGTAATCCCTTATTATTATCATTTCCACAACTGAAGATAAATTAGAATAGCAGATGGACATTGTCTGTCTAAAATTTAAAAGTGTGAAGACCAAAGTAAACACTAAAAAATGCATATAGTCTACAAAAGAAATAAAATTTATTAGACACATTATAAATGTCAATGGCCAATATCCAGACCCAGCCAAAGTAAAAATGCTTAGAAACCTAAAAACATAAAAGAATTGCATGTGCTCCTCAGACTTTTAAAGAACTTTATGAAGAAGAAATCATATTGTTTACACCCTTGTATCAACTTAAGAAACAATGTTGGACTTGGACTAGTGAACATGCCAAGGTCTTCAAAAATACCAAGGACCTATTAACTTCTGAAAATTGATACACTGCTGTAATGATCTTGAGGTAATCATATCAACAGATGCATCTGAATATGGTGTTGGAGCCATTATATCTCACCCCTGCTATGGAGGTGAATATCTGATTTCTTACACACTTCCAGCGGCCTTTGATTACAGATCTTCTGCATCATATCTCATCTGATGCGAATATATTTGCACTAAAGAGGAAAAATTTCGAGAGGAAATTACAAAATCATATCTGTGAGTAGATTCTTTATTATTTTATGTAGTTATTTGGCATGATTTACTACTTTAAAGTAGTCTTAAAACATTAATTAAATAACATTTATTAATTATGGTAAAACCGCTACAATGGACTCTATATCAAAGGCTATACTAAGGCCTAAACATTCTAATGAAAAGAAAAATATTAACTTAAAAATCTCTGATGACTCCCAAAGTTTGGATTATAAGAATAAAGCCTCCAAAGAATCTAATATGAAATCTACAGCAGTAGAAAGTGTTTCAAATAATAAAAATCAATTTCTTTCTTCTTTGACTACTAACAACCCGATAATAAAACCTATGCTAAAATCTAAACATTGCCACATGAAGGGAAAAAATAATTTAGAATTGTCTGGTGATTTCAAAATTGTAAATACAAAGATTGCAACTCCTAATGAACCTAAAAATAGTGTGGAATTGCTAGAAAATGTTCTACATGATCATAATCTACCTTCTACTACCGTTAAAAAAAATATAATTCCTCTTACAAACTCACGAAACAGCGGAAAAACTGTTGATCCCCCAATTACAGACTCAAATAAAAAAATGAATCATATGAATACCAAAACTTTACAAACATTACCAAAATCAAAATTCATTGCCATCGGGGAAGAAAGATATGATCCTGAATATGAACCAGAATTGTGTTGCCCGATGAATCACAAAAAAAATATAAAAAAAAGCCAGAAGCCCAACGTAAGTTTAAATGACATGCACTCTCCCATCATTAAAACTAATCTACATCCATTAAATAATCCAGAACTGTGAAAACAAATTAACATCAATAATTTACATAACAACACAAATCTAAATCCCATAAAATCTTCAAAATATTTAAAGGAGAATAAAAATACCAAACTACAGTGAATTAAACCAAATCAGAAATCGACCATAAATCATAACAATATGCACTATCCCATTCGAAAACTATCTTCACTAAGGCACCTGGAGCTTGACAAACATTTTGGAAATAACAATGAATTCAATGCCACAGGCCCTGAATACAAGGATTTGTTACAACTACCTCATAACTCTAATCATAATAAAACCACAAGGCCAATGATGAATGAAATGACATATGCAAATAAGATCAGAGCTAACATAATGAAAAATACACAGCATCAGACATTGCAACCTGATAAATGCAGGGAAGCAATTCAACTTTTACAAGAAATAGAAACAGAACAGTCTACAACAAATTGCTCTAATCCTCAAACAACATCTACAAATAATCCTACTTATGATATTCACAGCCATGAAATAATAAATGAAAGTTTTAACCAAATCTCTGCTCAATTATTATTATGAATGCTCTCTCATACTTTCCACTACAGATAACTTTAAATCTTTACACATTCCCTACATCATCATTATATGAAATATGTAAAGCACATGGCTGGTGGAAATCGATCCATAAGATCCTCTTTCATCCAAAAGAAAGATATCTTATCATCCAGTACACAAAACAACAAGTTAACTGCCTTTAGAAATAGTCATAAACTCCTAAACAATAAATTTCTTGTTTACATTGATCTCAATCACCCAGTTGTTTTAATAGTGTGAATTCAAAAATGTACCATGCAGTGCCACGTCAAAGACTATGGCACGATTATCAAATTTCAATACCTACTAGAAGACAATGCTGATTCCACAGTATATATCAATACTGCACAATTTCAGTTAGTTCTTGTTTACATTGATCTCAATCACCCAGTTGTTTTAATAGGGTGAATTCAAAAATGTACCATGCAGTGCCATGTCAAAGACTATGGCATGATTATCAAATTTCAATACCTACTAGAAGACAATGCTGATTCCACAGTATATATCAATACTGCACAATTTCAGTTCTTAAAAGAGGAATTGCACCTCAATCAGTGCCATCTCTAATTCAGCATGGCGAATCTCCACTCAACATCATCTTTCTTGGCCTTCCACCCCAATGCTTCTTCTGCAGGCAGAGAGGCTATCTAATAAAAGATTGTTGTGATAGAAAATTCATAATCTGTGAAGCTATTTGGTACAGATTCCATAAATGTGATAGCAACAATAATGATCAAGAAAATCTACATCTAACAAATACCTTTCAAAGTCTCAAGCAACAATATATAACTAGCAATATCACAGATCACACTATATCACCATCAAAAATTCCTAATGATAAAACTTCCTTGGAAACAAAACAACTTCAACTCACTCCTGAACAACTACATACCAATGACAATTGCATATCAACATCAGATACAGCAACAATCAGCCAAACAGACATGGACGCCGATGCTGAATGAAAGTGACACTGCAATGGCCGACATCAGAATTTCACATAAAAAAAAACAATAGCTCTGAAAAATCACAAGAAAGTAGCAATAGCAAGGAATTAGACAATCTTTGAAATGCAATAAAGACCAATGCTCTCTCACCAAATAGGCCTTGTGGGAAAAAACAAAGAGATCATTCTCCAAAAAACAAAAGTTTATATGACCTCACAAATGAACCAAAAACAGTAGACCAAGATAGCAACATACAACAACTGGTTGACCCTTTGACCCAAAATAAAGCAGCCTCAAGTCAATATGAAAGTGATAATGAATACTTACTCATAGACTTATCTCCATTGTTGTGGTCTGTTCCTGAACCTATTCCATCAGACCTCAACTTATCTAAGAACCTGATACAATCTGAACCTCATCATCACCCTTACTCATAGACTTATCTCCATTGTTGTGGTCTGTTCCTGAACCTATTCCATCAGACCTCAACTTATCTAAGAACCTGATACAATCTGAACCTCATCATCACCCTTACTCATAGACTTATCTCCATTGTTGTGGTCTGTTCCTGAACCTATTCCATCAGACCTCAACTTATCTAAGAACCTGATACAATCTGAACCTCATCATCACCCTTACTCATAGACTTATCTCCATTGTTGTGGTCTGTTCCTGAACCTATTCCATCAGACCTCAACTTATCTAAGAACCTGATACAATCTGAACCTCATCATCACCCTACCAATTTGATGTAGAAACAGAATATTAGTCTTAGAAAGTGGACCACATTCCAATCAGGCTAACTCTTCTACATGAGAGAGCGGTTTCACAATCAATGATGACCTTCAACATAACATCGAGTAATGTCAGAGGCATAAACTCTCTTGGCAGAATTTAGGCATTATTATTCTGGCTTAAGCATAATACACCTGATGTTCTTTGCCTCAATGACACAAAACTTCATACAGTATCTGACCAAAACATCATACAGAGAATCCAAAAATGTGGATACTTCCATTATTGCTTTTCCTCCTGCATCTGGTGGAATACAATTCTTTTTAATAAAAAATCTAAAATAATATTTTTTAAAATAATTCACATAGAAGCCATTTTACAGGTAAATGGATGGACACTTAACATAATAAATGTTTACATGATCAAAGGATCAGATGTCATCTATAGAATCGTCCATACTATCAATGCGATCTTAAAAACTAATGCTTTTCTCACATTGATGTTGGGCGACTTTAATCAAATATACAATTCTTTTGAAAGGAATCACTTCAAATCACTGAGCAACACCTTTACAAGTGGAAGACATCTTTTTGATGTGTCTGCCTTTTCATTCTACTCATCATAGTTCAAGTCCCTCATTGATCTCATACTTCTCTCCTTTATTTGCTTCCTTCATTGAAACTCACCTGTGGCCTGTACGGATCACATGGCACTAGAGGTTCTTATCAGAATCATAGATAATACACATCCATATGATAACATTCCATGAACAATGAGGATCATCACAAAAGGATCTGCCACTATACAACTCATCTCTGAGATTTACGTATCATTCAACTCTGCTAATATAAACACATTTTCACCTTGTGATAAATGGAATAATTTCATAAATATCCTACAATCACATATTCATAAATGCATTCAATGAAAGAAAGGTCCCCAACACACTTAAACAATTGCCCATACAAAGGCAAAATATCCAAGAAATTACTCACCTTAAACTACAATACAAAGCTACCCAACAGTCCCTGGCAAAACACCTATCAATTAAACAAGCATGCAGTTATTTAGCATATCAACACTGCTGGACTCAAGGTTATATCATATGGGCCCTAGGGTCCAACAAACAAAACAAGGCACCTTCATCTATCAAGATACACAATAACCAATATATCAGCCTCTCCATGCTTTCCAGAATAAGAGACTTTTACAAAAAGAAAATTACAACCTATAGCTGTCAGTAATATCCAAAGTTTTTGTTACTACCAACCTTATGGAGCATAACATCACAGATAGTGATATTCTTAACAAACTGCAATCACTCCCAGAAAGAATCCATCCTGGCTGGCATGCACGGGATTCCCAGATTTCTGCATTTATATCTAAGAGCTTTTATTATCCCAGTAATCTGTGGAATGATAGATCTCAATGCCACTGAAAGTCATCATCTAATAAACCTAGGTCCTATCTCCATGGTACCCTTTTTAAAGAAATGTGATGCATAACCAGATCTGAATAACTTGCATCATATCTCAATGATTCCCCTACTGACAAAGATCATCGAGAGCATCATTAAAGACAAGATTCAATATAACATAATCAAACATCTTTCATGCTATCAATTTGCAAAAAAAGGCAATTCAACATCTCATGCTGTCAGCCAGTTCAGACTTCTGGTTGATCATGTGCGAAGACAAAGGAAATCTTAGTCCATTGCAGTCCAACTTATTATAGCTAGGGCATTTGACTCTGGGAATTGATGTTCTTCTCAGTATTCTAGAACAGCTCAATGTACCACCTATTTACATTCAAATGATTGAGAACCTTCTTTACAATAAGGAAGTGTTCTTATCCCTAGATGGATGCCCTAGATGGATACATTGCCCCAGGTTTTATGCACTACATCTCCATTCTCCAAGGTTCTCCCCTGAGTGCACTTCTCTTTGCTACCTATATCAGTCTAATACTGTGGAACATCGCAGTCACGTTCTCTGGTATCGCTGTTCCACTACTTAATGAGAACATCACTCACATCTCCTATATGGATGATGTAGTTGTGTTTCTTTCATCCCATGATGAACTGGGTAGGCGAGAAGAACTTGATCATCATGCCAAATTATCTAGTCTCCTGGTCAACCTGAAAAATCATCTATTTGGTCAATTCTTACTGGCCAGAAGATCTCCAGTGGATTTGAAGCAGCCCCACAGAAATTTCTGGGATTTCACCTATCAAATCCCCCATGGTGATGTGTAAAGAGATACAGGACTCATTAGTAGATAAAATTGAAACCACAATTGCATCTTTGTCCAAAATATACCATTCCTATTTGGGAAAGTGAAAGGCTATTTTTCCAAAAATAATATACTATTTGGCAGGATTTATCCCCACCAAGGTATTCATCAACAAAGTAGAAACTGCCTGCAAAAAACTATGTTGGGCAGGCCAATCACTGGTGATTAGTTTGAGAATCCTGAAAAGACCCAAAAAACTTTAAATGATCTCTCACTACACTCACTAACTGTATTCAACTTGCAATGCACCCATAATGTACTCTACAACATCTTCAAGGAAAATGAATGTGCCCAATGCCCACTTCCAGAAAAGGACATTCAACCTACTGATTGGCCGCCCCCCAAAGGATGTGTCTTGTTACTTCAACAGCAGATCAACTTTATCTTTGATAACATCCAACCAACACCAACCTTATTTCAAAGAAAACTTGCATATTGGGAAGTGTTGGATCTTCTTGACCAATAAAAACAGATTCCCCAGCTGCCTTTCAATCAACATCCCTCAAATGAGAAGGATGACCAA
Source organism: Epiperipatus broadwayi (assembly GCA_028023455.1). Lineage (NCBI taxonomy): Eukaryota > Metazoa > Onychophora > Udeonychophora > Euonychophora > Peripatidae > Epiperipatus > Epiperipatus broadwayi. Next base: position 359,655 of record JAQFVV010006392.1, on the reverse strand, counting down.
ATTCTGGAAGTTGCCATCAAAAATCATATACTTTCTGTTGAAATGAAGTCTGCATGCCCTCCCAACAAATGCCTTCCTCCACTATAAAAGGGGGCAGGATATTGACCCTAACTGCACACTGTGTCAAAGACAGGAAGAGACTACCAATCACTTCCTCTTTGAATGCACAACTTTGAGCAATTTAAGAATTCATTTTCAGCAAAACATGATAAGAAATCACATTCATGAACCTCAAGACAGCAATTGAAAAAGGCATATTCTCTGAGATCCGGCTTTTGGCCATAATTAACTTTTCCATCTGGGCATTGTGCTGTAAGCTGGTGTTCCAGGCAGAAATTTTGGAATAATGTATTCACAGCATTTTGGAAAATACTAAACAAAGGAAAGGGATAGATATATGCACATTGCTGACACTTTCACAGCTGCACAAACCTGGGACTCGCATTGCAATTGGATAGAGCTTTTCTGCAACTTTACTGTTTGTCAAGTGGCTGTTATCTACATCATTTCATAAAGCTGAAACATGGATACTAATATTACCTATTTAACAGCATCTTTCCTGCTGCATTTACCACAAATAGATGTTGGATCTGGGGGACAAAGAGAATGAACTTTAGACAAATTATGCTTCTATGGTTTATTTTTGAAACAACAAACAAGTCACAAATGTTTTCTGTGCAAACATCAACTCAAATATATATATATATATTTTCATTTTTTTTTTGCATGCTATCTCATAATCATTTACTTGTTTTATACTTTTCGGTCCATATTTCTTTGGTCTAAATGTGCAATAAATTTGTTTTTGAAAGTAAAAAAAAAGTAAAAATAAATCTCATAAATGTTCTTCATTTACAGACACCTTGGGTCATCTATGATGAAGAAGAGAGGTAAGGTGAAGATTAGAGCAATTTAGTGGCCCATTTCTTTGGTCTAAATGTGCAATAAATTTGTTTTTGAAAGTAAAAAAAAAGTAAAAATAAATCTCATAAATGTTCTTCATTTACAGACACCTTGGGTCATCTATGATGAAGAAGAGAGGTAAGGTGAAGATTAGAGCAATTTAGTGGCCCATACACACTGCCAATAATTTACTCTGTTCAAACAAGTGACAATGCTTTTTATTTTTTGGATTTTAGTGATAACCAAAAAGTAAACAATTATGACATGGGTGATGGGAATCCAAATCAATAAGAAAGAAGTTTTATTTTAAGCTTTTTTAAAAAATTTGTTGTTGTTGTGACAAATCCAGTTAGTTAATTTTTATTTGGATTGTTGGTATGATTTGTACTCTGTTTAAATATAGTTGACAGTTATTGTTTTCATCAAAGTTGATAACACTTCTAGATTTCTGTATTTAACTTTTGAATTTGTATTAATTAAAAAAGGCCATCTTTAATTTGCCTTGAATGGGCTAACTAATTGAAACATACCATTTCTTTAGAAATGTTGGCAGGCTTATCTTAAAATAAAATCATACGCCATATTTTAACAAAATTTAAAAAGAAAAATATCTTATTATTTCTTTTAACAAAATAACATTTTATTTCAACAGAATTTTGCATTAAATCATATATATATGCTTGACGTTATATATGTTTGATTAATAAAAAAATTACTTTTAAAACTTATTAAAGAAATATTTTAATGCAAATACAAATTTAAACTGTTAAGTAAACAAAATAAATGTATTAATTTTAGCTTTAATGCAAAACCCTGCTGATGCTGGACTATAAACTTAATTCAGGTCTACAATAATAGTTAAGTTTATAGAAGGCTGTGAAGCATGGATTGGACTTCCGGATCCATTGCTTCAATACTAATTGATTAATTGAAGATCCTTTGGATTTAGAAAAGGGATTTATCATAATTTTTAAATTCAAAGTGGAATCTAAAATCTCATGACTTTTTATTGATAGGTGTTTTTTTTTTTGAAAACTTTTAGTATAATTTGTCTTTTCAATTTCTTCTTTGAAAACTTTTAGTATAATTTGTCTTTTCAATTTCTTCTTTGGTTTTGAGAAAATGGGAGTGAGAGAGGGAGGGGAGGAAGGTCAATTTAAATTTTTCAAAGTTTCTTAAAAGTTCTCTTCATTGTAATACTATCTAATATTGACTTAAAATTATGTAGAATTTTAAACAACCTCTTTTAGTATTTGTAATTGACAGATTTGTTTTGGAAATTCTTATTTTTATTATTTGTCATTAAAAATTTTAATTTTCTTCATTCTTATTTGCTTTTTAAAAAGGGGGAGAGGGGGCTTATCAAGATCTAAAATCATACGCAAAACAATAGAAGGGGAGCTCCTGAAATGGTATAAAAAAGGAGAGAACAAAAGACTGGGTTATTATGATTATGCTCTCTGGTTCTTTGGGCTTATTCGTTCTGATCCTGTATTTAGATTATTGAGATTTTACTTTTAAAAATCTCTTTGGTCTCTTATGCTATTCGTGCAGATCCTGTGCTTTGCTTTGATAAGAAATCTTACTTATAAAAGCAGTTAAATATTGTTCCTGAATTAGGCAGATTTTGCTGTTCAACTGATTCATATTTTGTTCCCGAACTTATTCAGATTTTGGCCTCGCAGTTATTCTGATTTTGTGCATGAAGATTCTGCAGTCAGTGCTTTAAAGTGATCCATGCAACATGCTAAAGATTCTATTAATTTGATGGACATGACTATGTTTGGCGGCTATGCACAACAGCTTTGCCTGCCACCGGGCTCCTAAAACCATCAAAATGCCATAACATGTCCAACAAAATAGAAACCTGAACTGTAAGCCGTGTCTGTGCTCTTCACGATAAAAGGCTGCATAATTTCCATTTTCCTTGTCTGGAAAAATCCCCACGTATTTAATCAAGCCACCACATCAAGGGAACTGGATCCAAAAAACAAGGACCGGTAACTGTATGAAATCTCCTCATGAACTATTACCCTTTTTCTAAATACCTTTCACTACTTATGTCTTTAATTCCTATTTATAATGTAACTGTTGTTCTTATTATACTAATATTAGATTTATCTTACTTTTATCGTTTGATCATTTACTTATACTGAAATGTTTCCCTTTCACTATTCCTTATTTTAAAATGCATATAAATGTGTTCTTGTTTTTTTTATTTGCGGTTTAAATTTTTTTTTTTCATTTAAAACTTACAAATTTAAAATGATGTCTGTCATCTAAATAATAGTTAAGCTTCCTTTTGTCTGCTAGCTGGGTCTCCTCGATAATGCCTACTTTATTTGCGTTCATTCCACACTTTAATAAGAGTTGCTTTTAAGAAATCTTTCAATATTTTAAAACTGTTTCTAAAACACAAAGCAACTAGAAAATGCTTTGTGAGAGAGTTATTTTAATTTGGCTTTGTCAAAGGGGACATGAGTTGATAATTTAATTTCATTTAAATTGGGAGAGGACTGTTTAGACCACAAAATGTTATGTAATTGCCCTCCGCCTTATTGTAAAATTATATATATATATAATCAATCGGGGAATAGCGAAGATAATTAAAACCTTTAAAATATTTAAAATTTACATCTTATTAAAATGTTATTTAATCTAAAAGCTTACGTCTTCTAATTTTATTTCAATTTCTGATTAGCTTAATCTGTTATGTTGCTCATCCAATGATCCAGGCACGCACAAACACATATTTCATATTATATTTTTATGCACATTTGACTTAGTTAGTCCCGTAAGTGTTCTTGTCCATGTCTCTCCCTGATGCTAAGCTTTGGGTCGGGTAAGAAAATAATTTATGCGTGTCTCAGATATGTTGGTGGTTCATGTTTAAATTCGAAAATAGACAAATAGGGCAGAGGCTTTAGTATTCTTGATTCTTACATCTCGTGTATGAGTGGCCTCGAGGTACTTTGCCTAGTATTTGAACTGGGTTAAATCAACATACATTTTTCTGACCGGCACAGTATTCTTTCATAACATCAAAGTAGTATTTTAAACAAATGAACAGAAAATGGAATGTAGAAAGCCGAGTAGATTGGTAACCTTTATTTCATAGTTAAAATAAAAGAACAGATTCTTCAAACTCTTTTATTTACATTTGTATTAATGTATATTTAATATTCTGGAAAATTTTAAGATTGGATGAAAATCTTGTTTAAAAATTTTAAGTGATTTCTGATTAAAGGGGAGAGGGCAATATTTCTATTAAAGACATTTCCATATCTTATATTTATTTATTTTTTATGCTATTAATTTAATAAAAAATATTTTACAATTGTTACCTAACACACTGCCCTCTGTCCTGTCTAAGCCCTTTTTTACTAATTAGGCAACACAAAAACTAATTCCCTTTCACAAAAATCTTATTCAAAATCGATGAGACAATCATTTTCTTCTTCCTCCTCTTTCTGTAAATCTCAACAACAAACCTTATCAGCTATTCTAAATCCAAACTCATCCGATTAAATATATAAATATACACAGTGTTTTTCTGAAGGTTTGTGACAATGCTATTTTAGTTGTATTTATATATTGGACTATTTCCAACATTTAGTATAAAGTATTGAATGTTTAACTTTATTTAAATTTTCAAAACATTCAACTGTTAGTAGTAGCTCATAGATTTGTATATGCACATTCAAGCGTTATTATTTTCCTCCCTCTTCAAGTGTTGCTGGTTGTGCTAGTAGCAGTACTAGATGGGAATCAAACCTAGACCCTTAAGATTCTTAAATATTGCATTTTTTAAGGTAATGCTCTAACCAACAACCATCCTGTCAAAGGCAACAGTCAGTAGAAATTTAATATACTTATTTATGAAGTTCCTCCTGATTTCCCACTTTTTCCTAGTTGATTACCATGTTCCTTTAAGACCTATTCTTAGTTCTAGAAATCCACCTTGCCAAAATGCTTAAAGTTCTTACTGCTTTGGCATATAACACCCAATCCTTTGTTGGAATTTTAGATGTTTTATAGAAGCATTGTCTATTATAAGAAAAATATTAAATGGTGATAATAGCTTACAAACCAGAACAACTCTACCTATTGATAGTATAATGGAACTATTAACATTCTGCATAACAATAACTTATTTTCAATACAACACAGAATCAAGGAATGTTTGTGGACTCATGATTGTCACCCCTGATTAGCAATATTTACATGGAAGAACTTAAAATCACAGCCATGAAGACTATTCCATATCCATCTAAAGTTTAACTTTGCTATGTTGATATATTTGTTGTATATTCACATAATGGAGTACTACTACAAACTTTCTAAAAATGCATCAACAACATATTCTCTTCTATTAACTTCATAATAAAGTCTGAACAAGAATAAAAATTAGCATTTTCAGATGTCCTTGTGACAAGATTCCCTCATGGCAAAATCAAAACTACAGTTTGTAGAAAACCTACACATATGGAAAATACTTAGCAAATCACACAGGAACACACAAAACAAGGAGTTATGCTATCACTATTGAACAGAATAAAAGAAGTTTGCTCAGAAACCAGTGATTTGAAAAAAAAATCTATACAGAACAAACTCTTATAAAAAATGGCTACCCATCATCTGTTATTAAGAAAACCTTGAATAGATAACAAAAAGAACCATCTAAATAAAAAACAATTATTGGTACTGTATGCATAGATATCAAAAATAGCAGACAAATTAAGAAAAATCTGCCCTTAATATAAAATCAGATGGGCTTTCCAGATCTATACTACACTAAGAAGAATTCTAACATTGACAAAGCCTAAACTTGAAATGCTGAAAAACAAAAAATGCATCTATGAAATACCATGTGAATGCAGAAGAATGTAGAGTAGTGAGTCCAGTTGCCCCATTCAAATGAAAATATGTTCAATTGGGAAAATACAAAAATATTCGATAGGAAGGAAAAGGTACAAAGAAGAAAATTTAAAGTCACTGCTCAAATGATAATGGCAAACAATCCCTTAAGTCAACCTAGTGAGACTATACATAATATATGGAAACTACTAATCAATTTTGCTCTTAGGAAAAAGTGGAGAAGTCAGGAGGAACCTTATGGATAAGTATATGAAATTTTTACTGACTTTGGCAGGATACTTTAGTTGGCTTGAGCATTACCTTAAAATTCAATATTTAAGAATCCAAGGGTCCAAGTTTGATTCCCATGCTAGCACTGTCACTGATCAGACCAGAAACACCTGAAGAAGAGAGAATAATACCTCTTGAAACATTGTGTCTGTACTAACGAGTGTGCTATTACTAACAGTTGAATGTATTTTGAAAATAAAGACATTCAATACTTTATAATAAATGATGGAAATAGTCCAACATGTAAATACACCATGTGATCCAGTGAAAAGGTAACTGGCTTTCCCCCAACATCTCTGCACTGCCATCCCTGAATCCATTAATATGTTAATAGCTTAGCTATTCACCACAAACATTTTAAGGTGCTAATATATCTAGATCATGAAGTCTGACATTTCATGCTATCAGGAAAACCATTGAAAATGGTCCACAAAGATATAAAACACACCACATTTTATATAGTACCTCATGATTCAGACACAGTAGTACATTAAAATTTTCATGGTGAATAGCTAAACTATATTGTTTTATAACAAATTGATTGAGAGCTGACACTCAGACACCCTGGAGAGAGAAATTTGTCATTGTTACTGCTACATATTATGTACCACACCTTCACCAATTATTTTATTAGATATTATTTTCCTTTAAAGAAATAATAATTAGTGAAAGAAAACATATTGGCCTTAGTTATAAGTAAAATTACAAATATCAACTGATTCACCCAACCATTTTTCTTCTTATAGTATTCAGTAATTAAAATGGTGTTTTATTAATATTATGAACTTTCTAGCTTTTATCTAAGTTGTTAAGTTTTACAATTTTATTTTTCAATATAGATCAACTATTTAAATGTATTCCTTTTATGTTATTGTAAATAAAGGCTTATTTCTATCAAATGATACATTAATATATTTTTTCTTAATCTTTTTGAAATTTTTCTCTCTATTGAAAATGATGTAATAAGTTAGAATATTCATCTGCTATGACTAATGTCTCAAATTCAGGTTAAAAGTTATAATTTTTTTTTTTTTTTCAAATTATTGACAATTTCTAAGCAAGGGTAGATTTTTTTTCTTCAAATGACTGGCTTGTAATTGACCAAAGGATAAAACAAGTAATAAAAACCCTTCACTACTTTTCAGTTGACTAGATTAAGTACTAACCTCCTTCACAATTTTTCTGCTAAAAATCTGGAATTTTTTACTTACAGATTTTACCTACTCTTTCTATTAATAAATTACTATATTCAATTGTTGTTTCATTCCTATAATCCTATTTTTCCCCGTCAAATTGTTTTAATATGCTACATGTTTAATTTGAGACCCTTTTTTGATACTATTCCTATTTATTAACATTTACTTGGTAAAAATTTCAATTTGATGTTTTCTATATTTTTATATTTCTCTATTTTTTAAGTCTTTATTACAAATACCTGTTTTTTGTTTTTACTATTCTTATAACCTATGCTCCAATTTCCTTTAAACTTTTAAAAATATTTTTCGCCTTTAATTTGAACTTAGCAATTTTCCTTTTATATGTGAGCTTATATTCTGTCAACAAATCAAACATTTTTGTCTAATATTTACATTTAATATTGGACCTTTTTTTTGACCGAACTTCTTAAACAGTAAAATATAATTTCAACTTACCTGCATAAATGATAACTCTTGGGTGTGATTGTGCAAATCTTAATGCTATTATATTTATTTTGAATTGAAATATACCATAAACTAGGTTCACATTATCTGCAGCTTCCTATGTATTACCAATCTCGTCATTTTTAAATCTCATATTCATTGCTATCCCAATATTTTGACTTAAAAAATTGATCAAACTTTCATCTCTAATTTAAGAATAAAATACATGGCTTTCCCTGCATGCATTCAAAATATTATCTCAGAAGCAGAACTAGAGCCATCTAGTGTAAGTTTGGGTAATCAATAAACACCGGATGATGCTAGTAACATTTCCATTTCTTATTTAGACCATATTATAAATTTTTCTTTGCTTGACCTACAATCACATTCTTGTCACCCATAATTATTCCACAACTACATTGCAAACATTTTTTTTTTTATAAATCAAGTTTTCTGATCAGCCATCTGTTATCAGTAGGTTTTTCAGACCTGCTTTCAATTATATTCAGGGCTGGAAATGAAAATTTTTTACAGACCCTTAAATTCAATTGGTTGCTTTAACAAAACATTTTAATAATATATAAATAAATTTCCAAATTTTAGTAAAACTAAATTAAAATTTATATTTTTAAATATACCTATCATATATGTCACCGTTAAGGTGCAAATATATATTTACTGGAGTGGCCTCTGAATAATAAATTAAAAGTTGTTTTTTTTTTTTAGATTTTTCAAAAGTATCACATTAGGTTTTTTTTTTGTTTTATTGTTACCATTTATTAATGTCTGAATACAAAAATGCCGACTTTTGGGCACATCATTTTTATAATATTGTTTTTAATTGGTTACTTCAACATTTTTTTTTTATGATTTAATGTAAATATTTTTATTAAACATTGCCAAGTATGTCATTCGTTTGGACTACATTAGGGGATTGTTAGATCATGAAAGCACGAAGTGCCTTAATGCCAAATTATGACTCAGCATTTATGGCTATTTCTGCAGCTGGCTGGGAACTGTTATCATGAAATATATACTATATCTCTATAGTTAAAAGCATTCATACTGATTTTTTCCCAGTATTTTTTATTTAGTGACAGAATTACTTCCTTCATATAAATGTAGTAGTTTTGAATTTGACACGTGATATTGGACAAACATTCATACATTCACCAATCAGACAACAGAGAAAATATGGATTTTATATATAATTTTGATGTTGGCTGAAAGCAACCCCAGTGCAATTAAAAAGGTCTGCAATTATTTTAATGTTTAAGGATATTAATGAATCATTATATTTTTCAGTGAATTAAAATTTTACACAACTGTTTGAATAGATGCTATAGCATTGAAAAGGTTTTAATTTTCCAGATTATTATTTCCTTCATTTTAAAATGTCCTAATCTTAGAATTTTCTATTTTCTAAATTACTGCACAATAAGCAAACTTATTTTTTATTTCAAAATCATTTCACTGCAGGGATATTTTTATTCTCATCTTTTAAATAATAGCAACTATATTATCAATATGCAAGATCATTCCGATTTGTTCTAGTTAAATGTAAAACCTGACTATTTATTGAAATAATAATTATAAAGGTATCTTTTAGTTTTGATATAGTCATTAATTTCCTACATCTATTTAACGATAAAAATATTAAAGTAGTACATCCTTTCATTTCAAATTCTTTCTTATTTTTTTAAACAATATTCATCTTTTTCCTGGCCTATTGGTATTTAACAAACTACGAACCAATTATAATATACGACTTTACAAATTTGAAAACTATAAATAAATCTATCTTTCGTGTTTATTAGCACATAATTAGCTGAAAACGATTGAAATGCCCAATTACACATATCATATAAAAATTTAAATACGACGATTTGGATGTTTTGTTTATAGCTTTTAATACACAAAAAAAAACTGATACGGTAATTTAATTTTAAACAACTATTATCTATAATTTTAAAAAAGCTATTTCCCCTCCCCCTGTTAAAAAATAATAAAATTAGCACCTCGTAACAAAGTATACTTTTAACATAAAATATCAAGTATTTTTTCCCCTCCATCACTTTATTCCAGAACTAATTTTTGTTAAATGGCACCATGGCTAATGAAACAATAAATATTGGCGACATTTCCTGAAATGGAGAGCAAAGGAAGTATTTTTTCTCATTTTCCTACAGACATTTATTTCTATTTGCTTTGATAATGGTAGTCATTTATTTTAGTGTTCACAACAATTATTTTGCATTAATAGAATTAAACTCCAAACTCCTGAACTTTATTATATAGGGTGACTTTTTTTTTTTTTATAAAAGAATATACTGCCATCTAGTAACAATAAAATAAACTATAATTGATAATCTTAAAAAAATTATATTAGTAAATTTTTAAAATAAAGTATTTTTTAAATTTTATTTAAAATAAATAAAGGAATTTTAAAAAAGTTAGTATATTTTAATATATATTATTAATATATAAATTAATAAGTTTTTGCTATAATAGCGGCTAGAAACTTACAAATAATTTATATACTGTTGTTCTCATTGTAAAAAAAAATATTTTACCATTAAATAGTTTTACAATCACCACCTGAAGTCTAAATAAATGCCTCCTTTGACAATGCTATTCTTCTTTTAACTTTATCTTCACTTCTTCCATCCTCATTTAATCAAATATCCAAATACGTAAACCCATTCACTTGTTGAATTATATTATCATAGATCAACTTTTATTCTTTTTGTATTTCTTTCCATCCATCACCACTTGTTTATCTCAATGTTTATTTTCATTAACATACATCTTTCCTCTAATTTAGGGAAAGGACATTGGGAAAAACACTTGGTTTTCAAAGAGGATAAATACAAGAAATGCTATTAGTTTTGTTAGAATGTTTGCAGGTAGATATATTGAAAAAGATAAAGGGATTAGTGGATGTCTTGTGAGCTTGTTAAAAGCACAATTTGGAATAAATTTGTGACCATTTTAAAAAATAAAGAAATATTTTGAAAAGAAAGAAGATTGATTTGGGATATGTACTTTGAATAAAGAATAAGAATCATATTGGACAATAATGAGACAAAGGAAGTGTGTATAGAAAGATGAATTAAGCAAAGATGCTGCATGTCATCTGTATTTATTAATATTTATTTAAAAGACACATTAGATAAATATTTAGTCTGTAGAGGAGCTAATATTGGGGATAGAATAATAAAATATATAAAATCGTTATAGAATTATAATAAATCAATTTTGAAGGAAGGAAATAAATACTTTGTTAACTCTATTTCTAAATACAATCATTTGTAATTAAGGTGTCAATGAAATTTATTTAAAGTTAAACTGAATTAAATAATAATAATAATAATAATAGAATGAGAAGTGTGTTCAAGACTGTAATAATATTGTTACTATTATATCATCATAATTGTCAATCATCATCAATCCACTAGAGGATGAAAGTCTCTCCAAGTTCAATCCATCTTTTTGATCTCTAGCCTCTCTTCTCCTCATCACCCCTGCACACTTCCTTATTTCATCCATCCATCTTACATGTGATCTCTTTCTGGGTCTTTTACAATATCTTGGAATCCAGTTTAACATTCCAATTGGCCATCTATTATCATTTCTTCTAGCAATATGTCCACCCCTACTCCAATTCAGTCTTTTAATTCTTTCAATGATGTCAGTAATACCTGTTTGTTTTCTTACCCATATATTGCATTTTTGAACTTTTCTTGTTACTCCTAACATGCATCTCTTCATACTTCTTTGAATGATCTAAAGTCTCTGTATTGCTCTTCTATTAAGTGTCTAAATCTCAGATCCATAAGTAAGAACTGATAAAACACTTTTATTTAAAACCTTCCTTTTCACACACATAGGCATATTTCCTTTTAGTATTAAGTTTTTTCTACCAAAAGCACTCCAACAAGTTTAATCATATGATTAATTTCATCAATTATGTTTTCATCTGTAATAACAATCTGATCAAGATATTTATAGTTGTTAACTTCTTCTAACTTATCATAATCAATCGTTATTTTCATCTTTTGAAAAAATCAATTGAACATTAGTTTTGTCTTTTTTAACATTAACCTTTAGTTCTATTTTCTTACTTTCATCTGATAACTCTTGCAACATTTCCTGAAGTTCTGAAGTATTATTTGCAAAACCAACAATATCATCTGCAAAATCTAAATGACTTAAAATCTCTATTTACTTTTACTCCTTTAGCTTCTCATTTTAATCCACAAAATACTTCTTGCAGCACTGCTGTAAAAAGTTTTGGAGATATGGAGTCATCCTGTCTTACACCCTTCTTAATATTAACCTTCCTAGTATCATTATGAAACCTAATTGTTGCTGTTGCATTTTTATAAATATTCTTCAGAATATGAAAATATGTATGTATATCTTGATGATCCAATGCTTTAATCACAGAAGAATTGCTTATAGAATTAAATGCCTTTTCATAATCTACAAATCCAAAGCATAATAGCAACTAATATTCATTGGTCCTTTCTATAACTTCTCTCAATACTGAAATGGGAACCTCCTAATCCCTTGCCGTTTCATCATCAATCTAGTAGCCCACTCGTCTGTGTTAGATTCGAATCTCATTTAAACTATAATATGTAAAATAAAACTACAATTTGCTGTCATGGCTGTCTGAACAGCATTATCTATTTACATACGAAAGAACGCTATAATTAGATAGGTTTGATAGAATTATAGCGTATTATTATTAATATCGCGTTTATTTTAATAAAATACTTTTATTATATTAAATAATGATAAGGTTCAATTTATTAATAAATTTATTATTTTAATTCGTATGTGGATATATAATCCAACCTATATTACATTAAAATGTGTTGTTTATTTAAAAATGTTAAAAAGGTTTTCTTTCAAATGTGCCGAGAAATCTTTTTTAAAAATTAAGATTCTTTTTTTCTTACAATTAAAAGTTGGTTAGAAACATATTGTGACGTAAACAAATATTTAATTAGTGACCGCACCTACCTTTGGTCAAATTAAAAAGTCATTTTAAAATCTGGCTAATCGAAATTGCGTCAGATATAAACATTTAAGTTATTTTTGGATTAAAATTGTTTATGGCAAAATAGTTTACAAAATAACCATAAAAGTTATAACTGAAATATTTTAATAGCTTATCAAATATTTAAGAGCAAAACTACATGTTTTTAGAATTTAATTAAAACGGAATTAAGTAAAAGTTATAACACCTCAGAAACTTATCGGCATATTTGAAAGCAGATTGTATGTTAACAAAATTAATTAAAAAAATGTAATCATGAAGCAAAGAAAAATTCCTAAAGGTGTTAAGCTGATAAGGAAAAGAGATAAATGGGCCATATTTTGAGCGGGAAAAGACTATTGAGAGCTATAATACAAGGGAGACTACTGAGATCTATATACTGAGAAGAGACTCCATTTTGAAGCGCATTTTATATTTAAAAAATCAAATTAGTTTTGAACTGAGATGTCCGGCTAGTTTGGCCGTCTTAGCTGTCACTCCGTAAGGAGGCGACGGGTTCGTTTCCATCCGACACCGTTTATTAACCAAGAATGCCGCTATACCATCTAACTGAAAAGAAGAAGAATGCCGCTATAATATCTACAGACCACCCGTAAAAGAAGACCATGCCGCAAGCCGCCCAGGAAACTCACCAGCGCCAGCTCAAGCACCTACTAATACCGGTAAAGCACTTTAAACTGCAGAGCTCTGTATATTTTCCGTATATTTTAACTATAATTTCAAACTATCTTTTAAATTCTAGTTAGCTAACTAACCACTCAATATATTTTTAATGTTAAAGCTTTTCTTTTATTGTTTTAAAAATGATTCACTTGCTTTTAAAATTTCCTTCCTTAAGAAATTAATTGTTTCTACTTTAAACTATCACTGCAGTCATGTCTCTAGTTATTTTTTTTTATCACATAGTTTTTAATATTTGTTATATTTATTTTATGATATGCTGACGCTTCGAAACAGCGAATACTAAATTTTAATATTTTAAGAAGAGATTAATTAAAACCTCTTCACTTAATTATTTATAATCTTATTTCTGTGCGCTGTTTCGAAACCCTCTTAAGAAAATAGTAAGACTCGCTCGTTATTATTTAATATTTTTTGATAATTGTTTAATTGTAAATTTTTGCAATGTGGCTTATTTTAGTGAGGTTTAAATTTTAAATACTAAGAAATAGACTAACCTTGATAAATATTTATAAGTATATTTGCTATTTAAGTTATTTAGTAAACCCCATCAAATATACTTTTCCCTCCTTTTAAATACTTGTCAGTTGATCAATAACAAATTAGAATTAGCTGGAACAGCAAAGATTATCTGTAATAATTCCCGTCTATAGCATATATTTTATCATGCTACCTAAGAGTTGGCTTCTATTTGATTAAGCTAATAAGCTATTGTTCTTGCCTATAGAATATAAATTTTACAAATGCTTTGCTTGGCGGATGTGATTCATTCAATTTAATATTTTTCTCGTTTTGCTGCCACGTATATTTACGTAAATAAGATGTAGCCTCGGTTAAGCCAGCACATCTTCCTCTCATAGGGTAGAGCAGTCGCGAAACCTGAGTTTAAGGCCAGGTTAGCACGTAAGTCCCCCGCCTTTCTGAACTATTTGTTCCTTTTCATGCAGCTTAACGATCGGTTTTCAGGGTACCGGCGTTTGTCGCAGAAACCCTTGATCTACCAATCCATCCGCAGAGCGACTTTATTATTGTATTGCTGGTGCTATAGTGCATTAGTACATCCAGAGCAGCCAACTCTACCTCCCTATTTTAGTTCTTTCAGCAATTGGCTGAGATAGTCAAAAGTCCGGTCAATCTAAGTTATTGCAGCCCTATTTAGGCTAAATAAATAAATATAAACAGACGAGAAACGTCTACCGTAAGTGTTGACCAAGGTTTAGTTTAATTATTAGTATTCAGCCACACACCAAGAGGAGTCCGCATATGTTACACGATAGACATGGCGTAGTGATAAGCTATTTATTTAAATGCCTGCGTGCATTTATTATATGTAAATCCGTAAATAATTGTATACAAATTGTAAAATGAATAATTGCTGCGTTCGTCTTATTTAAAATGTAAATTTATTGATTAATCTTATCAAAGAATCTGTCCAAACTCTTCAGCCATTAAATGCCTGCGTGCATTTTACATGTTTAAAATTTGTAATATATATATGTTAGATAAAACTTATTATTGAAGAAATTAAACTTTAGTAAATTAACCTAATCCACTCTCAATTTCATTATTTAATCCAATTCTCATTATTATTATGTTATAGAATGTGCATATTTAAAGGTCTCCATTAAGTTAGCTATTCGTTAGATACGATCAATTTGTAATTTAATTACGAGTCTCATTGTTTCTCCCTGACCTATGTCGGCCGCGAATAAAAAGGTATGCTACATGTAATTTCAAGGTGGTCATTCGTAGGGTCTTGAGTCCTGGAGTACTGGCTTACGAGTTGAAGTGTGGTCGGACTTGGGATGTCACAGTCCTAGTCTGGTCAGCTTCGGTCTCTTTTGCTTAGATTCTGAATTCTGTTACGCGAATGTACAAACTTGACTGTTACAATACTTGGATATGATCTACTGCACTGAAACCACTTTTAAATCCAGCTTGTTCTCTCGGTTGGTTAAAATCCAATGTTCTCTATAGATGAGTTGTACTTATCTTGATAAAAAATTTGTATAAAACTGATAAAAGGCTGATAGGTCTGTAATTTCTAATATCTTTATCAACTTTTTTAAATATTGATAGTGCATTCTTCCAATCATCTGGTACATCTTTATCATTTAAATATTTGATATATAATTTTGCCAAAAATTTTGCTATTTCTTCACCTGTTTTTTTTAAAATATCGATTATAATTCTATCATTACCTGGAGTTTTTCCTTTGTTCATAATTTTAATTGTATGTGTCACTTCTTCATTTAAAATTCTGGGCAATTCAGAAGATATAATAGATGTAGGAGGTACTTGTTCTTTATTACTATGTAGTTCTTGATAGAAATAGTTCCATCTTTTTTTCTTATTGCAAATATAAGTTTCCTACCAATATCAAAATGTTATTTTACTCTCATGAGTCTTTTATTCTCTTCTATAACTTTCATTGCTAGTTCACAATTATACTTATGTCATCAACTTTTTCGCACTATTTTACAAAATTCAATATATTCAATCCATTTTAATGCATCATTTTTATATATCTTCATATTCCTTCTTTCCTTCATAATTTCTCTAGTCTCAGTATAAATTCTATTGGCCAATTGTTGCTTTTTTTCTACCAGTTATCTTTGTTGCAGTTTTTAAAAGTGTATCAGTTATTCTCCTATTAATTTCATTCAAATACTTGAAACTGATTTGCAAGTTCTAATTTAAATTCATTAGAATATTTCTGAAGATTAGGAATATCAACTGCAAATATTGTTTTTCTTAATAATTTGTGTCTCTCTAGTTTTGCATTAACATGTATTTCACATCTTACTAATTGATGATCACTTCCTCTGTTAAATTTATTAAGAACATTACAATCTTGAAATATGTATTTTCTGTTAGTCAAAATATAATCCAATTCTGCTGTACCCTCATTTGGATGCTTCCATTTCCTTTTAACATGCCCATTTCCTTTTAACATTTTTTGATACAAAGTTTTTTTTTCTTCAAATTCCATAAAGCTATGTCCTCTCTCATTTCTATTACCATAACCAAATTTACCTACAACATTTTCATCTTTCATTTATTTACCAATTCCAGCATTAACAATTTTAAAATGTTTAGTCTCAGCAAAAATCATTTGTATATCCATATAAAAATCTTCTACTACTTCATCACTAAGAGAACTTGTTGGAGCATAAACCTGAATTATCTGCATTTGGTATTTGCTATTAAGTTGAATAACTAATCTTGCCGACTCTGTCCAATATATTATCAATCTTCACAATGTTGTTCTTCCTCTTTTTATTTGTAATGAATTCTACTCCACTTATATTTCCAATATTTGTGCTGTTGTAGTAAAGTACATGTCCATTTTTTAAATCAATTGTCTCTTCACCTTTTTTTCTAACTTCATAAAGTCCAATAATGTCCCATTTAATATAAGACAGTTCTTCCAATTCTTGCAATCTTCCTTCACTTGAAAATGATCTGCAGTTGTAAGTAGCTAAATAAAGGTTGTCACCAAATGGCAACCTAGGTCTGCAATTAGGGGATTCTTATCACTCTCCACCCACCAACTGCTGTCTTGTCTGGTGACTTTACAGCCTCCTGGGAATAAGGGCCATGATTTACTTTTGTTTATCATGATTGTATATGTATTACAAAAAAAATTTTAATTAACACACATATTCATTCTGTCTTATCAGGCAACTGAGAAGAAAGACCATGGTGTTTTTCGATCTTATACTCAAAGGTAAAAAACCAATAAACTCGGTGCCCTGGCTAATGCATGATGGTGGGAAATCCATCCACGTTCATATACTATATGAATAATCCCATTGTAATAACAATTACATTGACAAGAACATATGGAATGGACATTAGGAATTTGCCCTGCTCAGTTCCTTTAAGGCCTCCAAAAGAAATCAAAGGATCTCCTTTCAGTCGACATCAAATTCCTTTCTGCAGCCTGCTCGTATTAAATCAAGTTAAATAAAATGGTAAAATATTGCAATATCTAAACCCATTTAAAAAATTGAAGTAACAAATAGTGCAGCCATTTGGATAAAATCTTTGTCATTAAGAAAGCCAAAAATCTAATCAGACAAATTCATTTATTTGAAGCTAATGCATTAAGTCTTGTTTGAATACTCAGCTCTTTGAAAACAATAATTACTTTCTTTCAGTTGTCATAACTAAGTAGTGTGAACAGTAAATGAAAGAAACAAAAGATGAAATAATGATATTGAAAATTCACATCTCTATGTAAATTGGAGAATCTTTAAAGCAAAAGAAATTGTTTATCAGACCATGTAATATCAGTAAATTTGATTCTAATAAATCTAAAAATTATGTCTAGAATACAGAATAGATGTAAAAATTAGAAAGTCTTTGCTGAGATGCAGTAAAGATATACATAAATTTTAATGACTATTACCAAAATTAATACAAATGGGCTTAATTCTAACAGTATAAATTGTTAGTAAACCAAGCATGGGCATTCTAATTCCACAATTTTTTTTAAAATAAGTAAATCAATGATTCTGATAAAAGGTACTTCCTGAAGTACTGTGGTGATGCCATTGTCCTTCACCTTTAAATTGCTCATTGGGACTATTTTTTGCACTGTTTTGCCATTTTCACATACATTGGAAATAAAAAATATGAATTTATTTGTTTAAATTAAACCTGAATATGTCAGTAGTCCACAGAGAAAAACTACTGATAAACCGATAAAAGCCTAGAAAGTTACTGATTGGTAGATTCTTTGATCTTGGACATATAAAGAAACTTATAAACTTTACTTTGATTGTTATTAGCAATGAGGGGGGAAATAGCAATATTGTAGTTTGTTTAAATATTTTATTATCTTTACAAATATTTGTAATTATTAAAAATATATATTCATGTTTACACTTATATTTTTTTTTGAAAATATATTTCATTTTTATAAATATAAGTTAAGAAATTTGAAGTAATGATAAAAAGGAAACTACAATATTATCTGTCAAATTATAAATGCAATTTTAAATTTTAGAACAGAATTTCATAGCTTACAATTTCATAACACATTTAAAAAAATGGTATTAATTCAACAAAGATTTTAATTTATCCTTTTTCAGGCATTATGACAATCAATATGTAAAAAGTAATTGTTCTCATTAGTATTTCACTTTATTATTTTCTCTATATTTGGAAAGTTCTAATAAGATTTTGTAGGATGTTTATTGTTTGCAAACCTATATTTCTAATAAATCCAATAAAATTTACTGAATCATAATATTGAATAAAGATTTTAATACTAAAATAAAATATTGAACTATTAACTTAAATTGCCACTAGGAAAAAAACAAAAAATGTTGAAATGCAGCAAGATTTTAAAGTTGAGTTTTATGATTATACAAACTAGAGTATAATTTTATAATCTATAGTAAATTATATTTGGAAATGTCCCCAAATTTTATCATTGTAGATCATTATGAAAAAGATAACTTATTCTGTTTTGACCAATACTTACAGATCATTTAAAAAAAATTGTTTAGATGTCATGTGATTACATCATTTAAAACCATGGCAACCTTTGCATCAAGAGAATTGGTTGTTATAGAATACCATTCCAAACAATTTAGAGAACAGAAAATATATGCAAGGTAATATACTCTAAAATAATTTATTATGTGTATTATACAAAGCATAACATGAATTGTGGAAAGATCTATGAGTAAGACTATTGAGTTGTCAAAATTATTAGCTATTTTTGGAAATATGAAAAAGTGAACTTCCTTATGTAAATTGAATAGAAAAATGTGTATCGTTTGTTTATATTAGTATTAAATATGAATAGAAATATAATTTCAAATGAATTGTATGTTAAATCTTTAGTTATGATTTTACAATAGACAATACAATCAATAATGATCTGCTTTAGAATTTAATTTGGGATAGTGGACTCATTCAGAAAATGATTATAGTGTCTGGGAAGCTCTATGTAAGAACTGTCTGTCTACCACTAATGTGAAAAGATCTAGTAAGATGATCTAAAATTGATCTGTCTCATAAAATGTAGATAGTCATTCTTGATAAATTGTTTGATAAAGCAGAAAAAACAGTTTATGAAATCAGTAATGGTGAATGTAATAAAGCATGAAATAATTATGGTAATAGAATATTTTTTTACGTAAATATAAAAATATGGATTAGAAGATACGCCTTAAACATGCTAACGTGACAGCCAATAAGATGGAATAATGACATCACATGGACCTCTCAATTCTCAAACACATGTCAGAACTATAAGAAAAAGTTATTACAATATTATCCGTTTACACTTAATAAATTTTATACATTTAAATATGGATTATGCAAACTGCTTTCCACCAGCCCTTTAAGATCTGGAAAACAGCACTCATAGTTATGAAACAATAAAGATTTAAAGTTGTTATCACTGATTTTAATGAAACTTACCTTCCAAATAGATAGCTACAAGTTTTTTGCAAAGTTGGGTCATTGTTAATTCACTGTGAAGTCTAATTTGAAATTCAATGTCATTAATTTACTTTTAATCCACATTCCATCTCATATCCTTTTTTCCTTAACCTATCTATGTAAATATGAATAGCCAATAGATATCCAATTGGATTGAATTTAAACCTTAAGTTATTGACTTGAATAACATAATAGGAATAGAGGGGTGTCCTGATTCAACATTAAACCAATTTGTTGTCCATTATACCTGCATAGATGACCTAGAAATATTGAAATGGTTTGCTGATATTAAAAGACCAACTTTCTGGTAAACAATTTTAGACAAAGATGATAATATTAAAAAAGATTATTGGAAACATCATAGGTAGATTTAATCAAGAAACTAAATAAGCTCTTACTGAAATAGAGTTGGAAAATATGTTTAAAAATAATTGAACTATAGATTGATCATAGTAGACAATTTTAAAAGAAGTAGATGTAACAGGAAATACTAATTTATATTAAGAAATAGAGTGTGAAAATGACAAAGTCCAAGGTAGGCCATAAATGTAACAGGAAATACTCATTTATATTACAAAATAGAGTGCAAAAATGACAAAGTCCAAGGTAGGCCATTATTAATAAAGTAGACATTAGATAAAATATTATCTAGCCTCACATGGACAGAATAATCTAAAAAATGTATTTGCAGAATTTAGATAAACGATCAGGAAATATGACATTAAAATGTATTAAATTCTAATCTCACTTCTTGGAAATAGCTAAAAATACGGTCTGAGTTTTGAATCAAAAATAGAAAATATTAAACTCAAAAGCACAGTGAAAAACAGCTAATAAATAATAGATCATATATATATTTTTCATGTGTCATAGCATCGGCCGGGAAGCGAACCCGTTAACCCGGGACAACTGCTTGTAAGGCAGCTGTGCTGACCTTTCGACCACCAATGCGATTTAGATTAAAAAAATAATATTTATATGACTGAGTTATTAGGATAGGTCACAACAAATATGTATTATTTAAACATTTTTGTGACAAATTAAGATTTAATAGTAATCACATTACTGAGAATAGGGATGGCTTTATATATATATAAATGAAAAAATTGTGTGATTAAAAATAGGAAAGATAAAATTGATCCTAAGGAATGTCCTTACATTGTTTATTTGATTAAAAGTATTAAGAACATAACTATGGTGAATCCAGAGCAAATATTAATGTAAGACTTAAACAGCATATATATATATATTGTTACAACAAAACACAGTAATAGGAAATATAAGAATAAAGTATCTTGCGTTTATGCACTGCCTGTGTGCATATATATGTTATTATTGCAAATAAAGTTTATTGTAAATGAGGCTAAAATAGGCTAATTAGCATATCTATTAAAAATGGACTGATAATAGTGTTAAAGACTATGAACTGAGAGATAATGAAGTTTCTTGAAAAGGGGAACAAAAGGCTGGGCTAAGTCAAAGCCATACATATAGAATTTAAAATGCACAGAAAAGTGAATTGGTCAGCCTAAGTTAAAAATTGATTAAGATATCCTTTGCTAAATCATCTTATTGTATAAGTAAAATACAAGTTAATGGAAACTTAAGTTAAATGGACTATATATATATTTGCAGTGTGTGAAACTGAATTATTAATCACTTTTCAAAAATAAAGTGAATATCACTTATTTTATAATTTTATTTATTTATCAGCACAAGTAAATAGACTATCTGAGTTTTAAAGTTTGGTCTTAATTACTATTTATTTAAAATTTCTTGCTTGCTCGGCTGGTATTATTGTAAATAGCCCAAGTTTACAGCAGAATGCATTCGACAATGGAAACTGTTTACGGCATTAGTGACAGCAGCGAGTCAAAAGGATCAGCAAAATGTCACAAGTTGATAATTAATATTTAACCTGCATGTTAACCATAGGGAACAATATAAATATTAATGATGGCATTTCTGAGACAATATTTGTGAATTTGATGTAAATAATACAGTGACATAGAACACATACTTGGAGCACTATGAGCATTATATGTTCATAAATAAAGTTTGAGTATGACAAAGTCAAAGTGTCTACTCTTATTTTTTGTAGTAGTGATGTTCTGTAGATAGATAAACAACTACACAATCCTAAGAGTTCCAAGAAATCGAAATTCTAAATGTGTATTTTCAATAAGTACAATCAAAATGGGTGACCTGCCTATGTTTGAGAATGAGAAAACCAAATTATCTCATTAGTGGTATCACGATTATAATTTACCACTACAAGTGAAGTATTCATTAAATTTGTTAAACAATGTAAATTTTCTGCTGAGCTAGAAGATATGCTGTTAAAACAATTGTTATATGAAATGTTGGTCTGAAACCTCAGAAAAAATTTACTAACTGAACCCAACCTGATATAGAAAACAGCAATTGCAAAGTGAATCATAAGAGACTGCATTAGCAAATGCATCAGAATTTCAAGATTTAACAAGTGTGCAGAATAACTTGACTCTTGTGAATAAAGCACAAACTGTTCATACACCTTCAAAAGCTATGAAGGATAACCTGCTTTGCTATGGTTGTAGTGCAAAAGGCCACATTAAAATTTTTTGCACATTTAAAATAGAAAAATACCATACATGTAATAATAGAAGACATTTAATTTATATCTGCCATCAAAAAAACCAATAGTTTAAAAGCTCAACCATGCCCAAAGTTTAAATCAGGGGAAGGCGGAGCAAGAAGAAAATTATGTCAGAAATATAAAAGATAGAGTCAAATTAAACTAGACATGATCATTTGTGATCAGAAAATAAATATGGAAGTTATTAGTGGTATTGGTTCATCTATCACATCAATAAAAGAATGGAATATAATTAGTGATAAAAATAAGTGGACACTAGAACATACAAATGTACTAGCCATAGATGTAAATGGAAACAAAATACATAAATGGTAAAGTCATGGTACCAATAAAATGCAATACTAGACTTAAAA
The DNA here is from genome assembly GCA_028023455.1 of Epiperipatus broadwayi. Classification (NCBI taxonomy): domain Eukaryota; kingdom Metazoa; phylum Onychophora; class Udeonychophora; order Euonychophora; family Peripatidae; genus Epiperipatus; species Epiperipatus broadwayi. The sequence goes on along the minus strand of JAQFVV010006392.1, from coordinate 336,762 downwards.
TGCTACCTTTATTTATAGTGAAGACAACCTAAGCCCTTTGTTGGGCAGAAATTAGTTCAGAACTCTTGGAAACAAATTCCGAGAAATTAAAAAGATATTTTGCAAGAACATTACAAATCGAGAGGAGGAGTCTGGGTCAGACAGTAAAAAACAGCATTAAATACCAGTCATCAGCAGGAAAACATTTAAATCATGGGAAAAGTAAAAAACCCTTAGAACGAATTCACAAAGATCACTTGCCCAATAGATACCTGTTTCCAATTGTAGTAAATCCTTATTCTGTTGGGCAAGTGTACAATTGAAGACCTCCAAGAAGACTTTGCTATTCACAGTTATAGAGAAATTTTCATATCAGACTATGGAAACTGGATTTAACTCTGCAGAGTTTGAAATGTATTTGGCAGACAAAGGCATACACCATAATTTAATCCCACCATATCACCCAGGATCAAATGGAATGGCTGAAAAGGCTGTACAATATTTAATCTATGGTTAAAGAAAATGTCAACTAGAGATATTATTTCACCCTAAATGCATCTACTACAAAAATCCCAGAATTATTATTGCAATGAAAGTGTCACATGTATTTGTCAAAGCCATTGCCAGCAAATAAAGTAAACTTTGAAAAAAAAAAAAATAATAAAAACTGTATGGACTAGAGATATTTTAAAAAGGAAATGGCTTTCTGGTGTCATAATCAAAGTATTATATAATGTAATTAGAATAATCAAGGTAGACAATGGACTGCTTAAGAGGAGACATGTAAATCACTTATGCTCTCGAACAGTGTGATGTATCAAACAAAATTTCTAGCAAACTTACACTGGCTAATAGCCAGTAACAGTGTGGCTAATAAAGTAAATAGTCAATCAGCTGATAATACTGCAGAACTGGGAGAATATGCTTTATTATCAAGACGAAATCAAGTCAATATTGTTGCCAATCACAATAAAGAGAAAAGTATGCCTTTTCCTAGATGTGCGATTAATTACTCAACATCTGAGAGATTTAAAGATTATTTTTTAAAGTGAGGAGAGGTGCTCCGTCTGTGCACACATTATTGCAAATAAAAATTTATTGAAATTTTGTAATTGCATGCAAACAGTACATTATTATTCTTACATCTCTTAAAATATGCAAGCCTGTAAGATGAAAGATAGTTTTTTAAAAGAAAGAACAAAATCCTAAATCAAAGCTGTACATATAGAGTTTAAAATATATTGAAAGTGAAAATGGCCAACCTAAGTTCAAGACTGATTAAAGCTAAGTTATTTTATTGTGTATGTAAAATACGAGGTAATGGAAAATTAATTTAAATAGACTATATTATATATTTGCAATGTAAAAAACAGGTAAAACTCTCCATACAGTAGTGCCACTCAGAGCAAGTCAGAGTAATCAATGGATGCGAGGTGTGCGCATAAAATCCCTATCTAGTGCCTACTCATCCAATATCTCCAGAGCTTGTGGCTTTCATCAGCGAGGAGCCTTGGGGAGCAATGCTCCTAAATCTTAGGATCTTTATCAACTCTCCAGAAGCCATTTTTTATCTCTAGTTAACTACAAAACTATAAGTCTAAAATTTAAAACAATATTTTCAATCCAAGCTCATTAGCTTATATAGTCATATTCAGTATCCATACATTTTGGTGTATTTGGTTCTTTGATAAGCATTGTCACCACTAACCTATTAGGCAGGATTGATATTAAACCATAAACATCATAGGGTAATCAATGGAATTTTGCATAAAATCCTTATCTAGTGCCTATTCATCCAATATCTCTAGACTAGTTTCTAGCTTGTGGCTTTGATCACTGCACCTAGATCTTAGGATCTAATGAAACCCTCTAGCAGCCATCTTTTATCTCTTATTTAATTACAAAACTACGAGTCTAAAATTGAAAACATATTTTCAATCCAAGCTCATTAGCTTATATAATCATATAGGTCTGAACTCAGTTCAGTATCCATACATTTTGATGTTTTGGTTCTTTAATAACCACAGCCACCACTATCCTATTAGGCAGGATTGGCATTAAACCACTATCACATGATCACCATTTCTTACATTTGCTCAAGCTGTTAAAACAGGGGAAACTCTCCATACAGTAATGCCACTCAGTGCAAGCCAGAGTAATCAATGGATTCCAGAAGCTTTGTGCATAAAATCCCTATCTAGTGCATACCCATCCAATATCCCCAGACTGTAAGGCACCTTGGAACTGGGAGTACTGCACCTAGATCTTAGGATCTAATGCAACTCTCCAGCAGCCACCTTTTATCTCTACTTTACAAAATTTATGAGTCTAAAATTGAAAACATAATACTATTATTAATAATAATGATTGTATAAGCTAATGAACTTGGATTGAAAATATTATGTTTTCAATTTTAGACCATAATTTTGTAGTTAAATAGAGATAAAAGGTGGCTGCTGGAGAGTTACATTAGATCCTAAGATCTAGGTGCAGTGCTCTCAGATCCAACCCTCCTCACTAATGAAAGCCACAAGCTAGAAACTAGTCAAGGGATAAGTAGACAACAGCTAGGGATTTTATGCTCAAATCTTCGTGCATCCATTGATTACTCTGGCTTGTACTGTGTGGCACTACTGTATGGAGAGTTTTGCCTGTTTTTAATAGCTTGAGCAAGCGTAAGAAATGGTGATCATGTGATGTTTATCAATCCTGCCTAATAGGATAGTGGTGGCTATAGTTATTAAGAACCAAAGATACCAAAATGTATGGGTATTGAACTGAGTTCAGACTTATACGACTATATAAGCTAATTAAGTTAGATTGAAAATATTGTTTTCAATTTTAGACTGTTTTGTAGTTAATTAGAGATAAAAGATAGCTTCTGGAGGGTCAGATCCTAAGATCTAGGTGCAGTGCTCTCAGATCCAAGGCTCCTCACTAATGAAAGCCACAAGCCAGAAACTAGTCTGGGGATATAGGATGAGTAGGTCCTAGATAGGGAATTTATGCACAAACCTTCTTGCATCCATTGATTACTCTGGCTTGCACTGAGTGGCACTACTGTATGGATAGTTTTGCCTGTTTTTAACACCTTGAGCAAGCATAAGAAATGGTGATCATGTAATATTTGCAATGTGTGTTGATAGTTTATCCCCTATGTCAAATTATTATTAATCTTTTTTTTAAAAGTAAAGTGAATTACACTATTATTTTACTATTATTCTTATTTGTCAGCACAAGTAAATACACTTGCTGAATTGTAAAGTTTGGTCTTAGTTATTTATTTAAAATTGAGGATTGATTGGTTGGTATTATTGATATTATCTTTGAGTATGCAGTAGTTTAGTAAAACAACTTTGTGATGAATAGAAAGTCTAATAGCATTCAATTAGGTACAGTTTGGAATATACCAACCAAAATATCAATTTTGTAACTTCCATATAAAGATTTGATTTAGGAAATGGTTTTTTAAAAAAATATTACAACTGTTGCCTTTGTCAAGGGTGCTCAACATCAAAAATACACTTAACATATATTATTCATTAGTTGTTTCCATGGTTCTGAGATTAATATTCTCTGTTTTTGATTAATTTTTTGTGTTTTATTTATTTATCTGAGTTAATCTTATTTTTACTTTAATAATTCAGACAATGAAATAAATAAAGTAAAAGATCGTCCTATGAATGATTGTTTTGTAAAAAAAACTTATTTTTCTATAACTGTGGAATATAAATAATAGAAGTAGCAAATTAATAATGAAAAAATAATGTGTCATATCTGACCTTGCCTTCAGAAGTGAACTAGTCTAGATTCCTTCCTTATCTAATTGGACTGAGCACTCATTGCTGCTAACCAATGGTACAAACATAGTCAAGGTTAAAACATAAGTATGGCGAATGTATAAACATGTGTATAAAATCCTACTATTGGTTAGTATGCACCAATAGGCAATGATGCTCTCTGAATCCGAATGCTGCCCATAAAATAGGAGATCTGGCTTTAAATAGTCAGCCTTTTTGGAAGCAAGCCAGATGTAGAAAGAGAGAGATGTCTGTCTAACCTGAATGTGCTCTGAATTGAAACCACTTTCAATTGCAAAGGTGTTTCTACTATAGTCATTATCAATATGTTGATGCAGTAAGGCAAGTCCATGATAGGATTGGAAGCTTCTACGACTACGGCCGACTCAAGGAAAGCTGTCCAGTACAGCCAGAATAGTCTTGACTAGAACTTACAAGGCAAGCTAATATATACAGCTGGAAGTGAATTCAGTCAATCAGGAACTACCTACCCAGCACTAATGAAGTTCAGATATATGGAAATAGAAGTATTCGTATTTTTTATTTCTGTTGGTTGGAGTCTGCATGACAGAACAGATATTTTTTTTAGAATATAAATTGAATACAGACAATAGTTAAAAAAAAAAAAAATATTTACAAAAAAGATTAAATACAGAGGATTTCAGAAATATATCCAGAATTTTCTCAGAAGCTTTGGAATAACAAAACTGAAAATGTATTATATCATGGACAAGGTCAATCAGAATCTAAATCAGAGTTAAATGATACATGTCAATTAATTCAAAGTAGTCATGTACAAAACTCTGGGTATATAAAATTTTGTTTTTAATTTGTTTTAAACTGTGTTGGCCTTTTATAAATATGTGAGTTTATGTAAATTAAATTAAAATGTAACAATGGATTTGACAGAAGGTATGTTTTATGTATTTTACCGATTTATTTTTGGCATTCAATTTATATAAAGTATTATTTTCTAATTCTTTTTATTCATTTTATTTATCAATGTTATTTAATGACAATAAAAGGTATATGAACATTTTCTTATATTATTTATAACATGATAGAGTTGTTTTTATATTTTTAGGTTACTTTGACAAAAAAATACAGTAGCATAATTGAAATATCAGGATCTGCAATATCTGATTATAAAAAATAATCAAATTTTTTTGAACAAATGCATTGATGTTTTTCTAAATTATTATGATAGTTACCAATATGTTAATGGTAATAATTAATTTAACTCTTAATTTGTGGGAAATAGAGTGGATAAATATTGAAGTGGTCAAATTCCGTGGTCATTTCATGAGCACCATTTTACATACCCAATTATAACAGATCTATATAATAAAAAAAAATTTCCCTCAAAGTTTAAAATAATGTAAAGCTTTTACGTTAATAGTTGTAATGGTTTAATGGGAAGTAGAAGAAATAGAAAGACAGTTTCTTACAGACAGGACCAAACTATGATTACAAATGATAACAACAAAATTAAAAACAAATAGATGAAGAAATAAGAAAGAATACAGATAATCGGCTAAATTGGTATCCATTTCTTTTCCTGTTAAATCTTGTTCACTTCAGGCTCAGTGCAAGATTAGGATTAGGAAATCCGCAGGGGAGTTTTGGTCTGGTACAATATATATATATATATATATATGATAACAACAAAATTAAAAACAAATAGATGAAGAAATAAGAAAGTATAATTAAACCATGATGCATTGATTATGGTAACTTAAAACTTTATATTGTAAATTAGTGAAGATAAAATTTTAAATAATCACCCAAATTATTAGAAAATTTCCACATATTCTTATTTATTTTGCAAACTACTTGAATTGCAATCTTGAAAAGCCACCTACATATGTGATGTGATACACTGTGACTCTTTATACAGAGTCAGGAATCTCTCAGCAACTATGCCCAGAGAAACCTGTTAGCCACTTTAACTTTCCTTTACATTCCCCATCCTAAGTTTTCCCATATTCTTCTCTATCCTGCTCCATCCCATTTCCATAACATAATCTTTGTCAACTTCATGGCCTTTATATCTAAATCCTCCTTATCTTTTCCCAAACCCAGCATAAAAACTGATAACCCACTTTCTGTATAATCACTTTTGTTTATATTTATTCTTCCACAACTTCATTATTTGTACTCTTTCTGTTTTCAGGCATTTACATTCAACTAACAGATGCCTAATATTTTTTATGCCTTCCTTACACAACTTGAGGACCAAATCACCCACATTTTAACAGAACAAATTTCCAAAGATACTAACATAATCAGCACATATTTTAAACTGCATAATTTACTAATCTATCTCAGGTATTTTTATTTATTTATTTGTATTTAAATGGTTTATATTAAATTTGTTTATTTGAAATAATATTTATGTTCCTATATTCCAAATTAAGATAAAATTTAATATTGTTAACTTTTTTTTTTTTTTTAAGTAAGAACAATTTTTTTTTAATTCTAAACTTATTGATTTTTTAAAATCTAATTTTAATTCAATAATCCAACATAGATAATAACTATTGATGTAAATAAAAACATGAACGTATTGGGGTCTTATTTTCATAAAAATATATATTTAAAATTATCTTAAGGTTAGATTAATTAATAGAAAAATTTAATTTAACCACTATAAAACACATTATGTATCTAAAACCAATTCAACAAACAAGATTTATTTAAAATTTATAATTAATAAAGAAATGAAAACCTTACCAGAATAAAATTTGATTTAATAAAAAAATCAATAATTGTATGAATTATAAAAATAGATAGTTTATTATACATATCCAGGATAAAAATAAACCAAAGCTGAAGATTAAAAATTTTATTTTAAAAAGGTATATCAGAAATGATGGGGAAAAAATCCATCTAACTAAAATATATTTCAATATTTTGAAGAAATAATTTCAAATTAAGTGGATAAAGAAGTATCACAAAACATAAGCTAAATACAGCTATTTGAAATAACCAATTAATAATAAAAAGAGATATATAAACTCATACATTGAATAATAGGAGAGGTAGTGAATGCATCTTAGTTATCATTCTTTATGAAATAATAATGTGATAGACCTGATGGTTATAGATAAGGAGAAAGTACTCATTACATTACGCCTACCATTACGCAACATATATTGTTCTGTATTTATCATGCAGATTAGAAACAACTATAGGAATGAATCATTTATATATGTTTATGGTATCTAGCAACAACATTTAATAACTATATACATATACACATTTATAGCATACACAGATATGTAATTTTATATAATAAAGTTGGTACTTACATTTTGTTTCTTCACCAGAAGCTTTCCAGGGTTTTTTTTTAATTCTCCATTTTCAGAGGCTGAAAACAATATGGCTGACTAGAAGCTGTCGCATTTAATATTCCCTTTTATTTTTTAATATTATTATAAAAATACAACAAATTACACAAAAGTAGCATAACTGATTGTAATTAAAATAAATTTAATATAACTGCAATAAACTTGTAACAGTTACAATAAAACACTCACTGATCTCTCTACACAGCCACCAAACAACCATTGCTATGGAAATATTCTCTCCTGTTGGTTAGTATCTTCTAATTTGGAAATACTCTACAGCATGTTCTTCTGTCAATGGAAGATCCCTAATCCTTTTGTCAAAATGTTTCAAAAAAAATTAACAAAAACATTTACCGATAATTTTATGCTAAATATAAAAAAAAATCATGTTTGTCATAGGTTAACATTTCTACATTATAATAGATATAAGAAAAAAATTAATTAAACCTTATGAATGGAATTTATAACAGCTTTATTAACATTTTTGAAAATTAAGAGGATTAAAAATCAATTTCTTAATAGCTTTGAAACTTAACAAGGTAACACATGTTTGATAAATATTTAATATATAAGTAAAAGAATTAATTAAATGTTGTGAATAGAATTTATAATCGATTTCTTAATATTTTTTAAAACTTAAAAAGTAATGCATGTTTAGGAAAATAATTATGAGAAAAAAAAACGTAAATAAATCCTTAGATGTTCCTGAAAAATAGGTAGCCTGGCAAGCTTCCAGCGAAATGATTATATGTAAGAACCATAAAGTTGAAATCGAATTAAGTTTAATCTATTGCTGGTTGTCAAATAAAAATATATTTTCTTTTGGGAAAAACATCAGATTGGTTTTAATCAGATAAACTAGTTTAAAAATTTTATGATTATATGCATATTTTTATATACAGTGTATGTAATTTTCTTGTATCTATCAATAAAAATGATTTTATAATTTTGATGGAAGAATATGTGTTTTATGATAATCATGGTTGTTATCATCTATTATTTTATTGTAAAATAAATTTTATTCACTGTTTTCAGTTATTAAAATAGGCAAAACTCTCTCCATACAGTAGTGCCACTCTAAGCAAGACAGAGTAATCAATGGATGCCAGAAGGCCTGTGCATAAAATCCCTATCTAGTGCCTACTCATCCAATATTCCCAAACTAGTTTCTGGCTTATGGCCTTCGTCAGTGAGGAGCCTTGGATCTGAGAGCACTGCACCTAGATCTTAGGATCTAATGCAACCCTCCAGCAGCCATCTTTTATCTCTACATAACTACAAAACTATGAGAATAAAATTGAAAACACACAGATATTTTCCATCTAACCTCAGTAGCTCCTAATTGATGAAGGTCATAAGCCAGAAACTAGTTTGGGGATATTGGATGACTAGGCACTAGATAGGGATTTTATGCACAAGCTTTCTGGCATCCATTGATTACTATGTCTTGCTTAGACTGGCACTACTGTATGGAGAGAGTTTTGCCTATTTTAACAACAGTTATGAGCAAGCATGGAAGATAGTGATCATGTGTTGTTTCCAATTATTTGGGTGTCTTTCTTTGTCAGTAATTAGAGGTCATGATTTGACAAATCTTTCTTTCATATAGAAGTCAGATACCATTATTTTGAGTTGCAGAGTAATATATTAAGTTGGCCATAATAATTGTAGATTGGTCTAGAGTCTTATGGATTCTGTATATGGATGACAAAAATGTTTGATTGCCTGCCCTATATAATTAATCAGTCAACATAAATTAATGTTACTGTGGTATGTTTAGAAATAAAAGTCGATAGTAATAATGGTAAGTGGGTAGTCATGTGATACCATGACTACTACATGATAACACACAAATAATTATAAAATATTTTATAGATTGAATACATTTAATATTTTTATTTTTAATTGTGAAAGGAATGATCTATTTTATTTTTTTGATTTTAAAATATGCTGATAGATTTTATATATTTTTAAAATAAATGTTTACTTTTATTACAAATTAATATAATCAAGATTTTCTTTTAATTAATTTTAAACATTTTTTAAAAAATTGTGTTTTGTTATTTCAAAATAATCAATTCCTCAAGTTAATTAGAAAATGTTCAAGATTTGTTTAGAAAAAAGGGTGTGATCTCTTTATTAATGCATAAAATACTTAATTTTTTTATCAAATTTTCTGAATGCATCTAATTATAAGATATCTATTTTTTGATAACAAATCATTTATCTTATTTCTCCATTTTTAAAAATGGCGCTTCAAAAATAAAATTAATCTACAAAAGAATTATTCGTTGTTCAATAATAGTATTTAATATTCAGATTTAAGAAAATTCTAACTAAAAACCATAACAGGTAAGGAGGTTAACCACAATCACTGTTATCCTACTATGACAATTGACTAATCTGCTACTTATCCTTGAGAAGTGATTACAGAAATCTCATCTCAAACATTAACTACAAGCTATGTTAACTACTTTTCAATAACTTATCTGAATATAAATTACAAAATCCATTTAAAATCGACTGAAAAATATAAAAAGCTGCAGTAGATGTATCAATTCAGAATTGAATGAATTTATGTTTTATACTCCGTTTTCATAAAACTTACATGTATAGTTAATGTCAACCTAAACCACAAGAAAAAAACTATCAAGTCATCAAAAACTTTATTAATTAAATCTACTATTTTAAAGAATCACCATGCAAAGAAAAGCTTTCTTAAACTTTAGATGTTAAAAGTACCTACAGACTGATTTTATGCAATATCCCACTAAGGACAAAGAGCTCTATCTTTCATATTTAAACAATATTTGTCAAATTGATTTATGCATTTTAATTTATTATCTTATTAATTTCTATTTATAAATGATATATATTTAATACTTTGGGTATGTACGGTTGTATTTTAAAAAATATGTATTAAGTCAGGATGTTTTCCTATTACATACTAAATTAGAAAAGTAATTTAAATATAGGGGATTTGAACTCAGATATTCAAACCCCTTCACTATCCACACTATTTCATACTACTGATACACATGACTACACACATGCAGAAAAGATAAATAAACACCAATACAAGTATTTCATGCTAAACCAGCACTCATCAGTTGGTCTAGATTACTATCTCCCATACATATATATAATCAGTGCTCAGTTTATATTAAAATAGCGAATCCTTACACTTTAATGGACAGGCTTCAACCTACTCCAACCTCCAACTCTTCAGCTATCCTTGCCATTGAAAATCTGATGATAGAATTCCCAAATCCATGCTGATACCAATATTGTTGTCATGCCCATGTCAGTGCCTGATATTTCAAAAGTAATTTAAATATTTTTATAACAAGCCAGAGCGAACTAGCAATGGAAAACAGTAGTAGCTGGAAGTACATCTTGATTATCTTTTAAATATATAGCTGTTTATATTCAAACAAATATATCTGTTAAAATTCTTTTGTATTACTACATAATAACCAGCATTGTTATTAAAATTTATAGTTATTAAAACAGGCAAAACTCACTATATGTATTGCCAATCGCTGCAAGCTAGAGTAATCAATGGATGCCAGAAGGCTTGTGCATAAAATCCTCATCTAGGGCCTAGTCATCGAATATCCCCAGACTAGTTTCTGGGTTGTAACCTTTGTCAATGAGGATCCTTGGATCCGAGAGCACTGCACCTAGATCTTAGGATCTAATGCAACTAGCCAGAAACTAGTCAGGGGATATTGAATGAGTAGGCACTAGATGGGAATTTTATGCACAAGCCTTCTGACATCCATTGATTACTCTAGCTTGCAGTGAGTGGTAATATATATAATGAGTTTGGCCTGTTTTAATAAGTTATAGCAAGCATAAGAAATGGTGATCATGTGATGTTTATTGGCTGAAAAATATATAGTGTTAGCTCTTTATTGTTACTTCAATATATGTAGCTAATGATACTGTGATTGGATATCATGATCTTGCTTTTTAAAACCAGGGGGAGTTACTATCTTCACTATATACAATTACTTATCAGTAACTTTATAAAGAGGATAGATGGCATGCTTTATAAATGTTTCTTCTCTTTGAAAAATGTGTATAATTAAAAATAGTACCTTAACTACTGCTGAATATAGATGCATGCTTATACATAAAGCTACTTTGATTTTACTATAAAAGATTGGTATACTAAAGTGATGATTATAGACAACTTTAAACATTTTTTTCTACCTGTTACAAGTACAGTATGGACATATTAGTTGAATCTTGAAGTAATGATAACCCAATAGCTAACATGTAGGATAATAAATATTTACCAGAAATGAATGCTTCATTAAAGCAAAATAATTTTTGCAAGTATAACTGCAAAGTTAAATATAATTTTACAATTATACTTTCAAAAATGCAGACTAACTAAAAGGTCACATGTTAGAAAACTATTTAAAAGAATAACATGATGTCAAGCATTGGTGGTCGAGTGGTCAGCACAGCTTCCTTACAAGCAGTTGTCCCGGGTTAGCGGATTCACTTCCCGATACTATGACACATGAAGAATAACATGATACCCTTTTTAAAATTAATCCTTATATAATGATGTTTATTAAATGGGAAAGTGTGAATGATATTATTTGAAAACTCAGGCGTTGTTAGCCGAGAGGTCATCGCATCCGCCTTGCAAGCAAGTAGTTGGTTGCAGACGGTTGTGGGTTCGTGTCCCAGCCAATGCTATGACATATGAGAAAAAAAAAAAACTAAAGCATCTTAATATACATTGTAACAATATTTTTCTAGAAGATTTTGCATAATTTATTCAAAAAAACCTTTTAAAAATAAAATAAAATTTTTCAACATAAAATTTAATAAAAACATTTGTCATTATTGAACATTTAATTAACTGTTCAAGATCTCTTTTCCTGCCAATAAATAAATAATCAAATGCTTTATTACTCAGGAGTTTGTTAGAAGTGTGAACATCAAAAGTCATAGGGCAAAACAACGATCTACAGGCCTCAAATTCTAGAGTGCGCCACTCTACTAATGCACCAAACTTGAAAGCAGAAAGGGTACAAATAATGAAGTTGTGGAAGAATAAATATAAGCAAAGTGATTATACAGAAAATGGGTTATAGATTTTTATGCTGGGTTTGGGAAAAGATAAGGGTGATTTATATATAAAGACCATGAAGTTGACAAAGAATGTTGTGGAAATGGGATGGAGCAAGATATGGGAAAACATAGGGTGGAAAATCGAAAAGGAAGATAAAGTGGCTAACAGGTTTCTCTGGGCGTAGTTGCTGAGAGTTTTCTGACTCCATATAAGGAGAAGTCACAGTCCATCACATCAACATCACCATGCAGGGCTTTTTCTGCCAATTATGTACGATTAATAAAATATTAATTATATTATTTATTAGATGCCATAGAATCAACATCAATTCTTATTCATAATACAAATAGTAGAATAGCATTCATAAAATTTTCAACAATAAAAAAAAAAAATCAGAAGTCAGAAAGATGAAATTGAAGGCAATCAAAATAAAAAGAAAATAAGACCCTTACTGAATAGGTTCGGAAAGAAGAAAATGCAAAACTCTGAATAATTTCATATAATAATAAATGTATAATCAATAAAGGGGAAAACGGTTATAGTATTTTTTATATTATTTCAGACTTTTCCAATGATGTATAAGACATACAGATGCAGTGATTGAATTAATGTGTACACCAAAATTAATATTTTTAGAAAATCTGAATTTAATATTGCACAGATTTTCTGACACACACACATCCATAAATAATACCACTTGATATATTGTGTTATACACTAACCCGTGTGCTATTACTAATACTTGAATGTATTAGAAAAATTCAAAAGAAGTTTAAATTTTTCTAAAGACATTCGATATTTAATATTAGATAATGAAAATAGTCTAACATATAACTAATAAATATACAAATATATTTACACATACACAAATTTAAAAATTGAAATAAATTGAGATACTGCCAAATCTCTAGCACTCGTTATAATACTTATCTGACAGCCAATCAGATGTCATGGATAGCTGTCCAAATGACATACAAACCTAAACACACAACAAAGATTTTACAAGAAAAGGGTGGCCACCCTTTTCTCTACTTTTCTTTCTATATATCTAAGCCAGTCATAAGCATTTAGATTTGAACGCTTGAAGCTTTAAATATCTTCACAATTAACTCACTGAGTCTAAATCATAAATGTACAATGTGAAATTCTATGATTTACTATGCAAATTAAAATATTATACCAAATTTATACATTTATTTCTAAATAAAAACGTTAATAAAACAAAAAGAAATATGTTTAAAGTCTTAAATTTATTCAAGAGACCATTGATACAACGATTCTCTGCAATAAAAAATTTGTTATTATCTCAAATGAGTTAAAACTATATATACAAAGAAAATTGTGTATTAATACACAAATAATATTGGAAGAGATCATTTAATGATTATTTACATAATTCCTTTAATAAATAGAATAGAAAATTGTTCATTTAAATATAAAACAGCAAATAATAATACTTCTACCACAATACGATCAAATATCCAATAAAGCATTAAAAAGAAAAATATACATTTTGTAAAAAAAAAAAAAAAAATTGAATGAGCTGCCACATGTTTCGGATATTTTGAATTTATCTTTGGTTAGCAGTAATTCAATTATATATCGATTGAGGTTTGTCTTTTTGGAAATCCAAATGACAAAGACAGAAAAAATTAGGATGGAAGGAAAAAAATGCCTTATGCATATACTTATGTTTATCAGAAGAACATAAGTATTCGTTATTATTCATAAGCAGATATAACTGTAAGAAATAGATTACTTCAAAATGTTACAAATTTTCTATAACAAAAAAAAAAAAGAACGTGACAACTGAAATAATATATAATAACACAATTTTCTAATACAGTTTTAAAAATAAAAAAGATGTTTAATAATAATAATCAAATGGGTTTATTGCTCAGAAATTCATATGAAGTTCGAACATCGGAATTAACAGAATTCAACTGCAATCCTTAGATCTTATAATGTTTCATTGTTAAAATTTCAAAATATATCCAGAGTTGCTCAATGGCATAGCTAGAACTTTTGGACCTATGCAAAATTTCCAAATAGGCCTTTTTTAATATTTGTAACTTAAACTATTTAATATCTTTTTGGATCTTCATATAAAATAAAAGTGACTTTTAAGATCCAAGAGACCATAATTATTGCCTTACATCCATAGAGTTCTATTTTTAAAAAAAAAGAGTCAGAATTGGAAGATTTTTGTTTAAATACATTTTAAACGGACGTATTTTTGACTTTAAAAATTACATTCTCTTATTTACGTAATTCATTTAATATCTTATCTTTTTTCTTCACACATGTAATTTTAAAAACATATAAATGTTCAGACATTTATAAAAAAAGACTTGTTATTTTAAAAATTGGCTTTACTCATGCTGAGCATGCTTTCAGTACAATGTGTACATAATCATTCTCTTATTTAATTTTTTTTTACTTCGGAAGAAAAGAAGTTCAATTCAAATTGTCAGTAATAAAAGATTTAACCGTAATTCAAATAATCAACAAAATAAAAGCCTTAAAAAAAAAGATACACATTGTAATTTTGCTACTACATCAAATAGATTGCAAAAGATAGAAATAAATAAAGTTATCACCACAAACAGACATCACAAATCGACAATATACCATAAGATTATTATGACAACTTAATTGAAAGGTAGAAAAATAATTTCATTTACCCTGTACTGCATCTAGTATAACACTGCATAGAAAGTGTTTTCACAAAAACATAGAGTCTTATGTGATGCTGAATATTTCCATTCAAAATAGAAACCATAGAAAAATTTAAGGGTTTTAATTCAGATTTTACAAAACCTACCTATTTGAGTTGTCATTCTCCATAGAGTGAATCTCAACTCTTTTTTTTTTTTAAAAAAAAAAAATATTATAATTGATTCAATCAGTGAATAATTAATCATCTTTTCAAAGTAGATGATTAGCAAAAAACTTTTCAAAAATAGTTTATATTTTATGAAAAGAAGAAAATAAAAAAGATTCAACTCTTTTATATATATTGTGTACATACATATAAATACAGACAGATCCTGTAAGTTACCTACTTACTTTTTACAGATAAATAAATAAACCTGATGTTCATCGTAAAAAGACATTGTTAAAAAAGAGTTAATTTTGTTTCAAAGAACTGTGCAACCCAATGATGATGTGGTGTCCCGGGGAGTACATCCACACTTGTGTTGAGATTCTCGAACATACATTTCATACTGCTTATCCAATTCCATTGCTGATGTTATTTGTTCCACTCGAGCAGGAATTTCAATTGCTTCAGCACAGTCTAACGAACATGCCCAATGTTGAAAGGGTACACATGTATTACCAAGATAAGGGTTTTTAAAAGTAATCACTTTATAACCTAAAAAAAAAAAGATAATTATGTTTTACTTAACAATCCATTTACATATCTAATTAATATAAAGTGTGCACATTCATAAATGCCATTCAATGTAAAAACTAAGACCAATCTTCCAAACTTCGTAATTAGGTTTCACATGATGCATATGTTTGCCAGATATGCAGAGACCTAAATGTCTAAATCTATACCAGAATAGCAAGGTGGCTATTTGTAGTAATGAAATTATGGAAATCATTACAAATACAATAGAATGCAGAAATTCATTCACATAGATACATAAGCATACATGGTAGTCGTATTCAAACACCTATTGGTGTTTGACATCTTCTACTAATAAAGATGGTGCTGACAACTTTTGTTTTATAAACAGCATATCATTGACTCATTTGACCAAACTAGATTATCTTGAGATTTTACCCTTTAGCTAAGAGAAACTAATTAACTATTGGCTGACTATCTGGGCGGGTGATGACTTGTCTACCTGGGAAAAAACCCTCAAGCCCAATTGAAAAATCTTCCATTAACTACAAACTTTCTTAACAATGCATAAATTACTACATCATGGTCACATTAAGTGAACACATAATCTCTATACCAAGACAGGGTTTTATATATATAAAATGAAATTGAAAAAAAAAAAAAGATTTAAAATCATTCGATTAGGGTTTTATCAAAAATAATCCATGACAATTATGCTATAATTTTGTTTGCTTTTCCCCACAGAAATGTGTCTCTTCTCAACTATTTTGCTAACTTATTTTTTAACAATCTCTAGCAACCATTTCCATTAAATTTCAAACTTGTTATTTTAATGAATACAATTTTACTCTGCATTATATTCTCACAATTTTTAAATTAATTCGTAGAAATATAAATTTAAAAATAATATTGCAACTTTACAAATATAGAAAAAAAGTAACAAATTGGAATACATAAAGCAATATTTTGCTATTTCATGATTTCTCTTATTAAAATTCATTTAAACTCCACATTTAGCACACAAATAAATTTTTGTATAGATTGCATAAAAGGGTTCACTATTAATACCAATTTGAGTTTGAACTTTTATAAAAATGGATATATAATTGTTGATTTTTTTTTTTTTTAAATATAGGAATGTATGGTACTTATGTATTAGTCGGGTGGTGAGATTTCACATATATATTAATCTGGCAATATTTATTTGGAAAAATAATGACCTATAACTTTATTTCCTGGAATTGATACAAATGTCTACTAACACACATTTACATTTTTTGTAGAAATTATCTTCTACCATCTAACCTTATAAAGATTTTTTATTCTGAAAAATGGCTACTTATAATGTTATTCAGTGGAAATGAAACAAACACACATTTATGGTTTTTTGCAAGAAATGATCTTTCAACGGGTAATCTTTTAATAATCTAAATTTATGACAAGTTGGCACCAAACCAAAAAATAATAATATACATATATTTAACTGTGCAATTCTGTCCATTTACAAAATGTTGTATCTTATCATAACTGTATGGATTGACCTTTCTTATCTTGAATCATGTTCCATTACAAATGGCAACTCTCTTTTGACAATCCACCGTTGTTCGTAAAATTAGCAGCAAAACCAACATTTTGACTAATAAATTTCTCCTCATCAGAATATTATCTAATATTCATTTACAAAATTAATTCATTTCCTTTTTAAAGGATTGTAAATATATTTAATTCGGTTTTTATATACACATTTGTTTAAGCTCGCGATTTTCGTCACTGCCGGATTTGTTTAAGCTCGCGATTTTCGTCACTGCTGGACTAATACATAAGTACTGCATAAAACAAAATTATGTTTTAAAATTCCATTTATAATTATTAAAAAAAAAAAAGCAACCAATCACATTACTAAAAAACAACAACAAATATTTCAAATAAATCTTAATCTAAGTACCATATTCTCATCAAAAAATAAACTATGGAAAATATACAATTTTTTCAATATGAATAAAAAATGAGTTTTTACAAGCAAAGATTACTTTGAAAACAAAGAAACTGTCAGATGTCATCTGTACAATACTGAAATCTAGAGATTTTTTCTTAAATTAATAAATCAGTATCTGTTTTAGTTCCAATTTTTGCCATCAAATGAATGTAAAACTGGCAAGCAAATACTACATATGTCTGTAAGAAAGTGAATTTAAGCCGATCGACTGCACTGCAGAGATGTTGTAAACAGGAATTTTTTTTTATAAATAATTATTTTACGTTTTTAATAAGTTATTTTCACAATTTAAAAGCTGCACATTTATTGTTTTACCTCTTGCTTTAATAATCTATAATATTAATAAGCCAATAAGCTGATATACACATGTGCTTTGCAGAAGTCACTATTAATATTATAGATTATAGAACAAAAACATCGCGCTATATAAAAAAATAAATGTCTTGTTTACATATGTTTAATTATAAGAATGACGTATCGTAAATTCTAGAAATTTCATTGGCGTCATTCATTTACGATGTAGAAAAGTAATTTAAAGTGATCAATTAATAACTTCACGCTCTTTATTTCAAACACTTCAGATTTGCCCATACATATACGGTTGGGTCGAAAATATAGGTGGATTCATTCTATATTTTCTTAAAGACTTTATCTTGGGTTTGAAAAAGTGGGAGTATTCATTTATATAGTGACATCTGCAAAACGCATGTGTATATCAGCTTATTGGCTTATTAATATTATAGAACAAAAGCATCGCGCTACATAAAAAAATAAATCTCTTGCTTTAATGTAAATATTAGCTTATTATAAGTTGAGGAATCATATATGCCAGTCTACTGAAAGTGTTTAAATTCCTGCTTTAGAAGTGTTTTCCAAAAGTCTACTAATGTATTTAAGTGATTAACCAACAAAGATTTGCAAATATTTTTTGATATATCACATTATCTTTCAAATTACAGTCTCAGAATTCATATATTAATTTCCTATAGTATTTCATTCATTCATTAGCAAACATTTATAAGACTGTGATCATTTTAACTACAGGAAGAAAAAAAAGACAAGAAATGAAAAAATAATGAGTTTTGCAATGACTATGGAAACCAATCCATGATTTGCAAATATTTCCACATATACCAAATACTGATTCTTTAATCTGTTTGACTTCTTATGATACCAATTTTAACTTTTTCTGAGCAAACTTCTTTCTGAAGATCACATCTACCCTCTCTAATTGCAAGATTTCATTGTATTTTATCCACAACCATATCTACTTAATAAAAAACAATCAACTTTACAATTCTTTAGGGTATTTTTGGCATAAGTCACAGCTACAAGCCAAATTATTAATCCATTTCTTTCTTTAGTATCCAAAATACCTGTTGCTTACAATAAATAATCTCCTAATATATATGGCCTTTCATATTTTACAAATTTTTTATTCTTCTATAATTCTAACTATTTAATTCACTTCACATAGCTCTAATTTTTTTTCTTTAATTAATCTATCAATCCTCTTTCAATCATTTGTAATTGCATAACTGTAATTCATCCATTTCTTATACATATGTAGAAATAAAATTTCTATCTATCAATTTTGCATAATGTATCAGCATTATATTTGGCAGTTTCTCATTTTAAACATTCTTTTATTTTCTCTCCTTAAAAAAAAGAACCCCACTCTAGTTCCTTTTGAACAATCTCATTTGCTATATATATATTTTTTAAATTCTATCTAAATATTTCTCAGCCTCTCATAACAAAGTACCAAATTTCCAATTTAGAGCACTTCACCCCTTTCTAAATCATTCTACATATCACATATTTGTCACAGTAAAAAAAAAAACATGTTTTAAATCAATCCCATTCTATTTTTTGAGTTTTATTTCAATTATACTTTTGGTTGTTAATGTAGTTCTTATTGCCATTTAACAGAGTATCTAAATATTTACACTTCTCCACTTCTAAATAAATATGCCCAATTTTCCATCAATCATTAGTAATAAATTTATTTTTCTATTTTTTACTCTGCACACAACTATAATAACACACCGTCCCCCAAAATTGGTATATATTTTTAAAATTCCTACTATAGAAAACCTTACCCTTATTCCTATCCTTTTATCCTAATTTCCAATTCTCTTAAAATCAAAATAAATAATATTATGTAATGTGATGCACTATGACTTCTCTTTACATGGAGTCAGGAATCTCTCAGTCACTATGTGCAGAGAAATCTGTTACCACTTTACATTCCCTTTCCATTCCCTACCCTAAGTTTTCCCATATTCTTCTCTATCCTGCTCCATCCCATTTCCACAATATAATTTTTGTCAACTCCATAGCTTTATATCTAAATCCCCTTTATCTTATCCCAAACACAGCACAAAACGGATAACTCACTTTCTGTATAATCACTTTGTTTATATTTATTCTCTCACAACTTCATTATTTGTACCCTTTCTGCTTTCAGGCATTTACATTCAATTAACAGATGGCTAATATTTTCTATGCCTTCCTTACACAAATTATAGACTAAATCACCCACATTTTTCCATTTATGTGTATATTCCTTTGTTGATAAAAATCCTGTTCGAGTCTTAAACAATAAACTACTTTCCTTGCTATTATCATAAATTAGTTCACCCCCAATATTCCGTTTACTTCTATATATATATAAAGTCTTTTTACTCTCCATATAAGATGGTGTTATGCGCCACCTATGATTTACAACGGTACTTAAAACATAACTTTCTATAAATATTTCTCATTACATGTTTCTTGCATCCTTAGTAATTAATTAATATTTTAAGCAGCATTTATATTCAAAATTATTTTATCACAAACGTCATATAGAGCAAGATATACATATCAAAGTTGTTGCTGCTTTGGATTTAATCCAACTCCAGAATTTCATAATTTGCTTCTAAGAAAGCTAAAAATATTTTTTTAAATGTTACGTAGTCAGTTTATACATATTAACAAGGATAAATAAACATCACTAAATCTATATTTACTCGAAAAAAATATGTTGTTAATAAACAGTGAAATGTAAACTTTGTAAGCATATGGGTGGCAAACTATAGATGCTTTCAAGTATAGTTTTTATTATAATCACAGATGAATTTGCAGGATAACGCGTCATCCACTACCTGGCAATATATTATATTTGGTTATAATAGAATGCATTGATAAAGTGATTCGTTTAAGGTCAGAATAAGATATTCCTGATCATGAGCAAGTTATATAGAGTGGATAATGTTATCTGATTTCAACTAATGTAACTAATTCATACATCCAAAATACATAATGGGTTATTTAAAAATACTGAAATATAGGGACTAAGATGAAAATCTCCTCGAAAAGAAAACCACAAAAAGTGCTTCCCGTAATTTTCAGAAATTGTTTATTGAATTCTGATTAAAAAGAAAAGTTAGATCAAAGAAAAGAAGGAAATAAGCGTACAAAGTTATTCAATTTACGTTTCTACTTCTGAAATCAGAAGCTTACTTGACAGATAGATATTTTTGTATCCAGTATATATACATAACAAACTTTTTAATAAATAATATTGAATAAAAGTAAAGCAGATACTGAACAGGATTTCTTACACAAAAATTTAATCAACATTATGCCCATATATAATACTACTGCAGGATTTAATTTTATCTACAAAGTTGTATAAATATAATGTTTATATTTGCAATATATATCTATTTATAATTAAACATCTGTTCATGAACTGCATATTCACAGGCTTGATAATATGAATATAATTGTATTTTATCAGTGTAATAAAATGTAAAAAGTTATTTATATCAAATGCTGTGCAAAAGTCAGTCTCACTTGTACTGTTTTAAATATACAGATCTTTTCTGGACATCCAGTGTTTCTCTAGTTAAGTTTACTTCTTTTCCATATGGTTTAAGGTCAAGTATTCTGGCAAGATATTCAAGTGCTCTATTGGAGCCTCTCCCGACTACCCTTTGAATATTCTGTTCTTCAGAAATTGGTTTAATATCCCTAGACTTTGATCCAAATGTCTTCACTTTTTTTCATTTCTCCTGGAATTCTTTTTGGTTCTAGATATATTTCATTATTTCTAGGTATTTGTTGCATTTTTTCTTTATTTCCACCATCACCTAATGAGACTGATTGATGTGCTTTGATCTACCATTATTCACTGAATTCTTTTGACCACCTCTTCTTGAGGTATCTGTTGTCTCAATGACAAACATCATTCATTTACTTTTGGATTTCTTTTCTGCAACTCTTATAGTATCTCTATATTTCCTTTATTTTTCTTCATCTTTCAACTGTAGTCTTTTTATTCTCTCTTCAAACTCTTCCATCTCTATTTTATCTGTATAAGTTTCATTATTTTTCTCATGGTATATTTATACTGTCTCTAATGGCTTCCTCTATTCTTTTTTTTTTGCATCTCCTTGTTCCACTAAATTCTTTTTTCTTCTGATTGTATTTAATCATCCTATCTTTAATATCTGTATTGTTTTTATCCAACTTATAATTAAAATCTTTCTTATCTTTATCCAGATTTTTATTGATGTCTGTAATCCTATCTTTGATATCTGTATTGTTTTTATCTAATTTGTTATTAATACCTTTCATATCTTTATTCAGATTTTTATTGATGTGTGTACTACTTTTATTCATTTCTTCTCTGATGTTATTTATGTTTTGGTTCATATCTGTAATATTTTTATTCATTTCTTCATTGGGATATTTCATTAATTGATTTACATTTGTAATGTTTTCATTCATTTCTTCTTTGATGTCTTTCGTGCTTTGTTCCTCTCTTAAATACTTTTATCCATATCGATTATGGTTTACTTTGCAAATGCCTGGTACATTTCAAAGTTGGCCACTCCTTTTGTCTATTTCTTTATTTCCTTAAGTTAGTACTCAAATTTCATCTTATTCCATTTTTACTTATCACCTTTCTAACTCCTCTATAACTTATGATTCTCATATTTTTTTATGATTGCTAATACACATTTACTTTAGATCTTGTGATATGCTGGATGTAATCAATTATGTGTATTTTATTTTTTTTATTCTTAAGTAAGAGTCTTATTTATTTTTCCTTTTGTATATTCTATTAAATTTAACCTGTTTATCTCTTCCATGTGATTCTCTTCTGCATTTTCTTTGAATGCTCACTTCACACATTAAACTTAGTTCTAATCCTAACTTATTTGTTTTAAATTTTCTAACCTATTTTAATCCTGCCGAACACTAACATTTATTCTTTCTTTTCACTCTGCCAATTATATTCTATTTATGATTATTTCAATTCTATGCATTTCTCAAATGACATTTGCCCATTGAAGTCCATATAGTTAGCGATTACTAACAAATTAACATAAGCTGATCATCTTTGATTTTCTTATAAAAGGCTGACAAAGTGCAAGATGAAATAATCACCCTAAGTGACTCATCAGGTAAACAATGGTTATAACGAAATATAGTAAGGATTACCAAAATATGTCATAGACAAAAAAAAATACATATAAAATATTATCCCTTCTTTGTATGCAAAACATGTTAAGGTTAACTGATAATGTTTACATTGAATCATTAAAGATAGATACCTTGACCATTACCAAAATAGTGGAACACTTTTTGATTAACTCCTAAGAAAAAACAATGGCCTTGACTTATTTTATTGTCCAGGTAATTCCGAAATCATCTAGATGGCACCATGTTTTAACATTTTCATCCTACAATAACATACTTCCTGAAATCACAACTCTTTATTTTGGTTCAGTGAGAGAACTTAGATTCAATCAGTTATTAAACATGCGGATATCTATAAAGATGATTTATGGTTAGTGACAGAATCCAAATCAATATAAAAACAAAGAATGATATTGACAAACTAATTAATATTAAAATTTAATGGAAATTAATGGTGTGAGAAAACAATAACATAAAATCCTACTCCCTGCATAAATATCAGAATGCTTCAATAATCAGTCCTTACCTATGTCTATAAATTTTACTAATCACCATACTATCCCCTCCAATAAAATTGTTATTATATAAATATTTCTAAACCAATACTTTGTGAAAGACAATTTAAATAGCACAATAAAAATTCAATTATTAATATTATAAACGTAATTCTATGCAGATAGAAAAATAATTACCAGCAAATATATTATTGTATGAAAATAGAGGGGAAAAATTATCCAAAACTAGAATACATTGTTTAATACTTAAAAAAATAATAATTTTCAACAATATATTGTAGGATTTTAGATGAAAGTATTCTTACCAGTAATTGTGCACCTATAATCATTCATTTGGTTTACACTTACAAATGCTAATTATTTTAAGTGGTATATCTTTGCTGCTTGGACATTTTAATTTGCTACAAATTCAGTATATTATGGTAGATCAGATTTCAACGGTAATATGTTTTCTCTGATTTTTAGGTTTATGGTTCAGGGCTCATTAATTATGATGTAGAACAGATTATAGTAGTTTTACAAACCCTCAAGAGCTCTGACTAGGCTATTCTGGTTGTGCATTCATTATTCAAATTCACATTTTACACAGGGACTCTAAACCCACATAACAGATTTTCTTTAGCAAAACCTTCTGATAATAATATAGATATTTTTGATCATGGCTGTCGAAAAGAAATTAATAATAAAAATTAATGCACCACAATGCAGGATGGGTAATTTTCATGATCAGATGAACTGAGGGATATGATTTCCTTTACCATTTGCTTTTAATATAGCAGAGAAGAGGATTGCATTTAGATGAATCTCAAGAAATAATAAAATGATTAATAAATAATTAAGTTAGCATCTCAGCTCTGCCATATCTTGCCCTTCTGCTTATATCACAACCTGTACATCTGTACTTATAACTTCAATAATTTGCTTTCAAAACTGTTATGTGTTATTCCCTTCTTAATGATCAAACGGGACAAGCTGTTTCAATTTTTAGTTTAATCCAATTAACTTGTTTATTGGCAAGCTTCCTTAACCCATAAAGGCTACAACATGGTTTATAAATGTTCAAACTATTAGTGGTTTCTAATATCACTCCTAAGAATACTATTTGTTTAACATAAATATAATTTCAAATTTAAATTTTTTAATTATAATCATTATTTACAATACATAAAATTGCAAAAATGAAGAAAGAAAATTATTTTTGTTTAACTAGATTCCAGTAGATGGCTTTCTTATAATCAGCTATTATAGTGAAATAAGTTGGCTTTTTATTATTGTTCGCATTAATTACAGTAAATTTTATAATATTTACCTTAAAAAGTAGAGAAGAAAAAAAGTGGGCATTTGAAAAAATCTACAATCATTTACACTACAAATAGTATGAGATATCATTAAATTGGAAAAAGGAGATATAAAATTTAAACTACATGAGCTAAATTCAAACTAATTTGATGTTTCAAAATAGAGACAAATTTAGGAAAGGATTGAGATGGACACCTGTTCAAATTAAAAAAATAATATAAAATTAAGGCATTTGGAGATTGACAGTGGTATAATGTACCACTTGTAGCTATTGCAGGTTAATTATAGTTTTATAAGATTCGATTATTCTTGTTTTTAAATTTACAAAAAAACTGATTTTATAACATTTTTTTCTTTCATTTTCTTTTATAATTATATATTTTGTACAAACTTACAATATTAGACTGTACAAAATATAAATTGTCATTATGGCTTTATCAAATTAATTTCAGCTGTAATTTACTATTTTCAAAATTTCTTTTACAAACTTTAATTTATATTTTTGGCAGTTATACCATTAATGAAACAAATTATATTACACATAATACAGCTATGTTTGCACCTTTCCCCTTTTATAATCAACTTGCAAAATGGAAGATTCAACACTTCCTACAAGAACACACTACAAAATCATGGAGTAACAAAATTTTCATTATTGAGTATATTAAAACATATTCTATATCCAACTATGAATAATTTTGTGTAAACTCTCTTCTTTTTTAACATAAGGAGTCAAAGTATTCTGAATCATAAAAACATATATCACTAAACATCTGTCCTTAGAACATTTATAAAAGGCATATACCCTATTTTACATATTAATTTCATAAAGTTTTAGTTAGTTCATCTTTACGAATTTGAATAGTAGCTTTCACAACAGTTCCATTCTCCTTCCAATTAAATCAATATTAGTTTTATTCTTTATAATTTCTCTTTTAGGTATTTAAAATATACTATTACTGCTTTTACATGGTACCTAGCACCTACATATATACTATTTAGACAGGCTACATTTTATTCTTAATACTTTTTGTTCAGAAATATCATATCATCGATTCTCATGTAATCCTTTTCCCTAAGCTTTTTAATGCTATATCTTCATTAATCTAAGAGACATTATTATCATAATATATATACATTAAATATTATCATGAATTATAATGATGTAACAATGGAAATTAAGGGATTATATCCATATAAACAACCAGAGATAACTTCACTTTTGATATTGTTAGGAAACTATTAATTACTAATTGGCATTTCTTGATTAGCCTTAGGATTGTCAATTAATAATTAATAGTTTCCGAACAACATCAAAAGTAATTATTTTTGGATGTTTACATGGACATAATCCCTTAATCTCCACTGTTTACACATATACATACCAGTTATTTAAACAGCACTAAATAATATGAAATATAGTGGGTGAGATAACCAATTTTCAAAGGTAGTATAACATTAAATTGCAAAGCAAGATATATAATTGACCACGTATGAGAAATAAAAGAATGGATAAACACTAGCTACTTTTAAAATAACAGTTTTAATAATAATGATAAAAAGCAAAGACAAGTAAATTAAGAATTTAAAAAAAGGAAAAGATTTCTTTTAATTCACAGATTTAAAATTTGCTTATATTCTCTCTAAATTCATCATTCAAAGTATAAAATTTAATTAATCAAAGTTTGAAATTAAAACATGATTAAAAAAAGAAAGATTCAAGTTTCGTTAAAATACCATAACTATAAAAATAAATAAAAATTTGTACTATAATAAATACTTTTTGTTAGGGTAATTTATAAAACTAACTAAAAAAATGATGGAAAAAAGCAATAAAATATAATCTAAACAATGGACAGTTTAAGAATAAAATGTAATTAATTTTTTTTATTAAAAGTTCATGTTTTCTAATTTCTTTCATTTATTTGTCATCATCGTTAGCTGCTCATAAAAAAATTCAAGTTTTATTTTATTTAGCAGCCAAGTTATGAATAAAAATCAATATTGTAAAATGATCCTGATGCCATATTGCTAAATTCACGGTGTATGTCCATTTATTCTGGTCACAATGTAGTTCCTAATTAATTATTTATTCAAAACCTGATGTGATCAAAATTGAACTTCCATTTCTTGAGTTGTGTTTGAACTATGTTAGAATTATGCTGGCACAAATACATGTTAAATGAAAGCCCTCTCTCATGGAATATGAGGTGAAGAAACATGACCTAAATATTTTAAAAATGGAAAGCTGCTAAAGAAGTTGAAAATCTTAATATTTCTAAATCTACAAGAATGGATTCTATAGTGTCTAAAATAAACAAACCAAAAAGGATAAATATACCAGAATGGATTCCATAATAAAAAAACAAAACAAATGAAGGAAAAAAGAAAAGAAAAAGATAAATATTAAGCTTAACAAAAAGAATTTATAACCGGAGAGTCTAGCAAAACTTTTAATAATGAAAGGATGATTACCTAAAGGATGGTAACATTTATAATAATTTACTTATAAATTTTCTTATTATTTACATTTTATAATGTAAAACAATAGTGTACTAATATTTTATATGTCTTAATGTACAACCTCAAGTTTATTAGAATAATGTATGCCAGTTTAAATCAATAAATATTATTGCACAATAATATTGTTATTTATTAATCTGGCCTCGTCTGCCTTCTCATAAATTTTTAGCATTGAATATTAGTAAATTATATATCATTAATATTGTTTGACTAAAATAATAAATTTCATAATAGCCTGCAAGATAAGATTTCATACTCAACCAAGTTTGTCATGATCTAATTTAACAATGCTGATGGTACAGAATATCTTTCCATGAATTTCCCAGTAGCTGAGTTGCACACTCAGTTAAAACAACATAAATTTTGAATCCATAGAGGATCTAATTTCCCTTCAGTTAATTAGAAGTGGTTTAATGGTCTGGAAAGGTGGCCATAACCTATAATATTTTTATGAATATAGCTAGGTCTGACCAATAGTATAATTTCAGATAAAACTAAATTATATTTCCCTCCTATCTTATCATCTCTGAGTTGTTTGAATTTTAAGTGTGAGATCATAAAAATTATCTTTATTATTAAACACTAATTTTTCAAATCCTCAGGATCATTACAATATATATATATGTCAACAGATGGCGTTCTACCAAAAACACCGTCAAGCGTATGTTTACATAAACGTCAGAGCATGCATTCACTATCTCTAACTTTAATTCCACTTTCAGATCATGATTTCAAGCTATTTGCTATCATCAGTGAAAGACAGGAATGATCTGAAAGTGGAATTAAAGTTAGAGATAGTGAATGCATGCTCTGACGTTTATGTAAACATACGCTTGATGGTGTTTTTGGTAGAACGCCATCTGTTGACATAAATACAAGTGTTAGCAAGTTTTTAACTTGTTTTTTTGTTTTTCATATATATATACTGCAACAGTATGGATTTGGGAGTACACCTGGGGTGATGGCATTCATCATTATCAACCTCAAATAAATACAAAATTTAAATATAAAGTTAAATACAAATGAAAGGAATGAATATAATGAGCATCAGAGATCAATACAGAACTAACTATCATTTCACCAGCATTATTTAAAAGCAATAATCATTTATCATCATGAATGATCAACAATAAAAATAAATTAACAGTCAATCTTGTGAATGGATTTGAAATGGTCTATTATAGACCAGGCTAATTATTTAACCCTTGTCAGTTTGGAGCACATTATTTAAACAATAATTTGGATGAGCAAACTTAAGTGCTAATCCATAAAAATATAACTATTATAAACAATAATACTGGTATACTAAAACATGATGATCATCATCAATACTGTGGCCACTAAGTACCATTAATGTACTAGCCAATTATAAACTTAATTTCTAAATAAATAATTAAAATAAAATGTAGTGCATGGACTTTTATTAAAGGATAACCCTTTGCATCAACCAAGATCATTATCAACTGGATGTCCATAAACACTAAATATAAACCTCTTTTATGTAATGGACTGCTATGCATGAACCCAGAACAAAAGCTCTATAAGTATTATTGTGAACAAGAGATATAATACAAACACATAATATTTTAAATCTATTCTATGCTTGAATAAATTCACTGGAATAAGTTTAACAATGAAATATCAATTTATTAATAACAATAAAAATGAAATTAAGATCTGTAGAATACGGCTATATATATATAAATTAAGCCTTCCAATTGTGATTAATTCAAAAAGAAATCCACTATTACATTGTAATTTACAAATGTTTCAGTAGGTTTACATAAAACACAATTATATATAAGAATACAGACATGCGGTATAATAATTTATGAACATATTTGAATTGTCATAAACCTATAAATGAAATTTATTTTTTGATACATAATTAATGATTGATTTAACATATATATGTGCATACATAAAAATGTAGGTGCACACTGGTGTTTATAAAAAAAATGTATTAAAAATATATTTTTTATAATTAATTCCATTTTGAAAATATACATAAAATTCACATGTATGTGTGTATATATAAAAAAAGTATTAATCAAAGTTATTAATTCATTCATTATTTCTAATAAAAAAAATTATCATGAGATTCAGTTTCTATCCTGCAAGTTCTTTTGTTTTCCAATCTAGAAAGATTTTTGAAGTTTAAGCTTTTTATTTTTTTTTAATTTCAAAATAAAATTGCCATTTTCATAAAGAAAGTTTCATTTAAAATTCATATCCTTGTAGCCTCATTTCAATATTTAAAAAAAAAACTCTTCAGAGTTTTCCTCTCTCTCTCTTTTCTTGAACAATATCAGAAACAAATAATGTTCTAGACCCAAATGTCATTTATTATTTTTTTTCCTTGTTTATTTTTAGTTGACAAAAGTCATTTATTTTTAAAATTTATTTATTAGAAATTTTAAATGTCATTTCAAGAAATTATTTAAAATATTATTATTCTCAATATATATAACACTACTCACCAGCTGTACTTTATATTTATGGTGCAATACCCTTTATCTGTGCCTCTCTGCATAGATAAAACAGTATACATATAAACTTCAGCAAGCTGGTGGACTCTCTGGATAAGCTTGTCCCTTCTAAACAGTAGAATGGCTTATTGTCATCTTCAGGAAAGGTATAATCTGATAGCTGTTGACCTGCAGTGAGATTCTTTTAGTCTAGAATTTGATAGACTTTATGCATACTATCTAGTACACAATATTGGGCTATAGAGAACCCAAAAAAGCAGGCTTTATACTTCCATGTGAATCCAAACTCTACAGTAATGAACTAATAGCAGCAGCTGGACTTGTACATCTTACCTTCAGTTATAACTTCATAATAGTAGTGTCATCTGTAAAACTGTAAAAAAACTAAACCTCCCCTCTAATCTTTTTTTGAATCTAATTATAGTCGGGAGGAATTTTAAAACAGAGTAATTAAAATTAAATTTTCTTTATCTTGTTTGAAAAAAGTTAATAACTCTTTTCAATTTACCTTACTTTCACAAACAACTTTGTAGGATTATGTTATATAAGCTTTAATTTAAAAAAAAAAATCTAATCAAAAATAAATAGTGGAATTTTATAATTACCAGTATATCTATTGTAACATAAAAACATGCTTGATTTAGTTTCAAAATCAGAATTAATAAAATATTAACTAGATCTTTTTAACTGTTTAATTTATAATAATTTTTTTTTAAATCTAAAATTATTTAATCCTTAATTATTATTCCAATGTAATGTAGAAAATATCTACAAAATTTTTGTTGTCTGTGTTTATTTCTAACTTTTCCTTTCAACTTTATATATATGCATATACCACTATGTTGTTGTATACCATGAGACACATAACCTTCTTAATATATATATACATACACACATGATCATGGGAAAAACAATGTATCACTCTAACACCTTACAGCATAATGATTTACTCAAAAATACATTATTAGTTCCAGAAAAGAATATAAGATAATTAAATTCAGCATCAATTATTGTGTGTATATCTACACACACACAATCATTCAGTTATATACATATTTATAATCAATTAAATATTTAATATACTACATACCCTATGATATATTAAAGTGATGTGAAATAGATTTTTCTTTAAAAAAGCTAGAAGTTTCTAAGCATAGACTATATGTTCAGAATCCATTACCAAAGTTAAATATCTCTTGCCAAAACTATTATATATGACAATAAACTGTTTTATTTCTTGCCCTGATGCATTTTTTTCTCTCTAAAATCCTATTTTAATAAAAGTTATTTCAGTAATTCCAAATATTCTATCATCTTTCCCAGTTTCTTTATAAGGACCTAAACGAAAAGATTATAAAATCTCTATTTATTTATTTCATTCCTTTTTCTCTCACTTCCCATTCATTTAATAGAATATAAGATATAAGATGTTAACACTACTCTCATTCTTTAATTGTATATAAAATTGTAAAAAAAACAAACTTACCTGACTGAGATAATAATTTAGCTGTTACGCAGTAGCCGCAAATATTGAACTTTTCATAAATATCTGCAATAAAGTCTTTAAGACGGGATGGAATAACTGAACTTTGGAAGAAATTCATTTTAGAAGAAATCACAGCCTTGGCTGCCAGAAATTGCAAGCTTTCAGGTCGTTCCGGTTTAGGAAAGTTTCTGATTCCAGCTACTTTCAGCACCCGGTCATTCACATCTGTATGATACCACATGAATGTGGCCTTGAAGTAATTATGGTTGCCATGCCTATGAACAGTATGCAAGGATTTCATATCTAAAAGAAATCCTGGAAGAGCATCCAAAAGGTTGTTATCCAGCAGCAAAACTTCAAGCTTTTTACAGAAAGTTAATGTATAAGGGATGGATTTGTTCTGAAGTTTATTATTAGTCAAAGCTAAATATTCCAAGTTTTTTAATCGACCAATGTCTGGTGGTATGGAATCAAGATAATTGTACTTAAGAGACATATATTTGATTCCAGGACATTTAAATAACTAAAAAATATATATATTATTATTATTATTTATTAAAAGGTTTGACGACAAACTTCAACAATAAAAATTAAAATGTATTAATAGAATTCTTTAAAAAAAAATCACAGATCTGAAATGAATATAGAATTAATGCATTATAATGATTTTTCAAAGCAATAAGTCATACTAGAGATTACAATTTAACCAAATAAAATTTGAACTTCAATACATTAATACATGAAAAAAAAATTACAATAAATTTCTTGAGAAATAATGAGCTATTTAATGTATGAATGACTACATTATATATAAAAATAATAACTGATATCATAGTAACAGTAAAATTTCATTTCAAATATAAGGATCTCAAGATGCCACAGCATCGACCTCATTCCTGTGACCTGGACTCAAGTTGAGATGAGTAAGCTTGAAATTTTTTTCAATAGACTTGAGATATTTTTCTTTCAGAGCTGGCCCATAGCCAATACTCAACAAATAGTGATCAGTAAATGGACATCTAGTTATTCTTAGCTCTTAAAAACAAAAATGGAAAGTTATTCAAACTTTCATCACCTAACAATTGGAAAACCTGCTAAGAACTACTTGCATCTTTACTGTTTCTCTATGAAAGGCTCTTGCAAAGACTGCTGTGGACTTACTTAAGATTGCTTTACCTAACTTAATTATTCAAATTTCCTTTTTCCCTCTCTCAATTTGTTGTTTACAAAACTTCACGGCTTTATTTCTCACTTCTTAATATAATTTAATAATAATAAATTCTAAAAATATATCATCAATCTGCAGTTTTAAATTTACTAATTTGCATTATTAATGACTGGAAGGTTGCTATTCTTCCACATGCGCCTTACAATTACTTTCAGACAGCCAATAGCTGTTAAAACAGCGGTCTGAGAAGCGATCAGGCCTAGACACATGACAGAGATTTTTTGCATTATGTACATTTTTATTAATGTGCTAATAATACAGTGTGTTCCAGAGAGAAGGTGAATAGTTTTCTCTCCGAGCTATTTACAGCATCGTCTTTGAATCAATATTCATATTACGTGTTGACGTAAGCTAAATATATCTCAATCATAATTACCACATGAAATGGGACAGTATATTTCTTATCTTAACCAATGAGAGACCAATGCACTAACATTAAATTTTATTTTAAAGTAAGCAAAAATTCCTACTGGAATGTTTGAAATAATTCAAACAGTTTCTAGCAGTAATGCCACTAGTCATAGGAAGGTTTTCAAGTAATCTGTACGATTTTTTAATGGCAGAAAGAACCTTGAAGATAAACTACAAAGGTATGAAACACACTGTGACATTTCATTTCATGGTCTAGACAGGCTAATGTCTTAAAATTAAATAGATTAAAGAGAAAAACAATTATCTTTCACTGAGACACAGGTGTAAATGCATGTATTATATGATAGTATATATTTACACACACACACACACACAATCATTCAGTGAGTTAAAAGGTATAGAAATAAATGGAAAGATTCACTTTTATCTTATGTTAAAGAAAAAGTATATTTCAGTGATAAATGAAAAGTTTCTTAATACCGTCTTATAGAGTTACAGAAAACAGCACTCATCAATGATGCCAGTTGCTAGATGCTGAGAATTTGGGTAATTTTCCATTCTCATTTTAGTTTTAGCTAAGAATAGTCAGTAATCAATCAATATTGAATGGTTACCTGTGTTGGATATGATCTAGCTATCTAAAAAAAAATCCTGAATCTGTTGAATACATTTCATCTTTATTCATCTGGATTCAAACCTAGTTTTCATTCTTGGCATCCAGATATCCTATTGTTGTGCATATCAATACATAATTAACCATAATTATTGATTAAAATACAAGGTCATTACCTCTCTTGGAAGAGTATTATTCTCGCCATGTTTAAAAATACTATCGAGATGTAGTTGAACAAAATGGTTAGAATTGAGGTAAGCACTTAGTAGTGTATCTAAAGAAAAAAGAAAAACATTTAAAACTAAGAAACAAATCATGAATCATTGAGATATTCAAAGAAATAGATTAAGTTTTGCACACCACAATTAAAATAGATAACAAAAATAATAATTATAAAATTATTTTTAAATTTTTTTAAATAAATATATGAACTTAGAGAAATTAACCAAAGGGTTGAAATTAACAAGCAGATGAAAAAAAAAAAAAAAACAATAAAAATTCTGTTATATTAGCAATTCTAAGTTTATAAAAATATACTTCGATTTAATCCATATAAGTGCAAATCTATCAAAAGACAATTCCCTTTTTTGTTGTTGTTAATGATATATTTCTATTAAGTTCTACTATTTCACAGATTGTAATAGATTCAACAATAACTTCCACTTGGTCACAGCTGTATTTCTTTTGCAGGTATCTTTTTGTTGTAATTTTGTAAAAAAAATTCTCTGTATTTATTGAATTTAATTCAATAAATGTTTTACCATATGCATAATTTTGAAATGCAATTAATTCAATATCAAAGTTTCATGAGTGCTATAATTTTAAAAATCTGATAACTAAAGATTCCCGAATCAAAGTTTAATCTGTCACGATTGTCAAACATCACATCACTTCCAAAGCAACCAGTCATTCAGTTATTATTTCACATTAAGCCAAATGAAAAAAGTTAATTGAAGATCATTAAATCTATATCTGGTGTCTGAAATATCCCAGCGCCTCACTGACAAATGCCAAAAGCACGAAACCGGTCTGAGAGTAGGAGTAATTTCTAAATAGTTTTTTAAAAAATGCTTTCTCTTGGTGGCATTTATCTGTAAAACTTTTAGAGTTTGCATGCTCTTTAGTTGTTTTTTTTTTTTTTATATTGGTACAATTTGGATAAAAATTATATGGTGAAACCTAAAAACTATCATGGTTTCGTATGTCACTTAGTAAAAAAAATATCATAAATTTGCCACCACAACTAGATTAAACCAAACTCCTCATTATTACTATATATAATTTAAAGTTTTTATAAGAAAGTGAATTTACTAATTTTAAAGTGTTTAGATGAAGGATTCTATGTTGATGATGATGATTATAATAATATAAAGGAGAAAGCCATATATAATAATATATAGAGAAATACACACATCAATGCATATACATAAATACCCAACAAAAAGAATAGTATAAGTATATATATATTGAAATGAATACTGTCTTATTCATTTCATTATCAGCCAATATATAGTCGTCCACATGGCAGTAAGCTATTTTTCTATTGTTATGAGAATAGCTAATAAATATAATATTCAAAAATTTTAAAGAAAATTGTATAAAGTAGAATAAATAATTTAAAATAAAGAATTAAATTTAATAATCAGGTAATGTACAAATTTTGGAGTAAATTATTAAAACGTTATATTTTTTAAAAATAATAATAGGTTTGTTAAAAGTGTTTAAATTTAAGAGAAACTATAATTATATAAACTATGTTAAAACTATTTTTCTTAACAAAGATTAAAAGAATGTACAGAATATAATGCAAAACAACTCAATTAAGTATATTAGTATTAAAAGAAATATATTTTAAATAATTAAATTAAAAATAAGTTAACAAAAAAATTAAGTCTATTTTGAGATATGAGATTTGAAAATAAGAAGAAATGTCAAGTAATTTAATAATTATGATATTCTGAAAGTTCAATCAATTCATGTAATTAAAATAAAATGAGATCTTAAAGGTGTTGAAAACAAGAGATCAAAAATATATGGTTAATTTTACTTGAAATTAATCAATCTGGATTCCGATTTTATTTAAGCTCCACTGAACCATCATTAGGATGACCGAGTAAAAAAGAAAAAAAACCACTGGCTGCCTGAAATCTAAGCTGGACCCTTTGTGAATCTGAGAAAACTAATTAGAAGGAATCTCTACTCAAAATGAAGCCAAAAATGCTTAAACCTCTCAAAGAAAGAAAATTGATATAGGATATTATAGCAACTTGTAAAGAAAGAAATGTGATTATAAATGGAATCAATTAATGTTTGCCATAATGGGAGAAATATTAGACTGCAAAAATTCTGAGTATAAAACTTCTGCCATAATAAGTTTAAAAACAACAATTGTTTATCAATTAGACTGTTATCTTAACTCTTAGCATATATTTAATTCTAAGTAACTATATTTTATCATAGAAAGGTTGTACAATTTCCATCATCTATTATTAAATGTTAAATGTCTGGAATATTTTAAACTTTATTTAAACTTTTCCAAACACAAACAACTGTTAGTAATAACATATAAGTTAGTACAGGGGTGGGCAATTGTTTTGGCTCGGGGGCCAAAGAAGTTGGTGGAGGGCCGCATCAGAGGTCACTTTGTGGAAGTGAAGGTTAACGGAGGGTCGCACCTTTTTTTCATGACATAATAAACACACTGCTTTATTCCCTGTATTACCAAAGAAATATTTGTTTGTCCATTCGGAGGGTTCATGGTTTCACTAAAGTTGGAAATTTATATATTTGCTAATGCAAAGACAAAATTGAAATTAACCAGATCAACTGGAAAAGCACTGCACATCGTATCTACACTGTGCATGGGTACTGATGTGGCCATCTTAGTGGAAAATAAGAGATGAATCTTCGGTCGCGCATGGGAAGGAAATCTTAGTTCAAGGCGGATTTTTCTGATTGTCTTGGTGGGCCGCATAAAAACTCTTAGCAGGCCCCCTTGGGCCACTATTCGCCCACCCCTGATTTAGTAGATAACACAGGTCAGTAGATTACACAATTTTTCAAATGATTTTCTCACTACTTCTTCAGTTACGGTTGGCATGATCAGTGACAATGCTAGCATTGTAGTTGAACTTGCAGCTTTAGATTTTTGAATATCAACTTTTAAAGCAATGCTCTAACCAACTGAGTTATTACATATAAAGTATTTATATATTATTTAAAGAAAGAAGCAAATGTTTATTTTTTAAAAAAAGAATCAGCGTTTGCTGTTAAGCAGCTATAAATATTTGAGCTGCATTTTAAATATCTAAATATAAAATTTGCCTCATACTTTCTTTAATGAATGGTTTTAAATTAAAGGTTTATTTTGAAATTCAATAAGAGTTCATTTATTCATAGATTAGTCCTCCTTTTGATTACTGTGAGTTAAATTTTCCATATGTAAAACTTCCTGCATACACTAATTACTAAGACTTGCCACTGAGTAGCACTGCTGTATGGAAAGTTTGCTACTGCTAAGAAATAAGCTCGCATATTTGGGTTGAATTATTATTAAATGCAAGATTGGATTTAAAAAAAAAAACTATTGCCATAATTAAGTTGAGTTATTATTAAAAAAAGATTGGATCAAGTGTCCACTCCATAGAATTGTTGTTGTAAGGAAGGTGTTGATTATAATAATGCTATACTAGATATATGGAACTATACTATGAAACTAATGATTATGTTTGTGAAAATCAGTCATATGTAGGATTATATCCAGGGTGTATTCAAACTATGGCAAATGTGCTTGATTTTATAATCCTGTTAGCATTATAAAATGTAATTGAAAGATTAATGTTTAAAAATTGAAATAAACCGTGGACAGTTTACAAATAGCTTCTATTGTTTTCCATCATGTGTGGGAAAATAAAAGTTAAAAGATAAGGGATAAATGGCTTACTAATGCAATTACTATGATTAAATTACTCATAGCCAGCTGAAGATAAGTGCTATATGTTCAGAAATAATTGTTTTGAGGAATAGAATAATGTCAAAGTTTTATTTAACAATTCATTATTTGGTATGATAAAAGGTTATTTGGAGTACTTCATTAAAACTATGTGCACAATTAAAATGGAAAGGGAGGGGGAGAATAACCAAGATTTGAAAAGACAACATATTTAAACTATATGACAAAACTAAAAAATAATAAAGATGTATAAAAATGATTCACTATGAAACACAAATGCTTATCATCTTTGTATTTTTTTTTACATAAATACTGTAATTGTAGAAGTTCTGGCACTTTGAGGTACGGACTTTTTAGGAATTCTAAAACAATAAGGCCATTCAACCATAAGTTCCTTGGATTGATTCCACTTCTGACACTAACTTTTTATGAATTCCTAAGCAATAAAGCCATTTGCTTATTTATTTATCTTAGATACTACTGCTTTATGAGCATAACTTTAATGGCAAGCAAAAATCTTTCAGAATAAACAGAATGTTTACGGAAATGGGCATTATAAATAAGATCTATCCATTAATACAGTAATATGGGCCCCTGAATTTTAGGGTCCTTTTGACTACCATTCCATGAATTAAAGAATGACCAGAATAGATCTTGAAGTCTAATTTAAAAAATGAGAAAATAATGTCCACTTTCTCTATCCATGGAGCAAATATATCCCTACATATGAAAGTAGCTGAAGCAGTATTTCTTTTTCCTTTTTTAAAACTTCACACCTGAAAATTTCTACCTCATAATTGAAGTGAAAAAAAAAAAAAATAGTTAACCACAAGTACTATTTTCCATGAAAATTAATAAGCCCGATTTTTGCATGACTGAAAGCCATAATAACCATGATTCACAATGTTAGCTTGCAAAGTTATTTCATTGAGAAGTGCCAGCCCAAGGAATTTGTATTCCCAGATAAATGTCTTGATTTTAAATGCGTATGGAATCCTATAAGAAATTCTATTTGAAATCTACCAAAATTGACCAGCATATGTAAAAGGGATGGGGGGGGGTTCGTCGGCTTCAAATCTGATTGGCTCTGAGTGTAATAATGAAAATAGATTTAATCTGAATAAGAATTATTGAAAGAAAGCTAGATTAAAAATAAGTTTCAGTATAAATTGACAGAAATTTATTTCTTCCAGAACTGTCTTTCATTAATTAAGAAAAAAAAAGTTAAATGTTATTTTAAGGATATTTTAATTTACTTTAAAAATGAAGCTTATCTTCAAAAGCATTTTTTTTTTTTTTTGAAATGTTTAAATTAATAATTAGTAAAATATGGAAGATGAAACTTGAGTGAAATTCAAATCTTTTTTGTTGCTGTTGAGTAAAAAATGCTAACCACTTTATGATTCTTTTTTTTTGTTAAAAAAAAAGAAGATAAAATTAAATATATATATATATTTCCTTTTTTAAAAATATGCATTTATTAATTACATGTATTAGTTATCATATAATAAAATAATGATGTATTATATTTATACGGTTGAATTTCATTTTATCTCAAATTTCTAGTGAGGGATGAATAATTACACTTAAAAACTATCTTTCCCTCTCTACCATTTGATTTTAATTATATATTTAGGATTCATCGTGACTGAATGAATTGGAAATTAAACACAAACGAACACTCTCTATATATATATATATTTCACTGCAGTTTTTATAGCATTCTTCATAAAAATCCAATGAGACATGAACAAAACCGGTTAATCAATTCAGGGAGAGATTATTATGTCACAAAGAAAGTTAATCCAATTGATTTGTGGACATATTCTATGCACTTCAAAAAGGAAACAAGAAGCATTTCAAGATTATACAAACACAAATGTCCGTTATCCCATATGCTATCCCATCTAATTTCTGGGAAATCATTCTAAAATTTAAAAATGGTAGTTTGACTACCCCAATGAATTATATTGAAAAAAATATCAGGTATATACATATTATATAATATTCCTCTATTGGTTTGTAATATTGAATTAAATAATCATTTTTAGCAATGGCATTGTAACTTTATTGAATACTATTTAATTGTTGTATTTTTAGCTATCTACTTGATTAAATTAGTAGAATTTTATTTGTATTACCCATAAGCATGGCTAATTTTGGAAGAGATCTCAAACAAATTTTAGTTTAAAGACTTCACCAGCCAGCACAAAATGAATTTCTATGTTTTAGCTACAAGTTAAAAAAAAAAAAAGAAGGAGGGTGTACTAGTGTTAAACGTACAAGTGAAATATATACAAAATATCCCATGTTGACTAACTTGCCATAAATGCATTACAGATAATATTCTGAAGAATGGGCTGAAATTGTTTAATTTCACAAATAAAACTGCCAAAATACTTAGTTCGTATGTGGTATTAAAGACTGGATGAAATAATAGGAAGCAATATTTTGTAATTCATTTTAGCGTTCCATCTTCAGATTTTCAATGAAATAGATGGCTGAAGAGTTGTGGGTTGGAATAGTTTGAAGCCTGTCCATTAAAGTATGAAGATTGGCTATCTTAATATAAAGCTGAGCACTGATTGTATATATGTGTGGAGATAGTAATCTGGACCAACTCATGATTGCTGGTTTAGCATGAAATACGTATATTGGTGATTAGTTATCTTTTCAACATGTGTATGCTCAGGTGGGTCAGCAATATGAGATGCCATGGACAGCTGAGGGTCGTGTGAAAGTCTGAGTTTGAATCCCGTATATATTATAAAGATTAACAAAATAGTTTTGCTAAATATAATCAAAACTTTGAAATTTATAATTGGAAACTTTGGTTATAACAACAAACAGCAGAAGCAAATTCAGAAGTGAAGATAGTAAAACATAAAAATCTAATAAAATCAAAATAGAACAAAAATAATCTTAGAGAGTACACTGGTACTTAGGTTAATATTCCAACCAACATTTCCTTTACAAATACCCCCCTTTTCCCCTTTTCCAAGTGCTCTTCCGCAGATAAATACGAATATAATAGTATTTATTTTATTTAAAACACTTGTAAGCCTTCTCACGACGATATTTAAAACATTTGTAATGTTATAAAAATAAAATAATTAAATAAATAAAAAAATTGAACTTTTTTATTTTTAAATTCCCTTAAAATGAAAATCTAATTATTTAAGAAAGACAAAATCAATATTAAAAAAAAAGTTTTTTCGATGAATTATTGTAAAAAATTAAATGCTCCAAATATTTCAAACATGTAATTTTTTAAACAAAAAATTATTTTATAATTAAATGCATAAACAAAAATAAAATCAGGGAGCTTAAAGGAATAGAGAAACAGCTGTTTCTACACAATGAACACCCCCCCCTCTCCATACACCCCTTCCCCCGAAGTTTGAAAATAAAAATGTATTAATTTTGTTCTATCTGACTAATAAAATAATGTATTACGTGTGTGCTTGTATATATATTGTAAACTGATGTAAAATAATATTATTGTGTTTGTGTAAACATTTGTATTAGATTCGCAACGTGCAAATATTTTAAGAT
This sequence comes from Epiperipatus broadwayi, assembly GCA_028023455.1. NCBI lineage: Eukaryota > Metazoa > Onychophora > Udeonychophora > Euonychophora > Peripatidae > Epiperipatus > Epiperipatus broadwayi. Next base: position 295,680 of record JAQFVV010006392.1, on the reverse strand, counting down.
CTTGATTGTAGATATTTAAACTAAAGAGATAGTTTGGTAAAATATTTCTAGAGATTAATATATATATAAATTATTTCTAAATGATTGGGGGTCATATTTCTAATTAAAGAAATTAAAAGATTAGTGAAGATATTGCTGAATATATTTTAATTAAAGGTAAGTGGGGATTAACAACCATAATTTTTAAAAAAATTAGATAGGAAATTAAATAAACTCCCCATTGACTATTCACTCTAGAAAATTAATCTCAACAAAGTATCCCCCCCCCCCAATATGTAATTAGAAAGTATTCAGAGATCCGTCTATAATACTGTGTCTAGTGAGAAATAATACCAATTACAAATCAGCTAAGGGATTCTCTAGTAAGCTAGTTGTAAATATATATAATTATACAATTAGGAATAATATTTCTGTAGTGTAATTTTCATTACACCACTCTCACGCACGATAGGGATTGGTTTCCATTCACTTTTAACACCTTATGGAGGCATGTAATCGTAACATATGACCAAAGATGTGAAAAAATCTATAATCCCCAAGATGCACATTTTTGTACTGAACCAGCATTCATCAGTTGGCCCAGATTATAATCTCTCACACATCTCTTTACTATTATTCAGTATATATAGACATCAAATTATTACAATTGAACTGATAAATGTCAAACGTGCTGTCCTCACAACTTTGGCACAAACCACTTAATGAAAGTATGTTAATAGTTTTTAGTGATCATTCATTAGACTAGAGATTATTCAATAATGAATATTTCAGTAGTGTAATTTTTACTAGATGACTCTCTAGTCTAATGAATGATTAATAAAAATTATTAATATACTTTCATTAAGTAATTTGTGTCAAAGATGTGAGGGCAGCATGTTTGACACATCAAATAAACTGTAGTGACTTTCTATCTATATATACTAAACAACAATAAAGATATGTGTAGGAGATTGTGGTCTGATGAGTGCCAGTTCAGCACAAAATGTGTGTCTTGGGGATCATAGATCTTCTTCACATGTATTTGGTCATATGTTTGTGAATGCATCCCTCCACAAGGTGTTAAAAGTGGATAAAAATCAGTCCTTACCTTGCATTAGTGGTTTAGTGAAAATTACACTACAGAAATATTATTCATTATTGGATAATCTCTAATCTAATGAATAACTAATAATTATTAATGGACAATTATATCTTTTCGTCTATGAAATATTAATAAACTCCGATTTGTTAAACTTCACTACCATGTTAAATGTTTTTTTCTGATTAGAACATTTGATGCTTATCCAGCTGGTAGCAATCTGGTCATCTCTGAATATAGTAAACTTAATAGAAAAAAAAAAGTTTTAAATGTACAGAAGTTTTTTTCAGCTGATAAAATGAAAGTTGATTGATAGTTTTGCAAAAAAGCAAAGTCTTTATTTATTGTTTCAAACAAAGCGCTGGTGGTCTACGGTTAGCATAACTGCTTTCTGCTGCATTCCAAGCAACAGGCCCGGGTTCGCTTCCCAGTCAACGCTTTGACATATAAAAAAAAACAACACAAAGCATAACTAGTTAGATGCATAATTTTATTTAACCATATAAAGAATAATCTAACATAGAACAAAAATACCTAAACATATCTATCTCAATATGATAAATATACGAAAAGCAAATTGTTTTCCAATCAAAGACAGTTCGTCAAAAAGAAATAGAATATGTGTAATACTTAATCCTTGTTTAGCATAGTTTGCCCTTACTTACTGTTCTCTTAACATAATTTATTCATGCATCTTAATGTAAGAGCCACATCATAAATTTTAATAAGGCTTTACACCATTACGGGGCATATATTGGCAGCCATTTTATTATTATATGTATTTTGTAAATTACTATTAACAATAACATCAATAAGCATTGGAATTTGATGGCTTCTTTTATAAACTTCCATTACTTATTTCAAGTCCGTCACAAAATAATTTCTATATCTACAAACTCACTGAACCATAAAAGAACAAATAATAATAATAAAATTCTGATAGCCATTTTATTTATTTTAGTCTTAAATTTGTGAGAGACATTTACTATATAAGAGCAAGCTTTTCAAAGCTAGCTTTGTTTAAAGGGCTGTTCCATTACTTCTACACCCCCCCTCTTCCCATCCATTTCTATTGTGCTGTCACTAAATCATTACTTTCTTTTTGTTGGTGATTATTTTAAATTCAAAACAAATAAGTTCTCTACATTCCTAAATCAATCTCATGTTTGATGAAATTTGTTGAATTTTTATTGATCATGGATCACAAATTTTATAATATAAAATGAAAAAATAAACCTATTCATGAAACAAGCAAGCCTGAGCATATTACTAAGATAATTCCCAAGCAAGATTCTCAAAAAAAAATGATATAAATGAACTTGTAGGTAACACCCACTTTTTGGTATAATAATGCCAATCTATACACAATGTGGATATTATTCACAATTCATTTAAAGAATAAGTACATCACATAACTTTATCAGCTTACTCGTATGCTTCCAAAAACAATTCTCTTTATTCTAGAGCTATCTATTGGAAATCTGAGTAATTAATGCATATTAAATCACAAAGTGCTACAATATCCATATGACTTTGTCAAAGAGAGCTTAGCGTTTAAAGCTGGTGTCATGTCCATATATCTATGCAAATGAACTGGATTGGGTTCAATAATTTTTGGATTTTTTTAAAATTTCAGGTGACTAACTTGAATAGTATAAAGGTAAATGGTGGTTGCTACATACATAAGTGCACTAATTACAGCTCTGAATACTAAGTACTTAATGATGAGGGCAAAAGCAGAAACTAGTTTAGAATTGTGGACATTTTAGCACTATATTATTTAGTATCCATTGATTATTTAGGTTTATAATAGATGGCTGTAGAGGAATGTGAAGAGAACTACTTTTAAGTAATAAAATCAAGTTGTCATTTTCAAAAATGTTGACCTTACATAAATAAATAGATAAGAATGCATGGATTCAAAATCTTAAGAGGATTTAATAATTCAAACTATTATTTTGAATAAAACAGGAGAACTAAAAAGAAGTAGTTATAATGCCCCTTAATGAAGAAAGCCAATAGCAAAATCTAGTATGGGTGCATTTGTCATCATTATCTGACATTCATTAATAATCCATGCTCGTTCAGAATGTCCACAAGTAGAGTCATGTTAGATAGATTACTGCTATCAGACCCAACATCTAAGAAAACATCAAACAAACAAAAAAATACATTTATATGAATGTACTACTGCAATCTATACTTACAATTCAGTTAAACGGTACTTATTATCAAAAGAGCTTCAATTATTTAACATAAAAAATAATTTAATAACTTTTTATAAAATACACATTTCAAAAAATAATTTGACAGTTTATGATAGTTTTACTCAGTAGGGAAAACAACATTTAAAGTAATTTATTAAAAAATAAAACAAATGATCGAATGACTTTATGGCTCAGGAGTTTGTAAGAAGTTTGAGTGCCATAAGTGGAATTGATCTAAGGACATTCCATTCAAGAGTCTGATGCCCTACCACTATAATAAACCATGACAGTATAAAAAAATGGCTTTATTGCTGGGGAGTTTATAAGAAGTTCAAATGCTGGAAGTGCCATAACTGGAATAAATCGTGGATTTGATCTAAGGACATTCCATTCAAGAATCTGACACCCTACCACTATACTAAACCATGAAGGCATAAAGTAATAATCAAATGGCTTTATTTCTGGGGAGTTCATAAGAAGTTCAAATGCTGGAAGTGCCAGAACTGGAATCAATCATGGAATTGATCTAAGGACATTCCATTCAAGAATCTGACATCTTACCACTATACTAAACCATGAAGGCATAAAATAATAATCAAATGGCTTTATTTCTGGGGAGTTCATAAGAAGTTCAAATGCTGGAAGTGCCAGAACTGGAATCAATCATGGAATTGATCTAAGGACATTCCATTCAAGAGTCTGACACCCTACCACTATACTAAATCATGAAGGCATAAAATAATAATCAAATGGCTTTATTGCTGGGGAGTTCATAAAAAGTTCAAATGCTGGAAGTGCCAGAACTGGAATCAATCCTGAGGACTTTACATTCTAGATTCTGACACGTTGAACATGCCGATTCTCATCTGATTATTTAAAGTAATTTATTACACTTCAATGTTAGCATTTGAAAAAGTCTGGTTCAATGTAAAACATTAAGGTCAAATGCCCTGCTGGATTTCTATACAGATAGTATAACAATGTAATACGAAACAAAAAACTTGGTATTTCAATCAAAATTTTAGGAAAGATTTCTAGATATTTTCATTTGGCATTAATTAGATTGCATTATTGAATTATTTATAAATGATGTTTTATAAGATACAAACTATTTATTTATTATCATACATCAAACAAACACATAAGAGAATCCGATGATATATACGAAATTGGAAGATTAATTGAAGCTCATCAGAAACTAGTGTTTCTGTTTGGAAGTTAAACAAACCTTATATTCAATCACTTTAACAGATACCATAAAATGAGAAAAGTTGAACATTTCAAAATCGAAACTTTTGGATTGATTCAGTTTTAATAAACAATATTTTAACCAAGAAACAACACTTTTTAAAAAATATTGCACAAGACATTTTGATTATTAAAACTGACATTAATTTAAGGAACATAAAGTATATATAGTATCTAAGTTTCAAATGCTAATACTTATGCTTCTATTGTGGAATAATCAAATATTCAATTTTTAATAATTAGCCATATCTGTTTTTGATACATTGTGTCATAATGATGCTGAAACAAATACGTTATTCAACATGAATCTTATGTTATATATGTAGAAATTTTTATTTACATCAAATCACCTCAAACATTAAGAAATTTTCAGCGACACCTTCTGTGAAATAAACATTAAGAGCTCGTGGGCTCTAAACATTTATTTCACAGAAAGCGTAGTTAAAAATTTCTTAATGTTTGAGATGATTTGATATTTATTTCAGATAGTGGAATGCACTGGAAATATTTTTGTAAATTTTTACCTATATGTTTCTAATGTGTGCTTACTTCTACACTATTTTCAAAACATTATCTGTATTGGCAGGAAGTACACCCTTTGTTTTTTCCTTTTTCTATTTAAGCTCAAGGCAAATGATTTTAATTTTTTGAGAATCAAAACAATGACAGTTATCTCTTCTCTGTTCTAAAAACATTGGTGTTTGTGTGAAAAAATGAAATATAAACATATTATAAAAATAAAAAATCTTTTTCCTTTGAAACAATAAAATTGATTGTCTAATAAATTATATAAATACATGCTTTTTATGTTTAATTATTATTTTAATGATTGGAATATTTTGATACATATTATTAGTTTGTCATATTACAGACAAAATCATCCATTAGCTAATGAAAGTTCTGTTAAAGAAAACACCTAGCAATGATATCTCACAATAAGATTTCAAAAATAATTAGATGACATGCATTGCAACTTATATCAATAAAATGATATCATATGGTCATAAGTCTTGTGGTGCAAGTAACCCATTTAATACTTGAATACAAATTCTTGCCAAAAATTAACTTACAAATTTTTTTCCTCACTTGTAATTAGGTTTTGGACTTTTCCTTTCAGTTAGCCTATAGGTACCTGAAATAAAAAGCTCAAAGCTTGATATTTCAAGCTTACTAGTACAGAATTTGAACTAGCTAGTAAATTTGTTTTATTCTCTATACCTATAAAATGGCAAGGCTGTTAAGAAATTCCTTCTATTTCGTTATCCCTTTATGAAGGACTCAGCTATTAAAAGACTATTTTGTCGTTCATCTTAACCTAAAAGTTTATAAATAATTAAAATATTCTGGTGACTTCCATGCAAATTGTCTTTTTACGCTAATTACCTGCACTATATATGAATTTATATCACAATATTGATTGTTAAATATTTTAATTATCGCTGCCGCAACGAACGAACGCACATACATATTTTTTAAAATCAAATTTTCATTAGTTATTGTATTTTTTTATTGCTTATATTATTTTATCCGTTAGTAAAAGTTTTATTATTATTTTTTAAAAAATCGCCATTTAAATAAATATTTAATAGTTGTACCTAACAACTGGCAAACATAATTAATAATTAAAGGTAAAATAATTTCAGCATAAAACATTCAGTTTAACTCAAAATAAATTACAAAATTTTTGTTCATACAGTAGAAATGATAATTAAAATATATTCTTTTAAACAATCAACGAAAAAAAATATTTCCATCCAAAAAAAAGATAAAAAGAATTCCAGGCAAATATTTAAAATGTTAACTAGCATAAAAAGTAAAATTTGTTTTCAATTATATACAATTTTAATTATAAATTTAAGTTTTACAAAAAGGAATGCAGTTGGCCATATAAAAACGTAAATATATGTATATAAAATTAACAAAAAAATTTGAAAACGAAATTCCGCAGATAAATGATTTTAAAGTAAGCTTATACAATTAAAAAGTAAATTATTCTGGAATCACGTGATAACAGTAGATCATCAAAGCCGTATAATAAAAGACTTTTATTTCTGGAGATCTTAATTTTCGATATAATATTCAAGTTATCAAATTTCCATATCCGATTTATTATATTTAACCATCAAAAATTTAACGGCATAAGAGTTCATTAAAATTAACAATGCAATTCTAAATTTGAGATGTTAGAATAAATTATGTCAAGAGGGTGAAAGTGATCAAGTATTATTCGCTAGTCACACGTAATATCCTACTGTCTAGTATCTTACCTGTCCCTTTCAGGTGAAAAACTAATGTGCATAAGCTTAGAATTTATATGCTAAAATAAAATTTGTTGAAAGTAAATAATTAATGGCAGGCTGTGTGCTGTTGAAGGTAGTGGTAGAGACCCAAAACTAGAAATTCTAGAATTAACTCTCAGCAGAATACAAAAAATAAAAAAACTCAGTTCAGACTAAGTGAATGGATATGTTAAATACTCAATCTGCTGTGACTTCCAAAGCAACTAATTATTTGATTATTATTGATTAAAAGATTCTATTAACAAGTCCATTATGTCTAATGATTAGAGAACATACATAAAAATGTGCTTTTTAGGTATTACCATTATATTTTTTTGGTCTGAGATTTACCAAAAAATTTTGAAATGTCAACAATTATTTTTCTGAGCTGTTCTAATCTTATAGATAGTTTGAACATGAATAAAGTAGCAACTTTCACCATACAATATTTCCACCCAGTACAAGCCATAGTAATCAATGGATGCTAGAAGGTTAGTGCATCAAAATCTCTATTTAATGTCTACTCATCCAAGGTGGCAAAATTGTATGGAGAAAGTTGTTAATGTGTTAAAAGATTGCATAAGCATAACAAATGATGATAACATGATCAAAATAATTATTATTACTTTCTCATTCTATTTTTAAATTTGATTAGCATTAGCATAAGTTGTATTAGATGGAGATGATATTAAGATTTAAAATGGTCCCTTGTATTATTTTAACATCCTGGAAATTACTATAAATTAAGACCTTTTTTTTTGGCTTCTTTCAGACATATTTTTATTTTTAAAATAAAGTAAATAGCAAAATGTCTGAGTTCCATAGTTATTAAATACAGACTAGGCAATAATCTTTTATCAATAATTTTTTTAATGATCTTGTTATCAAGAAATTAGGATCTCTTTAACTATTTTGTCATTTTAAAAATAGTTTCAACTTTATTACGTTCTAAAATTTTGTAAAACTTTTAGCATTACCTTCAGAAAATATTTTATTACGCAAAACCCAATGCATCAAATTTGGAAAGAATAATAATGGAATAAAATGTGTTTTTCTTATAAACTGAAGAAATTTTTATCAATATACACAATCACATATGGCACTCAGGGAAGAAAAATGGCTGCCAAATATAAAATTTGCAAATTTTAATACTTTTTTTGTTTGTTAACATTTCTTTTTTTGGATAGCATGTAATTGAAGTTGTGGTTAAATACAGCATAGTTCATAGCTTGATTGTATACATTATTTTTATAATTAATCTTATTGTTGTAAATATAATACTAAATAAAGTAATACAGAGACCACTCTTGAGAAATAGTTAACTCATCTTACATCACTCAATTAATAAGACATTTATGTAAGTTTGAGAAATAAATTAGTGCCAAATACATCCTCTAATTGTGTTCTAGATAATGAAAAGTAGGAATAAAAGAGACTGCTGCTTGGCTATAATGAACATAGTGACCTCCAATGAAGACTCATAAAGCTACATCATTTTCAAATTATCTTTTTACCACCAACAAATAACTTCTCATATGACTGCTAATATGCTTCCAAAAGAAGTTATTTTCATTCTATTATAGAGTTATCTATTGTAAGTTTCAGTAATCAAGGACAATCTCCAAATTGACTCATTTCTGGTTCCTACCTTCATCAACAAAGAGTAGGATTCAATGCTGGTTTTAACACATTTACATATCTAACAGTAACCTTTTACTCCTTTATACTATTCAAGCCAATAACCTGAAATTTAAAAAATCCCTAAGATTTCAATCTGAGCTTCTAGACTGGGTACCAGGTGATCTCTTCTAACCTCTGTCTAGAAAGATTATTATTAACAGCAACATCAATTGACCTCTTATATATTTAGTCCCATCCTTCCAAAAGCAGTTATTTTCATCCTATTCTAAAATCATTTTACTGTATCCCTCTTAATTTCTTTATTATAATAATTCTGCTTTTAATTTTATAAACACCTTCTCTCCCACCTATTCTTTCAATACACTGAGTATTCCCAAGCTTTACTCAAATTGTCTTTTTTACTTTCTTCATTCATAACTTAAAATTTTTCAATCATATTTCTGTTCAATACTTGAGATATACTCTAAATAGTATATTAAAGAAATTTCTGCCCATTTTGGTGTCATCGTTTCAACAAGACTTACGTACAATTTGTTATCTAAATATTCAAAAACACTAAACTTTATCTTGATACATTCAGTGTTTTACCTTTACCATCCAATTTTTGCCATGTTTGACTTCATCTAATTTCTTAGAAATTTTATGCATGAACCTATATATTCATTAAAAATAAATCGACTCTAAAAATTCTTTTGGCAAGAAGCATATGATCAAATATTATTATTAGTGAAGGCTATTAATCATTTCCATCTAATTCTTAGAATGTATATAAAATCATTTATTTATTACATATTTAATTACATTTCACACATTACTGGCTAAGTGTTTGACCAGTGATGTTTTCAATGGTATTATTCTTCTTTTTCAAATGTTGTTAGCCCGACCAGCAAGAAAATTGAACCTGGGATATTTAGATTAGTGATTATTGAATTTAAGGCAACACTCTACTAATTGAGCCAGATTTTAACAGAATAGCTAACTAATTAGAACATTGTCCCTTAAACGCTATTAAATCTTTGGGGGTGGGGGGTAAAAATCAAACTTTTTTTTTGGCCCCCCCCAACAAAGAAAAAATTTTTTTAAAAAATTTTCTCCTATAATATTATTTTCAACTCAAAATTTTTTAAAAATATAATTTTTATTTTTTTTTTTTGTGGAGAGGAGAAGTTTTTTAAAAATAAATTGTATTTTTTTTTTTTTAATATTTAATTTTTTACCAAAAAATAAAAATTATAAAAAAAAAAAATTTATTTTTAAAAAAAAAAATATTTTTTTTTCTTTAATTTTTATTTTAAAATTTTAATATTTATTTTTTTAATATAATTTTTTTTTTTTTTTTTTTTTTTTAATATTTTTTTTTTTTTAATAAAATTTTTATAAAATAATTAAATTAATTAAAAAAAAATTTTTTTTTTTTTGTGAAAATTTTGGGATTAAATTCAATAATCATAAATATAAAGATCCCAGATTCGATTGCCTTGTTAATACTATCACTAACGTAGAGGGGGGAATAATACCACTCACAACGTTGTGTTATATACTAACAGTTAAATCTATAGTATATGGAAATTTTAAATAAATTTTGAATTTTTTTAAAAACATTTATTAACTAATATTAGATGGTGGAAATAATGGAAGACATAATTACAAATATATAAGATAACTAAAAATGTATTTATTTGCATATTTGTGAATAATATTTAATAATGTTAGATTTTAAAGTATTAGAAATTAAAGTTTAGTCATGCTTCTTATACTGAAATTAATAATTGTAATTTACGTTATATAATCTCTAAAGGTTTTTGATCTAAAAATCAGCCAGTTTCTAATTAAGTCTGCATAGTAATATTTTTAATTTGTGATACAGTAAGTTAAAGAAGAAAAAAAAATCTTCATATATTCTATTTCCAGTTACATTAAAAACTATTAAAAGATTTGACAGATATATTTTTAAACGTTTCTTTTTTTCTTTTGGCACAGAGCTGTAGAAAATTAAATACCATACTTAAAGAAATGCACGCACACACACACTATTTAAATATTTTATATGGAAAATTTAGGAATTAATCAATTTGAATCATTCTGACATGTTGAAAAGCTATCCCACAAAGATATCAACCAAAAGACTTTTGATAAAATAATCTTCAGACAAGGAATATCAATAATAAAAACTGAAATCATGATAGCCTTGAGATCATTGTTGAAAGGTAAGGCAAATGGAATTTACTTTATTGCAATGTAGCTTAACATGAAAATTTGCTCAACAGTTTATAAAATGAGTTTTGTGGAAGAAAGATGTACAAACCCAATTATTGGAAATGGTAAAATAAAAAAGGCACCACTATTTTGTCATATGATAAAGCAGGCAGACACATTGAAAAAAGATATGAATGAAATTATGAATGGGTCAAAAAAAAAGTAGATGACCAAGATTGTCAAAGATGAACAATATACAATAGTGGGAACATGTAAACAAACTGAGGTAAAAATGGCTTAGAAATGATTCACCCACACTGCTGCTTCGAAACAATGGATGGAGAGATGGTAATGGTGACATCAATAAAAAGTATTAAAAAAACTGTACACATCGTACAACAATTCATATTACTCACAACTAAAATTATACTGCAAAACACTCAACAAAAATTAGAACCTTATTTTATAAAAAATCACCAGTTGTATAAGCAGTTTTCAAAAATCACTGTGAGTTCATGTTATTATACAGGTTTAGTGCCAAGCAATTAAAATGGTTAGAAAATTACTAGAAAAAAGTCGTAAGGTGTTGAACCAGATAATATAGAAAATGATATACTTTTCAAATAAAATCATTTGCGAATTTAAATAATCAATAAATTGATAATAGCCAGATCAAAAAAAAAACATTTATGTGTCAAAGAAAAAGATTTATGAAAAAAAAAAGGCAAACTATAAATTGAATTAGATGTATTTGATATATCCATTTTTAGCGAGTATTGCATGGATGTGAAACATTGGGGGAAAATATTCTACAGAAAATTATTATAATTTTATCTTTCTTATTGTAATGCCAAAACCATATAATATTAATATCATCTTAACTGTAAAATTTAGAGTTTGAATTTAGCAATTAAGATTTAGAAATATAAGTAGAAGTTCTGAAGAAGATTGCTGGGACAATCAAAACTGTCTGGGTTGTAAAAAAGCATTGTAAAAAGTAATAAAAAACATAGATGATATTAATATTATCAGAAAATTATTAACAATCATCTGCATACAAAAAAGCTTCGAAGAAGAATTATATACAGAAAAAAAAAAGTGAGATGAATAAAGAATAAATATACAATTGATTAGTGGCATCGGCCAAATGGCAGATATTCAGAAAATTACGTCACAGAAAGCCCACACACAAAGGAATTGTCCTATAAACAATAGACTGAAAACACTAAAGAATGATGCAAAACTAGCTTATATTCAGTCTTTTTATAAGAAAAAAATGACAGAGAAAAATAATAAAATAACCATATATCTGCAAGGATTGTGGTCATGATTTCTGCTAATGATCTAACCCAATTTACTTCTATAGTTATGCACATCCTAAATTAACTTTCTCATTTAATCTCTTTCTAACCAATAATGCAAAATATTTTGTCTCCATGTTTGCCCTTCTTGACTAATTTGAACACCACCTAATAAAAACTTTTCCAAAATTTCTACTAAGTCTATTTTTAATATTATTTAGCCCTTCAAATCTTTTAAAGATAATAGACTTTATCATTTTCATTTTCCTTTCCATACTGTGATTTTTATTTTAAAATGATAATTGTTTTCAAATATGCTGTTATTATTTCTGATGTCATATTATGGTTATGAAAAAATTGCAAGTCTTTGGTTCAAATCCAATTTCTTGTTCTATAATATTTGACAGCAATGTCTATTGAAAATTCAGCTTTTATTAAACAGAAAAAGTACAACGACAATGCTGAGTGCATTAGTCTGCCTTGATAAATATAAATTAATCACTGGCCAAAGCAACCAATCATATGCATTAAATATCCATAATAATTTATACTACCTATCTAATAATGTTCAAATTTATTTATTAAGCATATAGATCATATGAAATTAAAGAGAAAGGATTTCACTTTTTTAACATATGCGCCTATATAAATCAGAATTTAGGTTAAAGATAAGATGTCCGCTCTTATCATCATAAAGTCTCTACAGACTTGTGTTTGGGTTTGAGAGCTTTCTCTATACTCAACACAGCATCACTGAGCTATTATAAAAATCAGTAAGGCACATATGTTAAAAAGGTGAAATCCTTTCTCTTTAATTTAATATCTATCTAATAGTAACGGCTCTTTCTTTTTGTACTTTACAATTAAAGCTAATTTTTTAAATGTATATTTTCTTCTAATTCCACCTCATATTTTTCTCATTTCTAATCTGATTTTTTTTTTCATGCCATAAATATCCTCTATTATTCTTCTATTCAACATGTAAAGTAAGGACAGCTTGTGAATCAGATAGTACTCATGTTACCATTTGTAAAATTCACGCTTATCAATTTATTACATAGATCAAAATCATCATTTTTGAGCTTTTCTTCTAACTTGTAGTTAACATTCAATTCTTCCTCAAAAAAAGTAATAAGTTAATCCTTACTATCTGTGTCTATTGGTATTATATCTTTAATTCCAAAACTATGAAAAAAGAAATTGTAGTAATAAAATGGTTTGGAATTCTGGAAGTATGATATTCAAGCACGTAACAGAGCCAAACTGTGAACAAAGATCTTTAGTTCTCAAGCACCCAAGTCTGGCATACATAAAAAAAAAAAAAATTTAATTAATTATATATCTTAAAAAATGATAAACAGTAAGGGTGTCAAAGCAATCCTTCCACCAGTGATCTTTTAACCTATATAACTCATTTAACTCAAGTGGCGTTTCAATTTTCAATATTTTTTGAAAAACTTGGCTCTCTAAATTTATGTTCACTCTAACTTTTCATTTGTTTAAAAAAATGGGAGGGAGGGGGTCAATCAGTTAGTTCAGATATTCCACAGCTTTGGAATCAACTCTGTAATAAGTAATTTTGTATTGTTCAATAATTTTTCTTATTTTTGCCACACATGTATCCATTTTAAAATAAATACATTTTTTCTTTGATTTTTCGCAATATTTTAATTTATCTGAGAGTTTTGATTATCTAGAAGTATTATTCTTATATCTCTTTATTTATGTATTATGTAAACAAGAGATCGAAATAAGAGCTATGAAAAAAAGTCAGATAAATTGAATAAAAAGCATTGTGAAAGCTGCAAAGAAATGGATTTTTAAGATGTATTTCTTACTAAAATTTCAAAACAGGTATTAGTTGGGATTTTTTCCTCAAATTATTCCATTCAAATTTGTTCAGTACTTATTGCATAAATGTCTCAGAAAACTGTTCATTCTTCAACTTTTTTCTTTATATTGTACCAGGAACGCCTTTTGCTGCTGCTATTTATATTGTAGTACTGATGACTCACATCACAATATATATGTCAATGCACAGATAAAGCTCCCAGTGTATATATGAATTATTATAAAACAGTATGTATCTCATCAGTTTACTCAAAGATTAATTGCTATTTCAATTTCAATTGACATTTAATTAAAAATGGGTTTTAATGATTATCAAACCTTCAGTCCCTTATATAAATATTTATATTAGATAGGGGCTGGTAATATTTCCCGGTCACCATATACCAAATCCAATCTCAGGTTTTATTTGAATGTACAGATGGCACCATTTTCTTCTAAGAAAGACTCCATATGAATATTTTACCATCTGGTATCATCATCACAGTTCTCGTGGTAACAATCTTGCTTTTTCTCAGCTCAGAACATGAGAGCTCAGAATCAGGGGAGAATTGATATATACACATTAGAGGTAAGACTATTGAGAGAATGACATATACCCAATTAAATAGGTTATACAACAATATTATTTATTTATTCTAAACACATTTAATTAATTTCAAAAATTACCTATAAATGATTAAAAGTAATAAATTAATAAACATCATAAAAAATATTAAACATTAATTATAAATATACAGACCCGTTTAAAATAGTAGAAACTCTTTCCATACAATAGTGCCACCAGGTTACAATAATCAATGGATGTCAGGTTTATGCATCAAAATTCCCAGACTAGTTTCTAGCTTGTGACTTTCATTCATGAGAAGCCTTGGATCTGAGAGAACTGCACCTAGATCTTTAGATCTAATGCAACCCTCCAACAACCACTTCTTACCTTTTTAGTTAACTATAAAACTACGAGCCTAAACTGAAAACATAATAATGTTTTTAATTCAAAGACTTCAAAATGTATTGATACTGAACAGAGTTCAGATTTGTATGACTATACAAATGAATGAGATTGAATTGAAAACATTATTATGTTTCAGTTTGGGTTCATATCTTTATAGGTAACTGAACAGGTAAAGAGTAGCTTCTAGATAGTTATATTAAATTCAAAAACCTAAGTTCAGTATTCTCAAATCCAAGACTCCTCATTGATAAAAGCCATAAGCTAGAAAATAGTCTAGGGATATTGGATAAATAGGCATTAGATAGGGATTTTGATGTACTGATTACTATGGCTTGTACTGGGTGATAGACGGAGAAAGTTGCAACTGCTTTCACAGATTGTGTAAGGATAAAAAATGATCACGTGATATTTTAGTGATTCAGACACATTTAACAAATATATATATCTTTCTTACAGTGTATTAATAAAATTTGTTAATAACAAACAGGAAAAAAATTAAGCAATTTAAATAATGTATATATAAAAAAGTTTCTGTTATTAAAATATACATATTATATTTATATGTAAAAAGGCCTCATATGTACAAATAACTTTAAATTCTTACCACAGTTTCTCTAGACAGTTTAGTAGTTTTACCATTGGTAGATAGGTTCAGATCAAAAATATGATAAAGACTGATGGTTGACTTTAGTTGGATTTTTTTTCTTCTTAATTCTGTTCAATCTATTGCTTTAATATGCAGGCAATATAAGTGCAGGCTATTGAAAACACATTTGCCTTGGGCAAAAGTTGCGTATCATCATATCCTATGTCTCTGGACTTCTCTTCAGTTTTCTTCAAAGTTGGAAAGGTCACATCATTCAAGCACTTCAGATTTAGCCAATCATATTTGTTCCTTTTACTTCAAATAATTTTGACATTCTAACAGAATTTTATGTTAGAATTGAAAAGTACTATAAGAGAAGTCTAGATCTTCTTAGGCAATATTGAAGGTTTATGCAATTAGACAAATCATTTTTTAACTATTCGATGCAGGGGATATATACAATGGCTCCGAATGGAGATTTATTTTTTCGGTTTTCTTTTTTTAGAGTATTTGCTTAGCAAGGGCAACCCTTCCCAAAAGGCTTTGCTTGTTTTTGCTCGTACTTTTAATTCTGTTTTTCATTTTCTAATGATTTACCTCTAATTGATTTTATTAAAATTCTTAATTCTTTAATTACGTGTAAATGCAGTTGATGTTTTTAAAATTTTACTCTAATTAAACTTATCACTAATCTTAATTAGTTAAACCACTAAACATCACATGATCACCACTCTTCATACAGTAGTGCCACTCAGTGCAAGCCAGAGTTCATGTTTTTTGGTTTTCTTTTTGAAACTTTAAATTTTAAATAAGGTTATGACATTTAATTTTGTTTCATAACTTAGCCTATTAAGCATGCATGAAGTTTTACAGATTTTAGGAATCTCTCTTTATGAATACACATTTTATTATACTTATATAAACTATACATATTCGGATAGGTATCAGATATCAATCAAATCTTTTTATTACATTAATTTTATTTTCATTTCATTCAAAATAATTAATTTAGTTACATCTCCCATTTTAATCTTATTTGGTTGAGGAGGTTTGAAATGTATGACTTGGCTAGAGAAGGCCAAATCCATAACATTACAATATAAATAATCTTTCTCTCTTGACCTTTTCTTATGCTTTGTTTAATCAAAAAAAAAAAAAAACTTCTCTAGTTTCTTCATTAAAATAAATAATAGTCTTAACCAAATTTAATTTACATAAAATCCAGTCTTGTCTCTTCTCAAAAAAAAAAATGCTAACTCTGCTAACTTTAAATCTTAATTTTTGAATAAACAAATCTCTCATATTATTCATGTAGAGTGCTAAATTCATATTTTTGTTGGAAATGATTTCCTAAAAACTCAATTTTTTAATAATAAATTACCTTTCTCCCATAGTTTGTATAAAGCCAAATTTGATCTTATTATTAGGCATTTCCCCCACATATCATAAGTGGAGCACATTAGTTTATTCTTCACTTATTAGATGTCATTCGGTATACACCAATAGAACTCTCTTTTTCTTTTCATTTCTTATCCATTAACATTCTATTTCTATCCTTATTTTTTTTAGGGGCATTATTAGCTCACTAAATGAATACTTGCTTAACTAATTACCCTGTTCATGAAAGTATACTGTCCAATCACCTATTCTTTCTCAATATCTTTCTGTTCACTTCAATATGAAACTACTACAATTCAATTTATAAGAGTGATATTTCTTCAACCCATTAATGATGTCATTGATTATTACTAATCATTTTCGTTATTTAATTTTTAGCCCAGATAAAACTTTCAACTTAATTAAAGATTAAAATATCAACCATTAAATTCCAGCATGAATATTGTTCTTTAATTCTTCCTTTTTTTTTTCCTATTCATGTGCATGACATCTTAGATATATTATTAACTTTTCAATCTCCACAAACACAAATAGTCCCAAAATGTACTTCGGGCTGACTCATATCAAAATTCGTTTCAACTAATGTTGCACTTATAATGAATTGTGTAATTTTCTATGGATAAATACATTGATAAGAGAATGAAAATGTATACGGTTAGGGTCTGAGCCAACTGATGTGGCCAGAAATGCATCTTCGAGATCGTTTGGCTCTCCATATATCTTTGTCAATATTTTTAAGTGTGTGATTTGTAGTATACATATAGCTACCTACCAATATTATATTTAGTCCAAAATAATGTTAATATCTTCCCCATTTATAAAAATTAAATTATTTTAATTTATTATTTATTTTTTAAAGCCTTTTCTGATATTTTGCTTCTTTTATTTATTTGTTTGTTTGTGGCCGTTATTACAAGTAAATATTTCTCTTCAATAGTTAATCCTTAATAATATCACGTTTCTTTTTCTCCAGAATTTTTCACTGATATATATATATTCATGTAAGTGGACATACAATGTTTAAAAAAATAACAAACAATTAATAACAATATTTAAAAAATAATAAGGTAATTTCAAACAATTCTAAAAGCAAACCAATAAGAATTTATATTTTTTTTCAAGGATTCTAGAACAATAAAATCATGTATTCTTTGATAGTTTGTGAAGCGTGTCCTATTAGATAACAGCAATTTGTTAACAATTACCAACACTACTAGCTATAATATCTATTCATAAATATCTTCGTACCTTTGAAAAAAGAAAAATCAAAGAAACCATCAATATTTTAGAACTATGTGTAATAGTATTGCGCCTTCAGCAGAATAAAACAAACTGAACTGCAAAAAACAATAGCCGCATTAATTTCTCAATATAGTAATTATAATGTGATTTACTAGGTCACTAGGAAATTCTTCAGGCATAGATTACTATCAATGAACTATAAAAAATAATAATGAAAAATACTGGATTTTTTTCCCCCCATGTGTCATAGCATCGGCCGGGAAGCGAACCCGCTAACCCAGGACAACTGCTTGTAAGGCCGCTGTGCTGACCACTCGATCACCAACGGATTTTTTTAAAAATAGTTTAACAACATTATTTTACTACATATCTATCTCACTTAGATAATTTAGCAAATAAAAGCATATAAATAACACAAAAATTAGATGCTAATTAATTTGTGTTAGAATGAAGGGAACTTTCATTGTACAAAAACAGTCTCCAAATTAACCACCATATATGCGGTAATAATTCGATAGAGTTCAATATATGTTCTATTCAAAATAGTTTATTTCACACTTAAAGCATACGCAATAAAAAAATGTTAAACATACTGTGTAATCATATGTAAATGATTAAATGCATTATATATACACATATAAGTGCTTAATATATACATTATTCAAATAAAAATATTAAACTGTGTAGTTAAACTACTTCCTTTTCTCTTAGCTTTTACGAAAAGGTAATAAAACTAAAAATTCATTCATAATTTATCCAAAATTACTCCAGAAACAATGTTTACGTACAATCAATATAGTCTTTAGTTTCGTAAATATTTAAAGCTACACTAGTTATTTTTGCCTTTCATTTCATTTTGACTCGCTATAATCTTTTTTTAAAAAAAAATTGCCAGTATTTATTTTAAAAACTTTAAACAATGTAGGCTAGCAATTATTTTAAAATTCAAAAATAATTTACGTGAATATATATAATAGTGTGTATATTATATACATAAGCATTCACATGTATGGATGTAAAAAAAATTAAGTTCAATCTAAAGAAAATATTTTATATATTTCAAAATTGCATAAATTATAATCAGTATATAAAATTACAAATCATATGATAATGAAATCTGCACTGCAAAGGTGTTCTTGTGTATACATCTATGAAATTTCTGCATTACAACATCCATAAACTTAAATCAAATTTTTTATTAAACAGCTTACCTTCAGAGCCTCGTAATAATTTGCCTTCATCATGTTTCACTTCTTCATTAACGAACTGGATAAATC
Organism: Epiperipatus broadwayi; assembly: GCA_028023455.1. Classification (NCBI taxonomy): domain Eukaryota; kingdom Metazoa; phylum Onychophora; class Udeonychophora; order Euonychophora; family Peripatidae; genus Epiperipatus; species Epiperipatus broadwayi. Next base: position 276,424 of record JAQFVV010006392.1, on the reverse strand, counting down.
GATCTTTAGCTTTTTCTAATGTGACTGCCAAAAACCATAATTCGTGGGGTACTGACTACAACATAACAAAAAATGATACTGTAATATATTTATATATGAGTTTGTCTGCCTAAAAACAGTTACTATGCAATCGATTACCATAACCATACTAGGAATAGTTAGTTATTGCTTATTACCCTCTTCACACAATTTATTTTAGCATTTGAACTACATCATAATCTTAATGATCCCATTACACGTATATATTGCAAAATTGAAAATAATATATAACATTTAAACAAACCACCCAATCAAATTGCCAATAAAATTCTCATCGCTTTTGACATCAAACAAAAAGAATCAGCCCTTTAAGAGGACCCCATGACTAGCATTGCATTATAATGTACATAGTCCATTCTATATATAATTCAAACTCAAGACTTATGAAGTTTTAAAAAGGAAAATAATCATAACATAAGTTTACAATATTTAAATATCACAGTAAAATAGCTTAAGACAGAGTTGAAACCAACTTGTGACAAAACTCCCTGATAAGAAAATTACATCTATGGTTTACAAACTAAAGATTAGCCTTTCAAGCTAACGTACATGCACTTTTTACGAATGTTAATAATAATAAATGAATACTTTCATTTCCAACACAAGATAAAGTCTTTGCGAACGAATAAATGAATCCACTTATTCATTCAACCCAAATGCTTATATATGGGCAAATCTTAAGTACTGGATATGAAAGTGTGAGGACAAATCAATCACTTTAAATTACTGTTTACTATGGTTTATAAAAAACCATACATATATGGGAAAATACCAAATATATTTAATCATGACAGAAAATGCAAAAAGAGAAATTAAACTAGCACTACAGAACAGAATAAAAGAAGTTTGTTCAGAAGCCAGTAGTCTTCAAAAAGAAAATTCCTGCATAGAACAAATTCTTATGAATAAAAGTTATCCACCAGCTATCATTAAGAAAACTTTAAATAGGCAACAAAAGAAAACAAAAGAAAAACTAAATATAAGTACTATAGCATAACCATACACATTAGGATAGCACAAAAACTGAAGAAAATCTGCAATCAATATAATATCAAAGCAGCTTTCCAAAGCCATAGCAAATCACAAGAAATTCTAACCTCTGCAAACAAACTTGGAATAAGAAATAACTAAAAAGTGTCTTTATAAATTATTGTATGAGAATGGAAAGAATTTTAACTTCTGCAAACTCAAACTTGGAATTGAGAAATAACAAAAAGTATCTCTAAAATACCATATGAGTGTCAAACAACATATATTGGAGAAAATAGTCTTCTCATTATAAAAACAATTAAAAGAGATTAATGTAAGAAAGGAAAAAGCAGATGTGTCAAGTAGCATATCATGCTTACATTAATGAACATAGGTTCGGTTAGAAAAAGACAAGAAAGTTGGACAAAGCAAAAAGTAAACAGAAAATTTAAAGAAGTTGCTAATATGATAATGGCAAATAACTATGTAAGTCAAACTAATATGATATGAAAACCATTCATTAACTTTGATTATAAAAAAAAAAATGGAGAAATCAGGAGTATCCTCATAGATAGGTATATACAAAATTTCTATTGACTATTAGCTTTGACAGAATAGCCTAGTTAGTTACAGCACCATCTTAAATTTAGTATTCGTAAATCTAAAAGTCATTCATTCATTTCCCATGCTAGTGCTGTTACTGATCAAGCCAACAACATCTGAAGAAGAAAAATTAACATATTTGGAACTCTGTGTTATATAATATTCTGAATGTGTTTTATACATTATTTTGGATACTGGATACTAGTGGTACAAATTTGAAGGGCTGACTGCAAATTATTTTAATGCTATGTCAAATGCACACATTTCTTTATATACATATCAATTATTTAACTATCAATAACCTTCATTTCAGTGAATATCGTAAGTCAAAAAACAATAACAAATTTTCTTAATCAGATAACAGCAGAATGTTTTCTTTAGTATTAAATAAAATATATCGTGTATTGCTTTTTGATATATGTAATAAAATAACTAACATATATAAACATTATCTTCATCAACCATATGAAAATACAAAGTCTCAGACAAACTTCACATACCACTTTAATCCTTGCTTTCCTCTTGTAGCTATCTTTCGTTATATCATTAATATCTTCTTTGATCTACTCTTTTTACTTTACAATCCTCTCGACCACTGCTTTATTACATTATTCCTAATATCTTAACTTCATGGCATATATAATCCTCCATTTTTTTTATAAATATAATTTCATCAATAAAAAACATTTTTCACTTCTTTTAATACTCTCAACATTTCTAATCTTGACCAGCCAGTTTATCTTTAAACTCATATTTCTCAACCTTCCAATTTTATCTTCTTTCTATTTTTAATCAGCTATAGACTTTAAATTAATATAAATTCTTAAAAATAGGCATTATCCTTCTTATAAAAAACATTACAAATTCATTTCACTGTAGAATATTTGGTTTAACTTTTATGTAGTCGGGTCTTCACAGTCACTATAACGTCTACTTTCAAACATTTCCCATATAAAATGATTTCTTGATTCTGAAGTCATTTAGTAATATTAGTTCTGACATACATTCTATACAGTAGTCAATTATTCGTTTCCATATGCTTCATTTCAAAGTTCGAACTATAAAGTAGGAAAAAAAATTATAAAGATATGGACAATGCATTTAAATAATCAAAACAGACTTAATTTACTTAATTAAAATTTGTTTGAATGATCATTAGTGTTAATGATGTAAATATATTCCAACTTCATGAATATGCGTCTAAATATTTACAATTTTATAATATAGCGTTAAATATATGTAAAAGAAATTGTTATTAACAGAGATTGGAAGGTAAAGAATCACCAAGACCATTAAAAATCCATATAATAATCAAAAAATAAAAATAAATTCTTTACAAGGTCCCTACTGACGCATAGTCTTAAGGCTATAGTCTTAATATATATTGCTTACGTAATGAGTATGCGCTTTACAAATTATTAATTACAATAATAATTTTATACATTAAAAGCATTTTTCAGCACCTGCTTTCCAATTTTGATAATCCATATATTATTGTTTACATATTTATGGTTTCCATTGTCTTGATTATAGAAGAATTATTATTATATTTTTTTAAATCTAATTTTTATTTAAATATATAATATCAAAACAATTACATGAGAATATTTCCCTACTATCAACTATTAATAAGAGAGCAGTCTAATAAAAATTTAACAAATTTAAATGAATGCATAATAAATCCATTGACAGCCATAAAAAACATCCTATGATCACCATTTCCTCAAATCCAAGGCACTTCACTAATGAAATCACAAGTCTGAGGATATTGGAGAAGTAGGCAATAGATAGGGATTTTATGCACAGATCTTTTAGCATCCCTTGATTGTTACTGGGTGGCATTACTGTATGGAAAGTTTGCTACTGTTTTAAAAGACATCCTATTATGTTTTTTTCATTTTATTATTAATCACAAACTATATATAAATTTTGAATGGATTTTTTTTTCTACTCTTAATATATATAATCAACGTTTCAGTCAAATTTCACTTGATATCTTCAGAATTAACTATAAAATTTTTATATTTCAGTAATGTTTGATTGAAACATTAAATATATATACAGGCAACCTCCTAGTTACGAACACTCGAGTTATAAACATTTCGCTATTATGTAATCGCTTTTGAACTTTAGATCTTTATCTATGCACATACTTTCATGTATATACTATATACTGTAGAAAGAAATGGGTATTCAAAATTGTACAGTATTTTAGTACTTTAATAATTAGAAAATTCCTTTTAGTAGTTAACACTACAAATTTATAGTATCTGATAAAAAAAAAACTATTTACATACATTCATAATTGAATTTTTTCTAAAGAAAGATAAATTTTGGAATTTAGAAAATAATTAAAAGTATATTTTAGAGAAAAATAAGAACTTATATAAAATACAGTAAATGTCCCCATCTCTCTGACATTAATTACTTTTATTTTTAGCATTGTCACAGAAATGTTTTTAACAGGATCATCTTGTTTAGCACTTGTTTTAAAATTAGTTTGTGCATGATTATGTTACATATACATTGTATATATTTCTGTTTTGGTGAATTTTTTTCCATTCTTATTAATTAAAAACAAGTGAGAAACAAAAAAAACAGCAATGTTGATACAATCAAAAAGAAATCAAGGTCTCATGAACCCCAAACAGTCGAGACAAAAATGGATATAATTACGTTCTGAAAATGGTGAATTTTTTGCTTCAATTGCACATTTATGAAATTTAAACCGATCAACAATATATACAATTGTAAAAAACAAGAACAAAATTAAGGAATATATTAAAAATTGTGGAAATATTTCTTCAAAGATTGTTTCAAAAAAACATGGAAGAGTAATGGATAAAATGGAGAAATCTTTGATTTTATGGATTGAAGATCAACATCAAAAAGGCATCCCAGTGAGTTTATCAATTATTCAAACTAAAGCTCTTATTTTACATGAAGATTGGAAGAAAAAATTAAAAGAAGACTTTGCTGCTGAATTTGTAACAAGCAATGGCTGGTTTCACAAATTTAAAAAGAGATATTCTTTACATAATATTAAATGTACTAGGGAAGGTTCCCATGCAAATAAGAAAGCTGCCAGTAAATTTATTTCCACTTTCTCTGACATCATTAAAGATGAAGCTTATTTCCCATAACTAGTCTTCAATGTAAATGACACAGGATTATTTTGGAAAAAGATGCTACCACATACATATTTAGCAAAGGAAGAATCAGTTGGACCTGGGCATAACCTATTAAAAACAGATTAACATTGCTTCTTGGAGGTAATTTAGCTGGTGATTTTAAATTGAAGCCAATGCTAATTTATCAGGCAGAAAATCCTAGAGCTTTGAAAGGAAAAGAGAAAAAAATGCTTCCAGTCATTTGGAAATCAAATACTAAAGCCTGGGCTACTGCACAGCTTTTTCAAGATTGGTTCTCAAATCATTTTTTCCCTTCTGAAGGAAATATTGTAGTGAGAATAATTTACCATTTAAAACACTATTTCTCTTAAACAATTCTCTTGGACATTCAAAATCCCTGCAAAATTTATATCCAGAAATTAATGTTGTGTTTATTCCTCCCAGTACTACAAGTGAAATACAACCTACGGACCAAAGTGTGATAGCTACTTTTAAGTGGTATTATATGACAATGTTAATGACTCAAGCAATCAAAGCAATTGACAAGAAAGGCGGACCTACATTAAAATTTTTTTGGAAAAGTTATAATATATGGAATGCAATAAATATTATTGGGGATGCGTGGGCTGAAATAAGAGAGTCAACAATGAAAGGTTGTTGGAAAAAAATATATCCACAAATGATGAATGCTTCTATGGACATTGAAGAAACTCCTGAAAATATCACAACTGAAATAGTTAATATAATGAATGAATTAAATTTACATGTCACTGATAAAGATATTGATGAGTTAATGCAATCTCACTCAGAACCTCTGCTAAATGAAGATTTGATTAAACTACAAGAGATGAATGAAATATAAAATAAAGAAGAACTTGATAATGAACTTATTGTTAAGAGTTTGGCAATCAAGAATATGAATGAAACCTTCCTGCATCTTGACAAAATTTTGACCATCATGAAAGAATGTGATTCCAATGGAGAGCATATATCTTGTGTACAAAGGACAATAGAAAAAGACACAGGATGTTACAGAATTCTTTATCAAGAGAAGAAAAAGAATACAATTCAATTAACTCTTGATAAATTTGTAAATAAAACTCCAGATATTAATCAATAAAAAATAAATACTGTATTCTGAAAACACTTTTTGATGTTTTTTTTACATACCTCTATTTTCAAACAATTTCAACTTCCAAACATATGTCAGGAAACAATTCAGTTTGTAACTAGGGAATTGCCTATAGTAAAAAAAATTTTTTTTTTCAATCAAAATAAAAAAATATAGTATTATATATAAGATGTGATATGTTGGACTATTTCCATCATTTATGAGTGAATGTTGAATGTAAAGAAAATTTTAAACTTTTTATTTAAACTTTCCAAATACAAGCAACTTGTTAATACTAACACACAAATAGACAATACAGGTTAGTAATTACACAATGTTTTGAGTAGTATTATTCTCCACTCTTCTAGAGGTGTTGCTGGCCTATATGCACAATGACAATATTCACATAGAAGTTGAACTCACACCTTTAGATTCTTGTATATCGAATTTAAGGCAAATGCTCTACCAACTGAGCTATTCTGTCAAAGGCAACATATAGTAGAAATTTGATATATTTATATATGAGGGTTGGTTCAAATCCTCCTAAGTCCTTCAATTTTTTTTTTTGAACCAACCCTCATATATAAATATATCCCAATTTCTACTATATGTTGCCTTTGACAGAATAGCTCAGTTGGTAGAGCATTTGCCTTAAATTCGATATACAAGAATCTAAAGGTGTGAGTTCAACTTCTAAGCGAATATTGTCACTGTGCATATAGGCCAGCAACACCTGAAGAAGAGTGGAGAATAATACTACTCGAAACGCTGTGTAATTACTAAGCTGTATTGTCTATTTGTGTGTTATTACTAACAAGTTGTTTGTATTTGGAAAGTTTAAATAAAGTTTAAAATTTTCTATACATTCAACATTCACTCATAAATGATGGAAATAGTCCAACATATCACATCTTATAATATACCATCATTACAAACCTTCAGACAAATAAATAGTATTATATATTCTAACCTCCCCCCGCGCGTTCTCACCCCAAAAATATACTGTTTATTACGAATATTACGGGTTCTAGCTCAGTTAACAAATAAATAAATGAAATATTCAGCATTAATTAAAATGATTACTAGCTCTAATTTTAAAATACAAATTCGATTCAATTTTAAAATGAATTAACAAATATTTACTATTTTCATGAGACATGGAGTGACAATACGGGGAACGAGATAGACTACATTGAGACATTATCCCCACGATACTACCTCAATGGCATAAGAACACTATTCCCTTTTTTTACTATACCAAATAACTAACTCATAGTATTCTTACGACTTTCTAAACTCTATGCACTACGATTAAAATAATAATCATATCTTAATCTTCTTTATAACAAGAATCTAGCTCAATTAAATAAAATGAAGTAAAATAAAATAAAATCTCAGGTTCAGAAATTGTATTCTAACTAATTTAAAATTACGGTAGTAAAATATGAAAAGGGAATTTTATGTCATAATCTACTACACAGCAACTAATAATAATAAAATAATAATAACAATAATAATATATTATAATCTTATTTCTTCCTAAATAAAATAAATAAATATGTACGTGGTAGTATTTTAATAATTTGACAACAGAATATGTGTGGCAACATTAGCATATAATTTAATGTAATATTGTGGCAACCGACTTATGACCAATAAATAATATAAAATTATGATCTTTTAATTTTAACATACCAATAAATTCTCAAAATTCTTATAACACTTTTATGTTTACCTTCTGTGCAAAATTTATATGTCTGTTTCAATTATAAATGTATCGTGATTTCATGCATCCATGTGGAGAAATAACAACTCGGACACAAAAACTTTAGAACAAATTTAAAACAAAGTTTATTAACAACATAAATAAATTAACAATATTTTACACTATATACATTGGATATCCCTTACTTTCATATCTCAACTTCGTTTATTAATTTATAAAATGAAATCAAAATATTATTTACTTTTCCTAGTTAACTCTTATTTTTTTAACACTTAAGAAAATACAGTATTATTACTTGATTTATTATTATGGTTAGCTTATTACAAAATGCATTTCTTATATGATTATCACAAACACTTTGCATCCCTAATATTATTAAAATTATATTTTTTTTACAAAATTTTACATTTGTAATAAAATTCTACAAAATAACAAATTTTAGTTTTATATTGGTTGTATGGAATCTTACATAGTCAAAACATTGTTCTACATTCGGTATTAGGTTTTTTATTATTCATTATCCGATGTTTATTAATCCTAATATTCTCATTCAAGCCTTACTTCGGATGATATAATTATAACTATTAATATACCATGCACAAGTATATGTTTATTATACCTTATTGAACTATTTTCTCAATAAATATGCAATACTTATTTTCTAAATATTATTAAAAAAAATTTCATTCAAATTTTATTATCACTTTTAAAATACTTGGTTTAGATTTCTTTTCAAAATCTTATATTCATTTCTGTATTAATTTTACAATGTATTATATGATTCTTTCTCTCTTTATGATATTTTGGACTTTCAATTTTAAAGTTACACAATTCTATACATTCAAGCAAATAAACTATTCTTACACAAACGATAACATATCTTCAGTTCTATTTTATTCATTATTTCTTTGAAAATATCTTTCTGACTGATGCAGATTCACAAAATAAGGATAGCGAAGATAGATGCATAGGATCAAAATACAACTAGAATATTATTCGTCATATACCTTGACAATCATGGCACAGTGAATTAAAAGACACTATATAGGAGTGACCTGTATCTGTCTACCAACCTCTATCATAGGAACGATGTTAAAGCTATTTCTTCAGCTTTATTCTAACATCAAAAGTTTAAAGATATGCAAAAACACTGTCCAAACTATATGTGTTCAGTCATAGGGCCTAGTTAACTATACTGAAATCACACAAAACTAAATATGATCCAAATCCTTTATTTTTCCTATTTCTTAAAAAAAAACATCATCTTGGTTTCCTTTCCACTAGTACTTCCAAGTCACTATCCGATCTTATTTCTCAAGATTTTTTCTATACTGTACATCGACAAATACATATCTGCATTACTAACAATAATAAAATTCATTTATTTTAAAACTATTCCACTGTTCTATAAGACAGCTTGCTTACTACTTTCCTCCGTATATTTAGTCATACAAACTACTTAAATATCTGAATACTTTATTACATGAAAGTTCAAAAGAATCACACAATTGTTCTGTTAAATTATATTATTAATATACTTTAAATAAATTATTGCATGCATATTCCGAATTACTCCTATCTCATAATATGTTAAAAATGTTGTATAAAGTGTGTACATATAATTTAAACTTTCACACTCCATTCTTAGGTCAACAGATGATCTAAAAAAAAAACATTATGCATTATAAATAACTATTAAAATTACCAAACAACCTTTATCTCTTGGTTGCGTTCTGTAGGCTTCACCATCCATTTGATCCTTGTAGATATAAGATTCACATCCATGCACTTTATTTTTAAACAATATTTCTATAATTTTATCAAGTTATTATATTTAAATTTTTAATATTACTAAATTTATGTTTTATGTTTTCCCTAATCTCACATAACATTTTATATTCTAAAATAAATCAGTAAAAAATATTTAAACTATATTTACTGTACTTCTTTATCAAACTTTCTTGAAAACCGTTCATATTAAAGCTAAAAAAAAATGTTTATTATTTCTTATTCAGTCACTTAATGTTCTTCTCCCTGCTTGTTCAATTTTAAGGTAAAACAAATATTACTTCGTTCAATAAATATTCCTGAATGATAATCCTTGGTTTTTATAATATTTAATACAATTACTAATTATGATATTAGTTAATCCCGTAAAGAAAACTTCTAAAGATTCTCTTCTAATATTTCTTGCTAATATTTTCTCCCGCGCGACTTTTACGATGCATTTTCTCAGTACTTGGATTTAAATATTCAATAAAACTTTTCTGTTTCCATGGATTCATTTCATTAAGTACATTAGATTTATATTTTCTAAATCAAGCATTTCTCCAATGAACACTTTATAATATTTTTTTAATTTTTCTTAGAGAAAGTTTTTCTGTTCCTTTTTTTTCATCAAAAAAACAATAGCTCTTTCATATTATTATTCTGTAACTTTTTTCCTTCTTTTAAAATTCTGGTACTATATACTTTGTAATGTTTCCTTTAAAAAGACAAACATTCTTTCTCCATTATAACTTTTATATAATTTTTCTTTATGATATACGTATCTTAATTTTTCCATAGAGAAGAATAAAATAACTTCAGAGTAGCCTTATAAATTTGTGCGTCATAATTTTTCCTGACGGCAAATAACTTCTCTTTTAAGTTTTCCGCATAGCGTCCAAATTATATTCCTCTGAGTTACAATAATAAGTTTCTGGTTGAGCATAAATAAAGCTGTATCAAGGCACTTTACAAATATTTTTCCTTTATCATAACTTCTATATACTGTTTTCTGTAGTATTTCCATTTTACTGTAAGGTTTTGGCTAAACTTGAATAAAATATTCTGGTAAGAAAACTTTTAAAACTAGCCCTCCATGTAAAGGTAGTTCAAAATATTACATTTTAAAAAACTTTTAAAATAAATATAAAATTTTAAAATTATATCACTTTTCTAGCTTACGATCTTATACAGCTAAAAAAATATGTTACTCCCTCCTTCACTTACACATTACTTTTTCCCACTCCGTCTAATTCTTATATTTTGTCTGCTAAATTACCTCTGTTGATTGGTTAATGACTTTTTTAGCGCAAACAAATTTACACATTTTAGTTTTATAATAGATTAAACCTTTTTAAAATAAAGAATTTATGACGTAATGATTTAAAATATTACTTAGAATAGTATTTTTAACTCAATTATAATTTTATCAAAATCATTTAAATTTTAAAACAATTATTAAAATATCATTTAATATTTCAACTTTTACTTTAACGATCGATAGCAATTATATTTAGCTTTATAATTCACAAACTTTATTATTATATTCTAACAAGCGTGTGTGTGAAGGTATATAATATACAGTCACATGATTACTAACTTTATCAGATGATTTTTTAATTTACGTCTCGGTCTAAATTACCAAAACTGATATATTTTATAAAAAATTTAGAAAATAATTTAAAATTGTAGAACTAAATATAATTCTCACCATCCTAAAGTTTATTTTAAAATATACTCTATTAATTTTGACTATTAAATATAATTATAACACTACATATAGCATTTATTTAATTTATTAGTTTTAAAATATCATACTCAAATTATTAATATATTTTTAACTATTTATAGCTGTGTTATTTTATATGGCCAGCTTTTACAACCATAAGCAAGGATATAATTAAGTTTTATTTAACTGTTTTCTTTTAAAATAATCCATTACACTTTTATATACCAGGTATTTTCAGCCTTAAATTGTATTATAAGATCTAATCGATCATACAATTATCAATATATTACACAAACGTATCTTAAAATTTAAAATTTTTTAGTAATTGACCATTCTACCTTATTATGACCTATAGATAAGGGCACAATATATATAGATTCAGATTATTAATCAATATCAATGAATGTTAAAAAAAAATACATATGTTCAATGCTCTGACATTAAAAGACTCGGCATATTTTCCTCTTTTTTATATAATTAAATCTATTCATAATTATTTATAAAATTAAAGGGAATTCTACAAAAAAGGGGTAATTTCATTATACCTATTTTATAAGAAAACTGTAGGCAAAAAATAAGGTAGTAGTAATCCACCATAACACATTCATATTTTTATATTCTTTCAAAAGAATGAAAAAATTAATGACTGTATTCATGCATATAAAAAAAAAAAAGTTAACAGAAAACTATTTATAAATAATTAAAAATAATATATACAATGTTTTGTTTTCACATATTACAATTAAAAAAACATTTATCCCGGTTTCAACCACTATAGATCTGGATAGATATTTTAAATCACAAATAAATGATCAAAACCAAATATCAACTACTAATTTTAATGTTATGCTTAATCTTTTAAAAATATCCATATCATATTTGAATGTATGATAAAATTCTGGTCTCACAGAGACATATGATTCACACAAATCTGAGTACATCTAATTAAGGCTAGATCTAGATAAACTGTAAATAAACAGAAAATCCTCTAGTTCAGATAACCAAAAAGAATATGATAGATCAAAATTAAAAGACAATCTAAAGATTAAGGTTACTTTTTTAATTATTGTTGTTGTTGTTAAAACTAAATAAAATAATATGCAAAGATCTTTGGATATCTTTAAATTTCATGCATAAACATTTGTTAACTTCTGGATCTTACTAAAAAAAAAAAAAAAATTTATAGTAAAAACAATGTATTTGATTGTGAAATGGTTAATATTAAAGTTGTACCCATTAGGTTTTCCTTAAAAGATTTGAAACATTTTGCCTCCACATATGTTACATCAATAATTGTGAAGTTTAGACAAAGATTTTAGTAAAGTTTGCAATTTTTTCACAGACAAAAAAACAACAACTAATTAATATTTTAATTTTGCTTACTAATGTTTTATTTACTTGACATAAGGGTATATAGTTGTCCATGACTTAAACTATCATTTTTAGTATAAAGTCCGTATAAGTTATATAACATTGTTTGTTTAGTACATTATTAAGAGCAATACTAAGTTTGTTCTGGATAGATGCACAATAAATCTATAAAAGGCTTTTATGCAATGTTATTTGAATAGGAATTGAAAATTGTCCAAAATATTAAGAATATTCTAAAGGTTTGTTTAAGTCTATAAATGATAATGAAATAATAATATACAAAAGCAATCACTTGATTTACTAAATATGGATAAATTATCAATTTATTTAATCAAGGAATGGCAGTTACAAGAAATTGGTATGAGATGTCTCTCATTAGTAGAAAACTTTGGGGTACCTTTATATAATTTTTAATTAATATTATCCATCACTATTAAAATCAGCTACATCTACAACTATGAGGAAAATCTGAAATTATATTGTGCAAAATATCAATGAAAAATTTCTGATTTATCAAATCAAAAACAGGCTGAAAGTCTAACTGCATGATAACTCTTGATCTGGCATATAACACAATCTCTTGAAAAAGCACAATTGCATGAGGATAATTTACCTTTTATTGCATCATGGAATATGACATTCATGGTTTTATAACTGGAGATACTTTCTTTAACTATATTTTTGCAATAATCTTTTGATCAATGTCCTCTATTGTAATAGGCATGATCTGTGTCAGTAATAGATCAAGGTGAGAGTAGTCATCTTTTAAAATAAAAAATAGCATTGTTATTTATTAAGAATTCATTAATTGGATAATTGGATATTGAAATAATAATACAACAGTGGAAGAAAAACCTAAGAAAAATATTTATGGATCAAAGTTTGTAAGTAGTGCCAGATGCCAGTGTTCCGTATTTGAGAATGCTTTCAGTGAAATTTGTAAATATCTTATTCTGACTGGTAGAGTAACCTGTCAACAGCAAAGTTCAGTTTTAATGTACGTAGAGTATATCTATCAACAGCAATTACTATTCCATCTGAGTTCTGCAAATGTCGAGAGATCAATAAAATGTGATTAGAATTTATAATAAGAGAAGTAGCTAACAAAGAATTAATGTAGTAAAATATGAAGGGTAAGTGCATTTCATACAGTTAAGGAGTCGCTGGAAGATATTGCTTCATCCGACCATTATAATATATTTAGTAAATTATACTTAAAAGCTAAAAAGAATTACAAATAGAATGAAATGATGACGGTTCTTGTTAAGAAATAATTAAAAAAAGTTTTAACATTTGTTTCACTAATATCTAAAAGGCATTTGACAGAAAAAGTTGGTTTATCTATAAAAGAATCAACGACTTGTACGATTTAATAATCTTATATAAAAGATAGCTATACAAAAAATATAAATGGAATTTTCTCTGTTTTGTTTAATATTTATTTATATAAACTGCTCATGGAGTGGTAGGTTGAAAGTTTGCAACAATGATATTTTGCTTGCAGTTTTACACTGGAAATTTCATCATTTTGTTGAAATTGTTAAAATGTTTCTAGAAAAATTAAAACTTTATAAATACATTCAACTGTTGGTCATAACACAGAGATTTGTAAGGAACACTACATTTTTTTATGGTAATTTTCTACCTTTTTTGGGTGACGCTGGCCTGACAATGACTGCTATAATAGGAACTTAATACTGAATTTAAGGTGATAGTCCAGTCAACTAAATTATTCTAACAAAAGCACTAGTCAATACAAATGTTATGTAGTTATTAATGAAGGTTCTTCTGATTTCTCTACCCCCCCTCCATTTTTAAGAACAAAACCAATGAGTGGTTTCAAAACCATTAATTGTAACAGCTTTTTAAAATTTTCTTTCTTTTATTTTTTCCTCTCTGCTGAAATTTTGGTCTTTTCCTAACAACATGTTTAAAATGGTACATGCACGGTCTGCTACTTTTGATATATATGACTTTCCTCCTCTCTGATCTATGTTTTTTTTTTTTAATTGTCTTTCTTGGAACAAATAGTCTTTTCACATTCACATGGCATTTTATTTTTTTGTCAACTATTGTCTTTGGAGCTTGGTCTAGTAGTTAATTATCTTAAATTCAGTATCCAACAATATAAAAGGCAAGAACTCAATTCCAGTGCTAGCTGTCACTAGCCAGGCTTGAACATCTGAAAAAAAAAAAAGAGAATAATGCCAATCGAAATATTGTGGTCCACAGTAACCTGTATGGCATTATCTACTGTTAAATGCATTTAAAAAAGTATAAATAATTTCAAAAGCTTCTAAAAACATTTAACTAAATTATGAAAATAGCCCAATACTTAAACATATGCTAAATGAGTGTTTTTACAAAGACAGAAGAAGCACTGAACTTAGTAAAATGCAGCAGTTTAATCAATGATTTGATAAAGTTGTAGAAAAGATTTAATAAAGTATTATCCAGGATTGATGAAATTCATAAAAAGTTTGGAATGAACAAATCTAACTCTAAAAGAATAATAATGGTGGTAATAAAAGATAATGGCATAGGACATTATCAGCACTAAAGGTATTTGAGAAACCAATTATTTAACAAATTAGAGTGAAAATTACCACAATGAAACAGATTTGAGTAAGATTTAAGAAAAAGTATGACTAAATTTTTTGGAGGGGAGCAGGGAGGGCTTTACGTTCACCTTTCTTCTGAGAGTCATTTATATATGCATGAATTCTCAACAGGTACAAACTATAGTGAATAACTCTGGACTAATTTCTATCAACCAGTTTTCATCAACAGGAAGTAGTGCAGCAGCCATCTTTAGTTATCTTTAAATAAGCATAAGACTAGGTGATTAAGAAAAAAGAAGGAAAATGATTGGTGGCTTTAAAAAGGTAATTCTGAGAATAAAACAAGATAATAAAATGGATGAGATTGACAATGTTTTGCTGAAGGAATTTATGAAATAGAAAATCAACTGATTTTGGCATGGGTTCAGAAGAGTTAAGAATGCTATTTAGTAAACGTCTGTGAAGGTAAAAAAAAAAAAAAGAAAATAAAATAAGAAGATGACTGATTATAAAATGATAAATAATAAGCAGCAAAGTATGTTTGTTGGAAGAGCACTGGAGAAAGTTATCAATTTGACTACATGATCTCTTTATCAAATAACTAGTTATACAATTATTCACGCACACATACACATACAATAAATCAATATTTTAAATATAATAAACATTGTTAAAAAAAATCATTTTCTTTAAAAATACATATATATATATCCCCCATTCAAAAATCTGAAAGCAATCCAATTATTTCTGAGAAATCTTTTATTCCATCCAAGATTCATCAAGCTTGTTAATGGAACAGTGATTTACAATGAATAACGGGAGAACAACCAGTTTTTAAAGGTGGAATAAATGACAATAGTTTGTTTATTTTTAACAAATTAATTCCCATTTTTATAAAAGTTTATTATTAATCCATTTCATTCAAAATATAGAATTTAATTATCTAACATATAAACATGTTTCTTAAAAAAAAAAACATAAGAAATTGTGTTTATTTTGTGCCATTTTTAAAGTTATTAAATAAGTTTAAATTGCATTTGGCAGTCTATAAATATCTGTTTATATATTGTATAAACAATTTTTTAGCCATTCCCTGTAATATAACTCATTTATTTAGTTACTTTAAATTTTATATACATATGATTCATATATATTGTATTGGTACCGGGTCATTGCCTTTTCATCAAGAAAAGTCTCATTTTTTATTTACCTATTTCAGTTACTAAAGGGGCTTAAACTACTTATACTATATATATACAAAGTATAACAGAATAAAGTTTGTGATATGACCAAATCGCTTCCTCCTTTTTAATTTAATTAATAAATATTAGAAAAAAATTGCGATTATATTTTCTGGTCTACCCCAAATCATATTATATGATATAAAAGAGAAACTATAACTTATGTTAGCTGTTGTTTGTTTAGGCACCAGTGTTCAGTGGACCATATTAGCTGAATATACTGTCACAAAGGTTAATTAATAAAGATGAAATGTCTCTTCTTTATAATTACAAGTTTCTGTTATCTGATTTCTATTTATGGAGGTTTAAGAAATTAGTTATGTGTATTAGCATTCTTACATGAAGGAATCTAGATAATGAAGATTGTCAAATTTAAATTACAACACACATTTAATAAACAATTAAGTTTACACTATAAATACAAAATTATTTATTAATATTATCTTACTAAATAGTATTAAACATTAATGTATACATATAACATTACACAGAATAAATATATTCTTAATTACAACTTTAATAAGATATTCTATTAGCAAT
Organism: Epiperipatus broadwayi; assembly: GCA_028023455.1. Lineage (NCBI taxonomy): Eukaryota > Metazoa > Onychophora > Udeonychophora > Euonychophora > Peripatidae > Epiperipatus > Epiperipatus broadwayi. The sequence goes on along the minus strand of JAQFVV010006392.1, from coordinate 259,636 downwards.
AATGAAGTCTAGTTCATCTGTCTTATTAGTTTGTTAAAAGTTTATATTATTAGTTCAGATAAACATTAGTTATGTATAGAGTTCTCAATAATTTTACCTATTATTTCTTTGAATGGGGTTAATGATTGATATAATATATACTATGGACATGAGTTTCTTATTTCTATGAACTATGAAATCCACTATGTTCAGTTGAAGTGTTGTTTTTCTTATTAGCTTGCTAGGTACAACTAGAAGCTAGGAAGAAGGCATCAGCAACCATATCGCCTTAGCAGTGCATCTGATTTGAATTATTCCCGCAGGTAAATTCAAACATTTTTATAGAGCTTCCATATTCACATTTTTCTTAATCTCCTCAGAAATTTAATTTCCCTGCAAAGCTTATTTTTACTACGATGAATTTACAATATTAATCGTAACGTAAATAAAGTTTTATATTATCTTTAATATACCATTCATTTAATTGTATACAATCTCGTAAATAAAGTTTTATATTATCTTTAATATACCATTCATTTAATTGTATACAATCTCTAATTTTTATTTATTTATTAAATTATATGGGTGGTTGACATTCCAATCACTCATATTTAATTAGGGAGAAGAAATATCACACCTCCCCCCTCCTTCTAATTACAGTAAATTACATTTTTTATTATCTTAGAAAATCTCTCTATATATTATTTTCTCATCACATGATCACTATCTTATACTAGCACATATATAAGCTATTGAGTTTAGATTGAAAATATTTTTGTGTTTTTAATTTCATTCTCATAGTTTTGTAGTTAAGTAGAGATAAAAGGTGGGTGCTGGAGGGTTGCATTAGATCCTAAGATCTAGGTGCAGTGCTCTCAGATCCAAAGCTCCTCACTGACGATGGCCACAATCCAGAAACTAGTCTGGGAATATTGGATGAGTAGGCATTAGATAGGGATTTTATGCACAAGCCTCCTGGCATTCATTGATTACTCTGGTTGGCACAGGGTGGCAATACTGTATGGAGAGTTTTGCTTTGTTTATATTATTTTCTATGAATCTTGTTTATTAAAAATAAGACTATATATTATATACTTTTCTTTCAGCAATCTTCTCCCTCCTTCCACACAGAATGCTCAATATGAATTATACCAAAATAATGGTATAATACTTCCTTGAGGAAAAGAATCAAAATCGCGATAATCTTCTTAATTTATTATTCTTTAAAAAAAAAACTTTCAAAATAAATTCTTTTATTTATAACTGTTAAATTACGCTGACCATATTGAATGAATTTATTAGCTATAATAATTTATATTTTTTAAGATAAAATTGTTAAATTCGGTTGGCCATATTTCATGGACTTACTAGCTATGATAATTTATATCTTTTATACAAAACTGTTACATTAGCTATTCATATTTATTGGATTTACTAGCCATTCTATATATTTTTATTCAATCATAATTTACTGAAAGTATGGATGCTGGTTCCAAAACGGTGATGAATGAGATAGTTTGTCAAGATCAAAGGTATACTATGCCGCATGAACAATGGGAGAGTGATCTCACTTTGCACACTATATATAATGTGCATAATAACCCAGAAGAAACTGAGGGAAACCAGGCTTGTTTCATCACATTGAAGCCTTGCTTATTGGATTCTCAAGAGTCATGTAGGCTTGGAATTCCTGGCATATTGTTCTCACCATCAGTGTTTTGTAATACCCTGCCTGCTTGAGACTTATAGGCTACCCTGGAAACAAATTTAAACTACAATTATGGGTGTGGTAGAGTGAAGATATTAAACACCTCATGTATGACCATGCTGCTTCAATAACCACCAACAATTACTCTGCATCCATCATCAACACCGAAGTAGAGCCATACTTCAGTCATTAACAACCAACAAACAAAATAATTTTCTTTTTAATAAATTTATTTAATTCATGAATCATTCTTTCTCTTTTTCTAAAAGGTCATTATTAACCCTATGTAACTCTTCTCACATTAAAAAAAAAAAAAAAGTATTACTTTTTCATATATCCATGTTTTTTTTTTCTGTTGGACAGATCTGCAGACTTCAGGATACTAGCTGCCCTTTATCATCAAAATTTTAATTTTAATCCTTTCCAGGTATTTGCCCATTAATGGAAAATTATTTTGGGATAACCTGAGAAATATTTGATTTCCCTCCAGAATGGATCATTTATATTGTGTCCGACTGTAATTTTAAATTGTGAATTTCTTTTGGTTTTATGCCATACTTTTTACTTTTCAACTTCTTGTGGCAAAATTTATTTTGTAAGGAAATCATTTTCATAATGTTGCCACCATTACTATAATTTTCTATAACTATTAGAATGGCACATTCACTTGTAAAGTATTCATTCAATTCTTCTTTATCACAAATTTTGTCTATCAATATTCCACTTATGGGTTTCAGTGCTGGTTTTTCCTCTTCAATGTTCATATGTAACATAAACACCATTATTATTTTCATCATTCATAGCTAAAGTCTTGATGTCCATGCTATCCTCACTTATTATGTCCCGATTTTCTTGTCTTCCCAAATCTTGGATTTCTCTTCATTCTCCTTCTCAAGGTCCTCCATTTCTGACTCAACCTGTTCAACTTTTCCCCCCGAATCATTTACCCTACTATCTATCCTCTTGATTATTTCATCAAATCTCTTTATCATACTCTCTTCAAAGACTTTTTGATTCTCTTTCATTTCAACCCTGAATTTCTTAATTAACTTCTCAAATATTTCAGATATTACTGGCACTGTAACCTCTTTTGTTTCTCTATCACTGTCTTCTGACATCCTATCTTTAATTGTCCTGCTGCTTCTTAATCTCATATACACATATACTGTTTTTATTTTATTTCCTGCTAATAACTCCTAAATATATATCAAATTGATTTTATTTTCTGCTAAAAGTCAAAACAATTCCTTTTTCTTTTAAATTCTCTAGATCTATTTAAAATTGTTTAGTATTTCAATTAATATTACGCTCGCCAGTCCCCCTTCCCCCTACTGTCATGTTTGCTCTTTCATTCTTAATTTCACCATCTATTTGCCTACTTCAACCCTTTGCTAAAACATATCAGTTCAAAAAACACTCAAAACTAATAAACAAAAAAAAACCATTCATATCTTTTTTAAAAAAAAAAACAATATAACTTATCTCAGGTTATGAATTTTATTTTCATGACCTCACTTTGGGCCATGGTACCAAGTTGAAGTCCCACAACACTGTATGCCATTGTACCAGGTCATTAAAAGTTTTTATTTACTGATTCTGGTTACAAAGAGATTTAAACTATTTATATATACTATACAGCAGATTAAAGTTTATGATACGACCAAATTGCTCCCTCTTTTTTAATTTAATAAACATTATGAAAAATGTAATTATATTTCCTGGTCAATCTAACTCTGAGTCATATTATATATGATATGATATGATATAAAAAAGAAACTATAATTTGTGACAGCTTTTGTTTGTTTCAGGTGCCAGTATTCAGTGGACTTTATTAATTGAACACAGTCACGTGGTTAATTAATAAAGACAGAATCTCTCTCTTCTTTATAATTACAAGTTTTTGTTACCTGATTGCTATTTATGGAGGTTTAACTAATTAGTTACATGTATTATTGACATGAAGGAATCTAGATAATGAAGATTGCCAAATTTAAATTACAACACACATTTAATAAACAAGTAAGTACACACTATAAATACAAAATTATTTATTAATATTACCCTACTAAATATTATTAAACATTAACATATAGATACAATATTGCACAGAATAAATATATAACATATTCTTAATCACAACTTTAATTACATATTCTATTAGCAATAATAAAGTCTAGTTCATTAAAAGTTTATATTATTAATTCAGATAAACATTAAAATTAGATATAGAGCTCTCATTAATCTTACCTATTATTTCTTTGAATGGATTTAATGACTGATATAGTAGATATATAACATAGTCATGAGTTTCTTATTACTATGAGATCCATTATGCTGTTTTTCTTATTAGCTGGCTAGGATTCTGGTATTATGTAGGCACAGTGCTTCTGAATCATGACATCCTCTTGACCTTAGACTAGGAAAAAGAAATAGGTGACTGTATCTGTTTAGTTTAGCATCTAGTTTGAATTATCCTCACAGATAAAAACAAACATGCGACAAAATATTTTTATGTAGCTTCCTAAACACTTTCTCTGCAATCCACTGCTCAATGAAGAATACAACACTCTAATTTGAAGAACTCATGAATAATAATAATGAAGCAAAAAAGGAATGAATCAACATTCTCAGGATTGCCTTTTTTATATCATTGGCCTGATTCCATCGGGCAAGTACATATTCACATTTTTCTTTATCTCCTCAAGAATTTAATTTCCCTGCAATGCTTATTTTTATTTAGAATGAATATACCCTATTAATCACAATGTGAATAAATAGTTTTATATTATCTTTAATATAGCATTCATTTCTGGCAATGAACTAACCTACTTTTATCAGCTAAAATAAATGAGTACTTTACAAATTTAAACAATGTTTAACTATTTACAATTTCTTAATTTTTTTTATATACCAAGTTCATATGGATGATTGACATTCCAATCGGCCATGTTTAATTAGTAAGAGAAGAAATATACCTTCCCTCCCCTTCTAATTACATTTATTTACATTTTTTTATTATCTTAGAAAATCTACATGTATATTTTCTTTTCTGTAATTATCGGAGTAGTTATAATAAAAATAATGAATCTTCTTTATTTAAAAAAATTCTACATTTTTACAGATATTTTTAGAAAATATACTTTTCTTTTAGCAATTTTCTCTTTCCTTCTAATATGAGCTGTACCAAAATAATGGTACAATATATACCCTGTGTAGTTTGACTTAATGATAGAATGATGTACTTGAAAGCTAACATTTTCTGGATAAAAGCTTAACCCTCTAGCATTCTGACAGATTTCTTTGTTCTCACTTGCTTTAAGCTTTCAACTTTCACTTTAATATTAAACCATTATTATTTATCAGAATATAATAAATTTGATCTCACTTGATAAATATTATTTAGAATAAATTTTAAAAAATCACATTTGATTTTTGGAATTATTTTTAAAATTATATTTTAATCAAAACAAAGCACTGTCACATCATCAAATTTCAGGTGGAGCAGATTCAATTTGCAAAATGAATGAAATCTTCTTTGTTTAATGTTTGTTTTTAAAATCTGATCTAATTATTTTTAACATCTAAGTAAATCTATCAATTTATGCTTTAAATTAAAAGTTTAAATTTTTTTCGTAATTTTTACAATATTACTAAATATTATAACTGACCATTGAGTGACATCATTTTTAGACAGTTGTATTTCCTGTGACCTCAATCTCTATGGTAACATTATACTGGAAAAAAAATTTACAATCATGTAACGGTCAGAATCGTGTGATCAGCCAACAAGATTCAGAGACCTAGCAAAAGTACTTCAAACCCAGTATGTTCGGGATATGGTAGTCACGGAACAGTACTAAGCTTTAACCTATTTGCCAGTGCTCCAAAATCTCCACTATCCAACCAATGCTCCTGATGCTACTAATGGTCATAGTTTTTCTTCGGTCCCGGTGGTCAGGGTAGAAACAAGGACTCTCAATTCAAACTTAGCCTATCCTGCACTAGACTTTATTAATTTAATCTAAGATACTCACTAAATACTTTAATATAGCTCAAAATATTATTTTTAATATTTCATAGGTTTTGGATACATACATATATGACTTAATCAAGTGTGGATGTGGTTGAGTGGATATGATGAACCAGGGAATGACATGACAATGGTGTAGATATATACAATTTATTAACACAATTCATTAAAAAATATAAATAATAATAACCATGTTTGAATCTTATTATGATCGTGTATGGGTTTACATTTTTAAACCAAAAAATAATAATTACAATGTTTGATTATTAGTTATTGATAATGGTACAGAATTTTAGATATCACTAGGATAAATATATGATTTTTACAAAGAATTACAATATTCAACCATAAGTTATTTATAAAGGTACAGTATTTAGATACCACTAAGATAAATATATGATTTTACCAAGAATTACAATATTCAAACATAAGTTATTTACAAAAGTACAGTATTTAGATATCACTAGGATAAATATATAATTTTTACAAAGAAGTCACCCATCAATAATGACAACCAAGGTTATGAACTATTAAATATAACGATTACAATAATGAACATCAGCATTAGATGTGTGTGTGCATCGTAATAAATCATACTGGAGTTCATAACAACAACAATTGTGAATCAAAACAATAATTATAAGTTAACCAGAAATGATAGTTACACACATAGTAAATAATCAGTATTATTACGTGTCAGCATAAAACAAATTTTTATATTAAGAATGATAATATTTTATCAAGAAATATGCCACCATAAAATTAATATGCCCATTTTGGAGAGCAAACACAATACCTGGTTATATTAAGTTAGAGGCCAAATGAATATATATAATAAATTTATGCGTGTGTTTACCTACATAGGGGAAGTCAAGTATATATCCCAGCAGGAATTATGGACAAAAGCATAATTTTAGCTCCCTTCATTATTAATAGTTATATGAAAAATATGGTTTATCTATTTCACGCAGAATTAACAACAGGTATGATTAAGAAATCTAATTACAGCATTCAGTGGTGTCTGGGTTTGAATCCTGTGCTGGCTATATTATTAGCATTGGCAAACATGGGCCAATCCCCTTTGTTGAGCAGTAATATATATATATATGTTCCTATGATAACACATCCACATTCAGTTTGGCTTGTGTAGGAAATAATAGAGTGTGGGCTTTGAATCCCTATCGTTATAGAGTCTACCCATTCATCGGCTCAAAGAAAACCATGGCTATCTCGTATCGCCAGAACCGGTAAAATATCCGTGTGGCAGTCCGCATAGCATACTCGACATCTATTCTTTATTAAAAACCATATAGGCAAAGATCAATCTATTAATCCACTGATATATTTGCCCATTAAAAGCATTAACTTATATCTGCATAGATATTTTCCTAAACCTGTATTTAATAAGTAATAATGGGAAAATTTAAGACAACCACATCTTATAGACTATAAAACGCCCAAGTGTTTCAAATATAAATTTTAACCATAAAATGCTAAAGAGGCAAAAAATACTACTGCTGAGATATTTCTTTCCCCAAATGCATGCATCACTAAATACATATATATAGAGTGAGATGAACACATACATATCTTTGCAATAAGTAATATTGCCCATTTTATATCTAAAAAAGAAGCACTATCATTATAATTTTTTATTCCTACACTTAAATAAAGGCATATATATATTATTTCATTTTTTTAATTGTCACAAAGAATCTCAATCTAAATCAAATAAAATAATTTTAGCACTCATTTATATTTTAAATTTCTTTACCAAGATACTGTGATCATGCATATACGGGAAGAGGGCGGATTTTTTTATACAGATATTTGATTTCTTTTCTCTCTCTCCTTTTTTTATTAAATAAATGACATTTTTAACTAAGCCAGAATTAGACACTATTTAAGAGGTTTAACTTTGACTGTTTCTTATTTTACCATTATAAAAATCGTTACTCCTTTCCCACTTCAGATTCGGGATAAAGCAAACAAATTTATACATAAATTGGTTTAATAGTACAATATCATTTGTCTCCATACTTGACTCAATTTGCATATCTCAAAATAAAACACATAAAAACTGTATTTATCGATTCTATAATAATCTTTTGTTCCACTTAGAATTATACATTACACTCTTTTTTTTTTTTAACCATTAATAAGTAATTTAGTTATAATTCAAATTGACTTGTTAAAAACAATAATAAAAAAAACTGAAACATATATATATAACTGTCCTTTTGAAACACATCTTTTTAAGATAGTCTTTTACGAATTTTATAAATCTGAGGAAATTAAATGTTCTCAAGTTTTTATAAAAGGCATTTTTAAGATATAAATATTTTTAAAGATTGAAAGTTTATACTTGCATGGATTACTGTGTCACTTTGATTGAGGCAGATATTTTCCTACTGGTTCATTCATTGTCAGGATCGACCTTGGGCTTTACTGGACTCAGGATAGACTGGCTTTGAAGTTGGTTTTCCATTTTCTTTCTGGAACACGCATGGGATCAATTGGATTTCTTCCTCTTCTTTAGATGCATTTTTCTGGAGATTTTTCAGAGAAAGAAAAAGGTAAACTTTGCCCTACTCACAGATCATAGCAAGGATCTATTCTCTGCTTAAATATAGTCAATTCGTCCTTTAGAGAGTCACTTTGACTCTTCCAAACCTTTTTTGCCTTCAAAAAAAAAACTTTTTTCACTGCCAACAACTTTATTTTTATTCTTTCACTGCTTGGCTTTAACGGTCTTGGTTCTTTTTCTTTTCTGACCCCTCTCGAAAATTTAGCCCAGTATTTATAAAAACTTTTGCTAAGCAACTCTTTGTTTTCTATATTTTTTTAACACCTATACTATAACTGCCTTGGTTAGAAACGAAAACAGACCGCTGGATTGATCTTTGATTTAAATCAGTTTAAAGATGAGAAAATAATTCAACACTTCCATGCAACTAGCTGGGTTGATCTTTGATCTAAAACAGTTGACACAATCCTGTTAAGATTACACCAAGGTATGAAAATCTTAATTGCCTTTTAATGGCCTTAAAGATGAGAAAATAAATTCACACTTACATTTTTCGGAATGTTTAAGAAAAAAAACAAAACCATCAAAATATTATTCGCAAGGAAAGAATCGCCTTTTAGGACAAATATATAAGACAAAGGAAATATACTTTTCTTTCTAAATATATATAAAAAATGCCTTTCAATGAAACAAGTCATATATACATATGAACCCTCTCATTTACCAACACACACACACGCATCTGTATATTATCCCCTTTAACAAACAAATAAAAAATGAAAAATTAGATATTTGAGCTTTAAAAATCTATAGACGTATACTATTTCCAACAACTAACATGAAGCTCTGTATGCATACACACTGATCGCTTCAATACAGAAGAATATATTCTTTTATATTTAAAAATAAAACATTTCTGCAAAAAATAAATGTAATAATATATATTTTTGCTTTCTAATAATTGTTATACAATTATGATGCAAAAATAATCATAAACTTTCCAAAAAATCAAGTTTTTAGACAATTGTAATATTTTCTCGAAGTAATCTCGCAAAATTTGAGATTGCCAAATATATAATGACTAGCTACCAACATGTGGTTTCAGATACTTTGAAGTTCCTGTTTATTTGATTATCGGATGTCTTTTGAATTTATTTGAAATTAAAATATTAGAAAAAATATATATGTAAATTTTAAAAATGCAAAAAAAAAATGTTAGCAAAATTTCTCAATAGAGAGTAAAAAATGCAAATGAAATTTTTAGATTTCTCAGGTGTGGGTCCGACACCTGAAAGAAATCATTGGTTAATCTAGCACTTCTGATATTGAACATCAAATGTGAAAGACTAACAATTTTGATTAATATTGTGTGAATATAGCAGCATCCTATTATCCCTGCCCATCACTAGATGTAAAGCACTTAATTCATAGTAAATATTTATTTATAAATTAATTCTATACACAACAATCTAAGGTATAATTTATATAATTTAACAACTTAAAAGTCATCAGAATCAAACATTACAGTCAAGTTATATGCAGTATATCCTATCATGGAAGAATCATCCAAAAACATTATTATAGTAATTTACAAACTAAATCCCCAAAGAATCACTTAAATACCTTTATATCAATGAAAAACATTATTTAAAAAATGTATTTAAATGATTCTTAGGGGATCCAAGTAACAAATTATATTAGTAATGTTTTTTGGATTTGATTGTTCAATAAATAGGTAATATTATCAGCTCTATATATTTGAGAACCCTTAAAATTATTCATGAGCTTGTCAAAGGCACATTACAATTTCATTTGAATTATATATATATATATATTTATATGAGTTATATTAATAGAATACTACTAACTACTACAGTTTCAAAATAGGCAAAACTCTCGATACAACATTACCATTCAATGCAAACCAGAATAATCAATGTATGCCAGAAGGCTTGTGCATAAAATCCCCATCTAGTACTTACTCATCCAATATCACCAGACTAGTTTCTAGCTTGTGGCCTTCATCGGTGGTGTCTTGCATTGAGTGGCAATACTGTATGGAGAGTTTTGCATGTTTTAATAATAGTTCTAAGCAAACATGAGAAATGGTGATCATGTGATGTTTACAACAGTTTCAATTGCACTACCTGTGTTTACAAATCCAAGTCTTTATAAATTAATAATAAATCTCTACCACCACAGTGGTGAAGTTCACCGTGATTAAGGTAAGTTATCTTCTGCTTAATGGAGCTTTACGCCCAATCTTCAATGATGACTGGTTAAAGGTGAAAGATTAAAGTCAGTCCTTTCTCACCAGTCTTACATTCTTTAGAGTTCTCATGAGGCATATCTTCTATTCTTTTCGAAGTTTAAATTGCTTTAAAGGCTTCAGCTGTTTGAGAAGTTCTTTTCTTTAATTATTTATTTTAATTAATTACTAATATGTTTTTTGAACCTGACAGTTTTCTTTGAAGAACATATATTGATATGAATATATTTATTTTACAGAATATATATGTACTCATGTTATGTTAGCCTCTATTAGAGCATGTCAATTTCAATTTTACAGATTATATGAAGCCATTTTTAAAAATCAAATTAAAAGCATTATAGTATTTAAATATCATTACAAGAAAGTTTCAAGATGTTGAATAATCAAACAACTAAACTCTAAACAGATGCCAAGGTTTATTTTCTTGCCTAGATTGAGATCCGCTACCCCCTTTTCCTTCTATTTTCTCTGGAAATTATCCAGCAGTTATTCTTATCACTATAGTAACTATACAAAAATTAATGCATTTCTTTTAATGTATACAGAGCAGTAATTTTTAATCTCAGAGTTGTAATCCAAATTTGGTTTACACAATCTTACCTATTTTATTTTATTATGTGATTTTGTATACAAAAGCAATTACCAGTGTATGAGTTGTCCTTACACAATATTTTTGATGTATTCCAATTTATATGTGAGCAAATATTTGTTTTTTTTTTTGTACTGTTATCTTGAATTTCAAAAAAATAAAATTCATTTGCAGTGGCTACTTTGAGAACAAAGAAACTGCAATTGAAAGAACAAATTCAGGTTTTTTTATTAGGTTCTTTGTATAATACTGATATCTAAAGATTTCTAATTGAAATTAATAAATCAATATATACATTAGTTACCATCAAATAAATGAAAAACTAGCAAATGAATGCTAAAGATAGCTATAACAAATTGACTTTGAATTGAACAACCAAAATGCTCACTACCTGTTCTGAAACACTCAATCCCTATGAAGAGGAGTGAATGAAAATACAGTAAGATATCCTCCCTTCTTTCCTATTCTTATGATGAATTTGAATTATTATAATGTTAATTTTCTATTAATGACATTTTCCCCACAGCTAAGCTGAATTATTATTCAAGTTTGAATAAGTTTGAATAATGACAAAGTAATTTTTTTTGCTAATGATTGAAAGATAGCCTTCTCTTTTTTTGTACTTCTAAGTCAAATAATTAAATTTTGAATGATATAATAAAAGAAAGTAGTCGCTTTTTTATAAATAAACATTTTCACCCTCTGAATGACATGATATATTTAAAATATTTTGCATAATTTCTGATTACCTTTATATATAGCAATTTTTTTTTTATATATATATATGTCAAAACATTGACCGGGATGCGAATCAGGGCCAGCTGCTAACTGCTAGACCACCAATGCGTGACAAATTTTTTTTTTGGTAATATGAATGTACATATGTCAGGCTTATATAAATAAGGACTTGCTTAAATATAAATAAGATCAAACATTTTAAATGTATTTCCTTTTTATAAAGAATAAAAATAAATTACAGATACATTTTTAAATGCTTTTATCCAAGTTAAAAATTCTGTTTGATGTTTTTCTGTCTTAACCTTGTAACTAATTTTTAGCATTTTTCTATCGAATGGAGTTCTTTCAAATTTTGTACACGTTAGATATTGATAACAATGTGGGTGGGCCAAAAGTTTTCTTTGATGCTTACTAGATGGCAGTATAGTGGAGCTGCAAACGATGCTATATTTTGTTCCCACATTCATACCGAAAATGTATTGTTTATTGAACTGCAATTGTACAGAACTTTTCACCATTCATACATATATAACATACATTTTTTATATGTATACTATGTGTATAAATTCCCTTCTTTTCTTCCAAAGCATAAACTTGTGGTTAAGACCTGTAGAGGTCCCTACTATCACATTTTTATGCACACATTCTTGAGGTTACAGCCTTAGTAAATATTACTACGTGTATATAAACAAAATTTTAAAAAATAATAAATTATTAATAATAAATTGAGGAGACCCATTTAGATATATTTTACAGGATGTGTGAGTACTCCATGCTTTGATTAAAGCAATAAGATAAAAATTACCACTGAATTTTTTTATTTCTAAAACAAATAGCAACTTTCATTATAATTAAATATGCTCAATGATATTCTTTTTTTTTGCCAATAAGTTTATATATATATTATAGTCATGTGATTACATTGCTGTATTAATAATAATAGTTGGCAGCAATGCTCTTTAAGTTTAGACTTAATTAGTTCATGGGGAAATAGTATTTAATCTTCCCATATGTTTTTATAAAAAGTATTTATTTAAATATTTTTACTCATCACATGATAATGATAATTTTCAGATAGGCTCAACATAAGTTTAATATTTAAAATGTTTTATAATTTATAAAGGCTTGTTAAAAAGAGAGATGTACAAAATCAGATAATTTCCCAGTTTAATTTTTAGTTTTGAAAATTCCTGTCATATCTCACCATTGTTATAGAGTTGTATTTCTCATAGTATAACTGCTGAAAAAAACTATAATCACTTGGATAAAAAGTCCCGAGTATTATATTATTTTCACAGTTAAAAAATTCTAGATTTGTATACGAGTGAAAATTTTTCCTGCATACAGATCACCATCCATTACTATTCCAAATAAGAAAGCTTCAAAATATGCCAGCAGAGACTAATCTGATGGATTAATATATTAGCTGCCTATGATTACAATTTAATTTATAAGTTGGATAATGAATTTGGGCATGTGGAGACTTTATTACACTTACCAGTCCAGTAAGGTGCAGTGGAAGTTTATTGATATCATGAGCTATAAAAATTTGAACAAGGTGAACTAAACATGGAATTTAAAAATTGGATTCGACAGGGATGGCCAAAAGGTTGACCAAACTATTTTTCCAAGTCTATATAAAATGCCCAATCAAAGCTTATCTATATGCAATAGATGCATTCTGATGATTGATCACATATTCATACCAATTGAGGGTCAAAGGCAGGTGCTTCAATTGTTATATAATGAACATCATGTCATAAGAACGAAAGCTTTGGCAAAATCATGTTTGGTGGTCTAAATTAAATCAAGAGATCGAGCAGACAGTAAAAAAAAAAAAAACCCTACTCTGAATGCAAGTTTACAATGAATTTGCCAAAAAAAAAAAAGATATTTCAATCATGAGTAAAGATTCTTATTCTTATTGGATAGAGTACAAGTTTGTAATAAACATTAGCACGGAGTGCATAATTAGAGCTCTATAAGAAATTTTTGCTAGCCAAGGTTACCTTGAAACTCTGATATTCAACAATGGAAATGAATTTACCTCTCTAGAATTTAAAAAATATTTGATAGATAAAGGAATTTACAATATTATAAGTCCATCTTATCATCCAGAATGAAACGGCTTGGCTAAAAAAAAACCACAATATTTAAAGTCAATGCTAAAACAAACTGAAGATGTTAAGGAAGTGTTACAAGCTATATATGTTTTACTAAAACTTCTCTCAATGCATCTACTTTAAAAAAGCAGGCAAAACTATTATTGCAGTGTCTTGCATTGGTGGTCGAGAGGTCAGCGCGACTGCCTTGCACTTGCAGGCAGTTGCCCGGGTTGCGGGTTCGCGTCCCGGCCGATGCTATGACATTTAAAAAAAAAAAAAAACTATTATTGCAGTGAAATTGTCACACTCATTTATCAAAGCTATCGCCAGAGGATAGTATAATTAAAAAAAAAAATTCTAGATGAGAATTCCAAAATAAATTTTGGAAAATTTTCAATGGGTGAAATAATATGAACCAGATATCTTTTTAAAAAGGAAATGGATTTCTGATATCATTGTTGAGGTTATATCTGTAATCAAGTTGAAAAATGGACTGCATATAAGGAGGCATGTCAATCATCTACATTCGCATCTGTGTAATATGTTAAATGTACTTAACAACAAACATATGCTAACCAATACAAAACTGAAATTTAGTGACAGTGTATCAATATCTTCTCAGCAGAACATTGATGGTCAAGCTTATGAAGTAAATAATCAGATAATAGTACAACAGACCTGGAGAGGGAGGGGTTGACATCAGGATTGCCAGATCAAGCTGACATAATTGCTAATTGTGATGAAAAAAGATCGGTACTTCTATCTAGATGAGTAAGAAATCACAGAAAGCCAGAGATTTAAGAACTATTTTCTAGGATAAGGAGATGTGCAGACTGACTGTCTGTGCATATACAGTTTATACATATATTATTGTAAATAAAGTTTATTTTAAAAATTGTAATTATGTGCAATCAGTACATAATTATTTCCTCAGGTTAAACGCTTACTCTATAAAATTAGCATAAAGTAAAAAAGGAATAATAAATGAGATTTATTACAGATAATGAACTGATAACAGTCGATAGACTGTAAGTCGACTAAAAATGTTTCTCTGGGGGGGAGGGGGACGTTGGAGTAAGTTAGAGCCATGGGTGTAGATTTAAATGTACAGATAAGTGAAAATGGTCAACCCGAGTTAAAAACTGATTAAAATTGTTGTTAAGCTGTCATCTAAGAAGATATTTTATTGTGTGTGCGTGAAATACGAGATAAACGGAAACGTAAGATATATGGACTACATTTATACATGGATAGGGTGTCAGGATAATTTATTTCCACACGTTAATTGATTATTAATTACTTTTTCAAAGTAAAGGAATCTACATATTATTATTATATGTTATCTCAGTAGAAATAAACTTGCTGAGTATTAAAGTTTTGTCTGGGGTTATTTAATGTTAATTTTGATGTTTTAAGCCAATAAACATCCCATGACCGGCAATACGTATAGTGAGTTTTGCCTGTTTTAATTTTGATGTTTGTCAGGTTGGTATTATTAAAAATACTCCTGGGTACCCAAGAATTGTAAATAACTATTTAAAAAAAAAGATTATTCGTACACACATTCATTTTGCCTTCAAGATAGCTCAACTGATATTTCAGTAAGAAAAGATCAGGAAACTGAGTGGATAAAGTACGGTGTTTCTTGATCTTAAACTTGGAGATAAAAAGCCAATAAATTCACCATGTTGGCTGTTGGTGACAGCCCATCCATGTCTTATTACTATAATAATCATATAATAATAACAGCTGAATGACAAGAATGTATTGAATGGATACTAGGACTATGACTTATTAGGCTCCTTTAAGGTTTTAAAGAAAAATCAGTGTCTCTTTTTTAAGAATGATGAATACTTGTTTGCAGTCCATAAGTCAGTAATATATTTTACTTTAAAATGAAAATAATTAATAAAAATGTAATAGATAAAAAAAAAGTCTTTCTAAATTTCTTTTTAAAAATATTTATTTATAAAGGAAAGGGTTGCCAAGAGAAACTAAAATATTTTATAACAGATTCTTTTTGATAAAAGAAGTTAATGAAACCGATTATATATATAAAGCCACACCTAAACTCTTCTAATGCTTTAATTAAATTTCTTTAATACTATTAATTAAAAGAATTTCAAGAAGAAACTTTTAAATAAAATACAAAAAAAAAAATTATTGCAGCATTTTAAAATTATGTAATTACTAATAATATCATTACTTTTTTCTATAAGTGTGAAGAAAATTATTGACGATAATTTGTTACTATAATAAAAATTTCATTTTTTTGATTCTAAGTTTTACAAATATTTTTTAAATTGTGAATAATTGAATTCATTCTGTAATACATCAGTGTAATAGATCAGTCATCGTTGAAATTGATGATGATGACTTGGGCATTACGAATTGCTTTTGTACAACCAAACCCATCCCTTCGCTTTTTGTTTTTGTCACTCTTTTTCTAAAGGTAAGATGACCATAGTTGTTTATAAATGGTAGCTAATGAAAATATTGTGAATACCCATATATAGCTGCAGATATAGTATGTGCCCTATATTCACCTTTTTGTTTGCTTCTGCTTTTACATAACGACCAAAGCTATACTATAACTAATCGATAAAATTTTAAGATTTACATTTTTTTTTCCTCATGTGTCATAGCATCAGCCAGGAAGCAAACCCGTTAACCCGGGACACCTGCTTGCAAAGCAGCTGTCGCTGACCTCGCGACCACCAATGTTTGACAAGATTTACATATATTTTATAATTGGAATATAAAACTTTCCCCATACCATCAAATTTTTTATAAATATTAAAAATGGAAATAATGAAATCCAATATGCTATTTTTTCATATAAATTCTAACAAATAATAAAAATCATATACAACAGTAAATACTAATATATGTTAATCATGTATAAAATGGCTTTTTCGGCACATGGTTTAGTGACCTTTTCAAATGTTAATAATCTATTTAAAGGTTAACCAATTATTGCAATACAACACCAACCAGTGTTCTATAATGCAAGTAAAATAACAATAAAAAATATTTTAATATAGAGAATTTGAACACAGACTTTCAAGCTTCCTTCAGCTATCTGCTTTATCTCATACAACCAATACACATGGCCATACACATGTGAAAAAAATAAATGATCTCCAATATACATATTTCGTGCTGAACTTCAAGTATATGAATTATATTAAAACAGGCAAAACTCTCTATACATATTGATCATGTGATGTTTATATGAATTATACTTGTATTTCAAAAAGTATTTTATTATTGTTATTTTACTTCCATTATGGAACACTAGAGGGTGTTATACTGTATATGCAATAATTGGTTAACATTAATAAAAATCATATTCTTATTTTATCTATACATAACAATTTAAAAGACTGCAATTTCTAACCTTCCAGCAATACAATAAATCATATATAAATCTTTATGACAGAACAATTACCATCCAAATTCAAATGAGAAGTAACATGCCCTTATATGAATGCTGAGTCCATTCAAAATCAATAATAGTAATCTATCCATGTTCTCAACACTTCAATTCAAATTTTGTTGTGAAAACTGAAATCCATAAATAATACTGATTCATACTGGTTTTAACACACATGTATATACATATAGGTGTGCATACATGTTGGAAACATGTACAATACAATATATATGTATGTGTGTATACTGCACTATGAATAAAAACATTAAAATGTTGAATATTAAAATTTCTTTTTATTAATTCCTGATTTTTAATTTTATTTACTTTTTTTTTTGGGGGGGGGGGGAGGATTGCAAATAATTGAAATCACAGATATAAACTAAATATAGTATTTAATATATATTAATCTTTATTTTTGAACTAATTACTAAGATTGCATTTCATTGAAAGAAAAAAAAAGGGTTACAATAGTTAATTACACTGACTAATAAATAATATTTCTGTAGTGTAATTTTCACTACAACCTCTCATGCAAGGTAGAGATTGGTTTCTATCCAATTTTATCACCATGTGGAGGGATGTAATTATAAACATATAACCAGAAATGTAAAAAAGATCTATGATCCTCAGGATGCACATTTCGTGCTGAACCAGCACTCATCAATAGAACCAGACCACAATCTCTTACACATATCTTTATCATTCTTCAATATATATATAGGTAGAAAATTAGGTTTTGACAAGTGTTAAATGTGCTGCCCCCACAACTTTTACACAAATCACTTAATGAAAGACTGTTTTGTAAAGCTGTATAGATTGTTTACATTAATCCTATAAAAATTTTCCTTTGACCTCTACAATCAGAATAATAGCACATTCTAGTTTATAGCCATCTTTGTAAATATGAGAAATGAAAACCATCATTGTCATACCAACCAGACTAGTTTCTGGCTATTTACCTTTATTATCAAGAAATTTTTGATATCAATCTAATTGTCATCTCTATTTCTATCAAGTGCTTCAAGCAGACTTGAAGATATTCAATTGTCCTAAGATTTGAATACGGTTAGCTTGCTTATTTAGTGACACAGTTCTGACATTAAAACAAACTATATATTTTATTAACCTAAGTTATATTATAAAACTGTTTGGCCAAAGAATGGCACATGTAAATACTAACACAAATAATTATGTAAACACAAATATTTAAAATCTGCATTGATAACAATAATTCGTTTTATAATATTCCAATATTCTATCAATAAATACCTTTGACCTTTTGGCCAAAGAATGGCGCACATGTAAATACTAACACAAATAATCATATAAACACACATATTTAAAATCTGCATTGATAACAATAATTCGTTTTATAATATTCAAATATTCTATCAATAAATACCTTTGACCTTTTGGCCAAAGAATGGCAAACATGTAAATACTAACACCAATAATCATATAAACACAAATATTTAAAATCTGCATTGAAAATAATAATTTGTTTTACAACATTTAATACAGGTGCTTCTTAGATGGTTCTAAAGCAAGGAAATGCAAATTATAAATGTAAAGTAGTTTGTCGTGTGATACGTCTGCAATTAGCATATAACTTAAGTCACTAAAATACAAAGTTGCTGACTTATTATCAAATCTATATAGCTTAAATTCAAAATCTTAGAAAGTTTTACCACCAACTGATTAATTTGGGTAACATAATAAAAGCAGAGGTAATGATGCATCGATATTGGCTATCACTATTTTTCAATGACAAAGACCAACCCAAATAACTTGTCTAGAAATCTAATTACTATTGTCATCTAGTATCCACTGATTATTCAAAATTACTTAAATTACTCTATAATGTTGTGAAATGAAACATAGGCATTAATAAAATATTCCAAATCCAACATATTATCATCAAATTAACCAAAAGTTATTATGAATTCAACAAATTACAACAAAAATAAGATTTAGTGCTGAAATGTCAGTAGAAAAATTATGCTATATAATATATATTATTGAAAATATTGTAAAGAATCTTTAAAAAAAATTGAAAACAATATAATTTCATAAGTATAACTGAAATTCAGTTAAATTTATCACATTTGTTTCTTTAGATAATATATATATAGCAAGTGATTCAGCAGAGGCTGTTAAATATAAAATCTTGTTTGATAACATCTTTTATTAATAAAATAAATACATTATCTTGAAACATCAAATAATAGTGTCAAAACAAACAATCTCTTTGATCTTACTTTCAATTTTATTTTAATTTCAATATGAATGAAACAATTATCTGGATGTTTTTACTAATCGTGATGATTCAATTAAAAATGTTTTAAATTGATTTATTAATGGATTCAAAATAGGACTGATGAATTAATTAAAAATAATAACAATAATAATATAATGTTAAATATTGAGACATATAAAAAAAAAAAATTATCAACTTTTGCTAAATCCTGTACAATCCACTTATAGAAAAATTAAATACTATAAAATATTATTGTTAAGTTTTAACAAAAATACTATAAATGACTTAAAATTATCTATCAAATTTAATATTAAAAATAACATTATTTATTATATCTTTTAATCAACTATTAATTCAATCAGATTTTATTATTGAAGAATGCAGCTAATTTAGATACTTTTTTACATTAAAAAAATCCATATTATTAAATTTATTTTTTCTTTATGATGTTAGTGTTGATCAAAATAACATCAGTTACTTGATAAAATTTTATGACAACATCCAAATAATTTTTGTTTTACTATCCCATAAAGTAACTTAAAATAATTAGTGTTTGCATATCACATTCTTTTGAAATAAGATATCTCTTCTTTTCAAGAGGATCCTTTAATATCAGTCTAAATTTAACTAGAACTTAATTTATCTTAAAAGATTATTTAATTCTTTAAAATTCTTCTTTTATAAAAATATAAAAGTAAATTTTAAAAATTTCAATAGAAGTATAATCTTAAAACAAAATTAAAACTCCATAAATTCAACCATAAATTTTCTTTCCAAATGCAATTCAGTTTTTCTTATCAAAGCTTATTTTAATGAATTTATATAAATAAAATATAATTTACATATTTTTGTATAGCCATTATCAAAGTGCCATATATAATATATTAAATGAAATCAATGAAAATTCTATACTATATATTAATCAATCTAAAAATGGAAAGAAAAAAAACAATATCTACTTTTTTTATTTATATTTTAAAATTTTAAATATTGTCATAAATATCAATTATTAAACTAATTAATCCTAACTATAAAAATAAACCCATTAAAACTACTTATTAATCATTTCTCTACCATTTTTTTTGTTTAAATTTTTTTTTTTTCTATAAATGATCGACAATCTTAAATATTATCAAGAAAGATTGATTAACGAAGCATTGTATATAGAAAAAGAAACACTTATGTTAAGCAAAATAAATGCAAGGGAAATAATTAGAAAATTATTTGATACTTGGTGTTATTCCTGCTATGATGTATTACTCTGATGATGTATTTCTCTAAGTTTGCAATATGTTTAAAATAATGCCTCCAAGGAATGTGAATACACTTAATTGATAAAATTTGTTCACATATCCCGTGGAGGTGTATTTTAAACATATCTTCACTGGCAGTAAAATGTCATAGCACATGTAATATGAAAATTCAAATCTAAAAAAAAATAATTGAGACATATATTCATTATGGAAAAAGAGGAAAAAGATATTATGATACTAAATGAAACAAGTACTTGTGAGTTATGACTTTTTAATATATCACTGTGTCATCAAAGTCATCCTTCCCTCTATTGGCAGATTGTGACACTTTGCGCCTTCATATTCCATGTGTAATAGTAAACTTCAAATCTAAAAAAACAAAAACATGTACTTTCCAATAGTGGAGAGATGTATTCATTATGGAAAAAAGGGAGAAATATGGAAAAGAACCCTGAAACATTTTTTAAATAGCGAATTGTAACAAAGTTTTAGATTTCTGTTATTTTTTTATCTTAAAAAAAAAAAAAATGGTGAACTTATAACTTTATCTAAAAATGATGAACTGTAAGTTTAACATTATATTTTAATTATCTTTTTAACCCCCCCCCCACATACAAATATAACAACTTTCAACTATAAATGGATGTAAAGTTTAGCAAATAGCACAAATATAATAACTTTTACCATGTATTTTGAAATAAAATAAAAAAATTACCTACAAATAATGCCATACATTTGCTGCAAGTTTAATGTTATATTTTTTTAAAAAAAAAAACACAAAGTTTTAGCAAAAAAACCCACAAATATATAAAGTAAATGTATTTTTAAATATAAAACCATATTATTTACAAATGAAGTGAAAGATGTATTATATTGTGTGTGGGGGGGGATCACTATGGAGTAGTGAACCATTTAATATCTTCTAAAATGGAAAGGATCAGTTTATTTGACATGGATTAGTCATGTCAGGATTCTTGATTGCCATGACATCATAAATGAAAACTTTGAATAAATATTACAGGACAAAAACGTCACCAGAGTAATACGTCTTAGCAGGAATAATACGAAAGTAACAATTATTTAAAAAACTGGCAATTATAATAAAGCTTATATAACTAAGAATTAAAAAATAGATATTTTACATTTCAAAATGTAAATTAAAAAAATAGGAGGGAGTCAAGGATTTTTGGAAAATCAGATATGTAGAATTTTTCATTGGTTTATGTATTCTCATTTTTACATAATGTAAATGGTGAAACATTATTAAATTATGTAATATTTATATAAAAGTGAAATCTAGAAAAGAAAAACTTGGATGAAAATCTTATAATACTTTTAAATCTATATGTACAATATATAGTTTTAAGATAAAAATTGAAGAATAGGTAATTCATTATTATTATTATTATTTTTTTCATATGTCATAGCATCGGCCGGGATGCAAACCCACAACCGTCTGCAACCAACTACTTGCTTGCAAAGCAGCTGCAATGACCTCTCGGCTAACAATGTTTGACGGGTAATTCATTATTGTTCCTAAAAATTGTTCTTGATGAGTTTCTCATGAACCAAGTCTTTTATGTTCTGAAATCTCATGAACCAAATCTTTTATGTTCTGAAATTCAATGCTTGGTGTAAAGAGGATTATGCCTAAGGGTGAGTTACAACAATGTGATAGTTTTTAACAAACAAATGAAGTTACACATAGGAGCTAATAACAATGATCTAAAGTGAATACTGGTTATGGAAAAGAAAAAGAAATATTCAAAAATAATATGAAGATTTAAATAATTATTCTAAACTGAAGCCTTTTGGAAGAACTTGTCATTAAAAAGAAATTGTGTTTATATACAAAGTATTAATATAATAGAAAAACAACTTGTGGCTTCTTTTTAAAACTTTTTTTTTTTTAACTCTCTTTTTTCATATGTTATATAAGAACAATAGTCACTTCATAATTTCCATATTCAGGAAATAGCTCGTGTGAATAGTTTTTTTTTTACTTAAAAATAAATTTGATACACTTTTCGTATTATTGTTACAAAAAATTGCTTGTCATCTTTTTTGTCAAGAAAATAGCTAAATACATTATTCCTTCTATGTCCACAAATTTCTTACCCAGTGTTTCAATTATCTTTGACTTAAGAAAATCAGTAAACAAAAAATTAAGTTGAAAATAAATAAATATTTCCAATTTTCTATATATTTTTTTTTTATTCTCACTGCATATCCCATATGAGAACATACATGTTATGCATGTTTTTAACATGTATTTATATATGTATATGTGCATGCAAAACATGGCCATTTTAACACAATTTATCTGCAATTTCTAGTATTTGCAATGTAACTTGTAACCAAATGGGAAAAAAGACTGGAGTCAGGCTAAACATATTGCTGGAAGAGATGATAATAGATGGATAGTTGAACTCTTAAACCGGATTCCAATATATTTAAAAGACCTAGAAAGAGACCATATGTGAGATGGATGGATGAAATAAAGATATGTACTGAGGTGATGTGGAGAAGAGAGGCTAGAAATCAGTGATGATTGAACTTAGAGAGCATCATCCGGCAGTGGATCATTATTAAAAATGATGATCATGATAAGTATACAAATGCAAACACACAATCTTGTACAGGATAATCTATAAATTTGACAGCATCAATTAAATAGAATTAGACAATTCAAAGATTTTATTTGCTGAACTCATTCAATATGTCACAGTTATTTTCCAAGTGTATATTTATTCTATAAACAGACAATTAATGTCAGAAAGTAATTGTATTACATAACTCAATAATCTGAGAAAACAAATGTTCAACATTACTAATTATTTTTGCATATATATCTGCATTTTTGGTGATACAAATATAAAATATACGTCAGTGTACAAATATATATACTATTAACGTAATGTTAACAATGGTATGCTGTTACAGTGTGATGCACAAAGGCACCAAATATTCCAGGTCAGAAGGCAATACTTCAAAAAAAAAAAAAATCATCAATTATATCAAAATAAATTGTACTTTTGTTTAATTGTTACTTATATTTTATAGATTGGTCTTAAACAAATTATTTATAATCACTTATTTGTTATTATTCTTTAAGACCTTACTTTATTCGGATCCTAGTTCTAACAAATAGTTTAGTGTAAACAAGTAAAAACTCAAATTTGTGTGAGTTTACTGTTTGCAGAATTTTACATGTTTGAATCTTGTCCAAACTCACATTTGCTCTAAATGTATATAAGAAATACTGCTGCAAATTTAAACTTTATTCTAAATTCTGCTGTTACAATGTATGTACTGTTGAATATTATTAATCAAAAAGATATCAATGCATCAGTAATCTAATAACAATAACAAAAAATAAACTTGAATTTGAACTAAGATGTAAAATAAGTTATTCCTTCTTTTCTTGCATATCTTATTTTTTAATTTTGTTAAACTATTATGATAAAATTAAATTTTCATGCTTTTAGATATTTCGCTAAAGAAATTAATATGTATATTTTTAATAATTCAATATTTTCTTTTTGATATTAATTTTTATTTAAAGTAATAAATTTATACATGGAATATTCATTGTAAAAATTGTGTTTTGTACTAAGTTTTTATTATTAATATTGTAAAAAATATATATCTAATTTTAAATTTTAATAATAAAATATACCATAATTGTATATTTTTTCTTTAATAGATATCCCAAGAGGTAAAAAAAAAAGTTTTTTAAAAATGCTTCCAATTATTAGTACTTCACTAATCAAGTAATGAAAAATGCCTCTTGAGCCAATTTCTGGTTGCAGTAAAGATATTTTTGATACAGTCAGTTGGAAAGAATTCCAGTAAAGATAATGAACATGCTAAAGAAACCATCACTCTTCTGATCCAAAGACAATACAGAAAAACAATAAATGAAGATACTGAAGAAATTTTCACTAATTCAGAACATGGAGAATCTTCTAAGGGTACAATAAGTCTGTTTAATTTTGATGATCCCAGACTTTGACTAAAAACATTTTCTCATACAACAAGGTAAGCCATTTTGGAAATGGGTCTTAAACAAATGAAAGATTTTAGTTTTCCATGATTCTTCTGAATGAAAATTTTCACATACATATTATAACAGGTCTGTTATATGGCACACAATAATATAGTGTGTGTGTGTGCACAAACATATATAAAGTTGAAAGGAAAAGTAGAAATAAACACAGACAAAAATTTTAGTAGATCATTCCTGGAATAAAAATGAATAAAGAGTTAAATAACTTTGAATTTAAAACAGAATTTTATTATAAATTAAAACATTTAAAAAGGTCTAAATAAACATTAATAATGTATTATTATTATTATTATTATTATTATTCTGATTTTGAAATTAAAAAAAAAAAAAACAAGCATGATTTATTTTTGAAAATCTTTTTATTAATGCTTGCTTACATTTCTGTTATCTACTTTGAAATCTTTTTAATTACTTAAACTGATAACATTCCCAAAATGTACCTTTTAATTAAAAATGCTTTTGGGGGGATTAAAATTGGTTTTAATCAAGACAGATTGAAAACTGATGTTTTTATTACCTCAAGAATAAAAAGGATTAGACAGATTAAAAACAGTCTGCAATGTGTTTTTATCACCTCAGATGATTCTATAAAGGGCTGGTAAAAAAAAATATCAGTTCAGTCTGGATTGTAGTTTTTGTAAAAGCTGGCCAGAAGTCAATTTGGCTTGCAGTTTTTGTAAGAGCTGGCCAGAAAGCTTGGCTAAAACATACTTGAGAAGGAGAATAGCTACCAGAATTATACAGAGCTCCTATGAAAATCTAAGGGAGTACAAGTCCAGTAGCTTCCCTACAGTTTACTGCAGACTTTTGATTTGTGAGGCCAGGGTCACTTCAAATGGATCAAGTGGCTGCTTAAATATGTTCTAGAGCTTGCCAATCCTGGACAGAAGGAAACTCATGGCATGCCAACAAGTCACCTGAATTGTACCTCTTCCTGATGCTGACAATTCTCTGAACTATATTTTTCTGATGATGATGACAAACAGTCACAAAGACCAAGCTTACCAAGAGAAAGCTTGAAGAATTGGTATACGTATGCTACTTCATCTATATGCAGAGAGAAGCACAGATAAGCATATATATAATGGTGAGTAGCATTATATATAACATGAACAAAATTTTAAATAAGTTTTTTTTTTAATAATTCATTTTAACCCTTTGACCCCCAGTACGACTTTTGTACGACTTTTCTAGAAATTTCTACTTTGAGCTGAGTTTACGCATAAACGGTAAACGTCACACACACGCGCAATACGTCATTTTTTGCGCCATTTTAATATGATCCTGAAAATCTAAGAATTTTTTCTGTATGACAATTTTTAGATTTTTTATGAATATTTTTAGCGAAGTGTACCTAAAAAAAAATTTTATTTTTTATTTTTATCATTTTATTTATCGTAAAAAAAGTTATTCCACAATTGTTGGATCAATTACTGAATAATTTATTGTGATTTTCCGTTGAAGTTGTCCGTGATTCTGGGCCCTCTTCTCAAATTACGTTTTTGGATAACGTTAAAGGGTATGTAATTACCTTTTTATATATATTTTTTTTTATAAATTATAATATTTTATATTTACTAAAACAAATAAATATGTTATAGAATAATAAATTATAATATTTTTGATGTACTGAAACAAATAAACGTTTTTTGATAACATTCAAGAGTATGTAATTACTTTTATATATATATTTTATAAATTATAATATTTTCTATTTACTGAAACAAATAAATATGCTATAGAATAATAAATTATAATATTTTCGATGTACTGAAATAAATAAATATGCTATAGAATAATAAATTATAATATTTTCAAATAAATATGCTGTAGAATGGAAAAAAATTGGGGACTGGGGTAATCTGTCAATGCGTGAGCTATGTATTTTTTGACATGATTATAAATATGAATAGTGTATCACGCGTGACCAAGTTTGAATTTATGGATGAATTATTGCATCAGTGCTAAAGTTATGACCCGCAATTGATTTGTGTCAATTTTAGGCAAGTAATATAGGATATTGTATAGATTTTCTGGCTTCCTCAATCCATCCAATTATTGTTACCATATATTTATATACAAGTTCATGCTACACAACTGGAATTTCATGTAATATAGGATATTTTATACACACTTTCTGGCTTCATCAATCCATCCACTCTGTGTTATAGTGCCATGTATTTGAACTCAGCCTTTCTTCATATCTTTTATGCAAAATAATAAATATATTTATATACAAGTTTATGTTACATAACTGGAATTTCATGTAATATAGGATATTTTATACACAGTTTCTAGCTTCATCAATCCATCCACTCTGTGTATAGTGCCATGTATTTGAACTCAGCCTTTCTTCCACACATGTTATCATTGTTAATAATAAAAAATTATCTTTATTGATTTATTTTTATTTTTATGAGTTTATTTATTTATTTTTGAATACACTGCTCTGTTACTTTTTTCCCCTAAAAACCATTCATTTTGTTATAGGTACTTTTGAACAAATGGACACATCTGGCTCTAGAAGAAAAATGGATAAAACAAGGGGGGTGTTTTAGTAATTTTCTCAATGAAAAATTACCTCAGGTAAGACTTCCAATACATCTTTTTTTTTTTTGAAATTTTGTGACGGATGTGATGAAGCTGTTTATGAAAATGTCATTTTATCATTTGAATTTCAAAATTTAGGATTTGTGAATCAGTGTAAAAATAAACATTCTTAAAACTATTATAAATAATTTTTTTTTTAACTTTTTCTTTATGAAATGATTATTTTAACAGCTTCATTACATTCTTTCATATATGACCTTGCTTTTACAGCATGTTTTTTTTTATATTTATTACATTCAAACACAAAATATCTAAGTTATTAGAGTTAGGGTAAATTTTTTTAAAAATTAACAATGGCCGCCTGGTTTTCAAAGGGTTAAAATGACATTCTAAAAGTGAGATATATAATCTATAAAGATTATTTAAAATCATTTATTGAGAAAACAAAAAAACATTTTGAAATTTTTCTAAAACGATTTTACTTTTAGTTTATTAAAAAAAATAATTAAGAGACATTCTAAAAATGAAACAAACAGAAATAATTGTGTGTGGATTAAAAATTAAGAGTCAATACTAATTCCTTGACCATCTTATTTTTTTTAAAAAAGGCAAAAGACTTCAGGGGTCTTTTTAGATTGAAAAAAAAAAGCCTGCTGTATTAATTTTAAAAATGACTCTATATTATTCTAAAAATAAAATAATTACTTAACATAGGCTGTTAAAGGTTGATTTTATTTTTGAAAAAAGGAAGAAATCTAAAAGCACTATAATTAATTAAAATCAGATTTTATTTTCAATAAAAAAAGAACTTTTATAAACTTTCAAAAAAGCTGTAATAGAATTTGATAAACTGATTCTTATTTTTATATTATTGTTGATACACACATATATGTGAATTTTATGTATATTCAAAATAGAATTAGTTAGAAAAATTAATGAATTTTTGCTATTATAAAATGTATTCATTTATATAATAAATCAATTGTTGTAAAGCACATATGTGCACAGATTATATATATATGTTGTAAATGAACATATTAAGAGGTATTGAAAACCACAATGTAGTGAATTGAATTAAACAATACATATACATAAATTTTAATCATTTATTGTATTTTATATAACGATTCAAAAATGTTCAGAAATTATTATGCCACACCACATGTCTGTGTGTAAATATATATGTCAATTGTATTGCAAATACCAATGTGTGTCAAATAGACACTTATATGTAAAATTTTAATCATTTTTTTATTATTAAATATCAACTCAAACATGTTCATTTTATATCAAGCCACGTGCCTGTGTGCTAAATGGGTTTTAAATAAACCTATTGGAACATATATGTAAATCAGTGTAATAACTTGAATTTTGTAAATCATATATATTGTAACGGTAAGAAAAGTAGAGCTGCTTTAACCTAACCTAGAGATGAGATAGAGGGGTTCAAACCTCACCTACTCTTCTAGATTGCTACTAAGCGACTTACTCCCCAAACCTCACTAGAATTTAATCTTAATGTATGCCCGGTGGTCAGGGAGAGAAGAGACCACGAAAAGGAATTTTTACATATATAATGATCAGATGTACATACGTATGTTACAAAAGAAAACAATACTAAGTGGTTTTATTTATAGTGAATGAAAGATAACACAAACTTTTATTATTTACATTAAAAGAATTCATACAATGTTTTATTAATAGTGTCACAGGCTATTTTCACTGCAACCGCATAGACATATTTGAAAGATCCATTGATCGTAATGATAAGAACAGACAAAATTTTACATTATCATTTCTTTCTTTAAAATATTCCAGCCAATGGAAGTGTTACATAAAAGAAATCAAGAGAGAGAGAGATGATTCATTAACTCTGTGGTTGGAGAACATAGAAATAAATAGGTGGTCAAACTCAACTAAACACTTTGGACAGATTTAAATCACCGCCCTACTTATGATTTAAGAAGAATGATAAAGTGACCCCAGCAGGAATTTCCAGCCATAATTGAAACATTTCGATGATATTTTGAGAAAGATTTCCTAATAAATATAAATATATAAGACCATGCACACAGGCGATAGCATATAGTGGGCTGTGAGGCTCGAGACATAACAGTTACCAAGAGGTTACCACAAGACCGGATAGCTCTCCGTCTCTAAACTAGGTTAGAGAGAAAAATGGAATCTGTTCGCTAAACGTGTGACCCGGATTCAGGATCGGAGTTTTTGTTGCTTATGTCCAGTTACATACATTTAAGGAACTGAGAACGACATGAGATCCCGAACAATTTATTTATTTTTCAGGAAGGTCCGAATGTAGGTATGTTAACCTAAGAAAACTTGGCAAAAGAAGCACTGTAATTTATGCTGAGCGGCCCAGTAGATCACCTGAGGCACGATACCATATAAATACGGTCAACGACCTTTAAATTTAAAAAAGAAACCCTCTGCAAAATATATATCTTAGGAAAGCTCAACTATCACTGAAAATCCGCAGAAAAATAGTAACTTCACCTTTATAAAATTTGAATTAATAAAAAGAACAAGTGGGTGGATATTTTATTTATTTAGTTGAAATTTAACCCATTTACCACTAAGACAATGCTATTTAATAATTTTTTAATACATATTGTCAAAATGTACTCTCTCTTAGTACTAAAATATAAATGCGAACGTTTTATTTCACGCTCTTTAAAATATAACTTTAAATTTGTAACCCTTCATTGACTAAAATATACTGGCATTCGATAAGGATCTTTCTTTTATATTTATATAAAAAAAACTAAGTTAAAGTTTGGAAAGTTTTATAATAGAATATCTAGCAATTTAAATCTTGATTTCAAAATAGTTTTGCACTTTCTATGATTTGCTTTCTTTTCTTTCTAAATAAATATTTATATAAAATAAATAACTTAATTACAGGAGTATAATGGTGGAAAGTTAAACGAAGTATTTTTCAATTAAATTAATAAGAACTATGGCCGCCATTATATATAATAACCCCTCCCATTACGATATAAAAAAAAAAGAAAAGAAGGCAATTAATGAAATATAATTTCACAAGATTCGAATACATAGATTTAAAAAACATATATATAGAAAAGCATAAATATACATTGAAATTGCAAATTACAAAGATATTTTAATAATTTATGGGAACGTTACCAGTAACTAGATGGGTGGGTCAAAATGAGTTCATTTGATGTTTCCCCGCAGGTCTTCTCGGTTCTTCAAATTTGTTTTTCCATGTTTTGAGGGCAGATTTTCATGGATACTAGGCAGATACTTTTGTTCTCTGGCTGGCTTACATGATTATGATTCCTGCATCAGGAACAGCTCAGGAGAGCGAAGGCAAAGAAGTTACCCCTGCATTTTTGCAGAGCAACACATTTATGGATTCTTTTATTTATATGCTGAAAGAATAGAGTGCAGCTTGAAGTAAGCACAGCAAGCAAGAGTTCACTATATTGTCCAATCTTTCAGCAAAATTTCTTCCAACAAAATTCTTAAGATTTCTCTCTGACCTTCAGCACAGGTTACCAGCAAGCATAAGACCAAGAACAAAAGAAAAGTTCTTTATTTATACCCTTTTTCCATTATGTTTTTAATCTGCTAATTAGTAGCGAATCATGCCCATTGTTTCAAATTTTCCCTGTTATCTATTTTTATCTAATTCAGAAAAATGTTTTACTAATTAAATTCCTTTTCCTAATGGATTCTATTTAATTAAGAAATTCATCGAATTCTACCAAATATATTTTAAAAATAATTGCAATTATAATTTTAACTTTCTATATTTTATTTTATTAAATCTTTTAATTTAGGCAACTATTTGAGAAAACGATAAATTTAGTTTGAAAAAGAAACATACATTCACTGTGGTTGGACTTAGGGTCTTAGTTAGTCCACAGTGAATGGTGAAGCCAGCATATATATATATATGCACAGCTTCAATATGTAAATCAATGTAATAACTTAAATATTGTAAATCACATATGTGTAAATAACAATGTGATAATTTTTATTACTGTGTTAATCAAAATCAGAAGGCTTATATGTGTAGCTTATTCTACAGACCTTAATATTACTTTTTTATTGTTAATAAACTTGTGTCCAATTGTGAAAATTATTCCAACGGTTAGAATATCCGTTTCCAACATCTCTTGGTCACATACAGTAATTAGCTTGTGTTCTTCTGAGCTAGATTTGTGCAATAACAGCTGATATATAAATGGGAATGTATATTAGTGCTTTTGGGCATCCAAAGATAATCAATCATCATCCTGGTTGGCACAAAAGAAAATACTCTTTAAAGCCTATGCACTACATTTTATTTTACTTTAGTCTTATTAGAAGTTAAGTTTATAGTTGGCTAGTACTAGTGGCCAAAGCATTGATGATGATCAGCATGTTTCAATATCCTAGTATTATTGTTTAGATTTTTGATTCTTATGTATTCTGATGGTTGAACACATAGTTTATACCTCCAAATTAATAGTTAAATAATTGCCCCAAGCTGGCAATAGCTCAATAGTTCACCTGGTCTACAGAAGACCCATTTCCTATCCAGTCACCAGGTTGACTTGTTTATATTTTTTATTGTTCAACTTCAGTCACAAGATCGACTGTTGATTTCTTTTAATGGATCATTCATGATGAAGGATGTATTTTTCTTTGAATATTAGTTACTTTTGCTTATTAATAATGCTGGTGAATTTGTAATTACATTTATAGGTGCTTTGAGGAGTAACTGGCTGATCTCTCACAGATAGTTATCATCTCTCATGCTCTTTAATATCTTCTCATCTTTTAATATCACTTTAACATCATACTTTACTAAACTATGTTATAAATATTACTTAAATCTTAAATATTATATATTTTTGTAAATTTCATTATTTTAAATTGAAATATTTATATTTTGAACTGGAGTTGATGATTTTGCCATTACACCAGGTTCACTCTTTTTCCTTCCACCCCACACCACCCCATCCCGTTACAATATTATAAAAGGCATTTAAAAAATGGCAAAGAATATAATAGAAATTGGTTAATTTATTCTGTTTCAAAAAACACAATTTATTGCTTTCAATGCAAACTTTTTGAACTTTACAATTCCAAACATAATAAACTTATTCAGGGACTTAATGAATGGCAAAATGCACCTGAATAGTCATGAAAAAAAATTAAATCATTTGAACAATTACAAAAAATGGATAGAATTACATCCTTAAAAAAATAAAACTTGTACTGATTATTTGCAATAAATAATTTTAGATAATAAAAGAAAACATTGGTATGAAGTTATAAATAGAATAACTTTTGTAGTACAGATTTTAGTCAAACCAAATCTAGCTCTTTGTGGTAAAAGTAATAAACTTTATGGCTGCAAAAATGGTAATTTTTAAAAATTACATTAAGATGTTAGAAAAGTTTGATCCTTTTATACCAGAACACAAGTGATATGTAGCTAATGATCCAGACTTTAAAAATGTGCCCTCTTATTTAGGAGATAAAATTCAAAATAAAATACTTTATTGGCATCAAATATTAAAAATAATATTATTAAACTATATCTACAAAACAAATATTTTTCAATTATTTTAGATTGTACTTCAGAATATAAAAATGTTGAAATACATGAACACTATTTAATATTCTATCCAATTTTAGATGTTTTGGGGATTAGATTAACAATATTTCTTACTGGTTTATAGAAAAAATTAAATGTAGACATAAATAATTTAAAAAGTCAGGGCTAATATGTGCAGCTAAAATATAGTTTTGCAAAAAAAAAAAATTAGATTTAAATCCCTGTGCATTTTATGTCCCATGTTCAAATGATAGTCTAAATCTGATAGTTAATGATATTGTGAATATCAATCAAGAAACTATTGGTTTCTTTAATATAATACAAACGTTATCTAAATTTTTTTCTTTTCTGTTTACCGATGGAATATTTTAATTACTCATATAAGTGATTTAAGCTTAAAGCCATTATCTGAAACATGGTGGTTGAGCAGAATTGATGCCATAAATATTTTCCTGATGTGTATGATGCTTTATTTGAAATTTGTAATGATTCTTCAAAACTGGACAAACAATTGAAATGTCAGATAAAATGTCTGCGTGAAAAAATTATATTTACATTTATTTCTTGTATTAGAGTTTGGTAAATAAAGAGAATTTTATCACAAAATACTGCACTCTTCATCTATGAATCTCCTATTTGTTTTAGATGCATTGAATGATCTAAATCAATTTTTAAATGATTATAGGTCTAATGAAACTTTCAAAGGAATTGTAGAAAGCTCAAAATTAATTGCATGATGCAGAGTCTGTATTTTGTAATAATAAACCACTAAGACAACATAAAAAGACAACACACTTTGATTACAAACATACAAATGAAAATACAGTAGATCCTTAAATTTCATTTGAAGTACATTTTTTTCTCTGCATAATAGATCAAACATTAGAATCTTTTCAGGAAAGATTTACTTTATTAAAAAAACATATGAATTCATTTCGGTTTTTTGTATTTGTTAAGCACTTCACAAAATAACGAATATTTATTATTTTATTGTAAAAAGTTATGAGAAAAATTAACGCATGAGAATCATTCAGACATTTATGCAAACAAATTTTATAATGTCAATCATTTATTTTTAATTTTAAAAATGACATATATCAGATAATTCTGTATTTCAAACGATTCAATCACAGTTTATTCAAACTTTACAATTGCTTTTCAGATTCTTTTGTTATTACCGGTATCTGTAGCATTTGCAGAACAGTTATTTTCTAAACTTAAAATTATTAAAAATTACTTTCACTCGACAATGATACAAGGCTGGCTTTCAAATCATGTTACTATATCAATAAAGTCAGATATTTTGGATCAACTTGATATACATGATATTATTCGAGAATTTTCATTAATGGAAACTTGAAAAGTTCAGTTCATTAATTGGTTTTTCTTTCTGTTTAAATATTTATATTTATCTATTTCTTTACCCAATAATGTTTAATATGTTCCTATTTTAGTACTTGTAAGTTTATCTGTTTCTTATTTATACCTGTTATATATAGAGCTCGCAAAACAAACTCTTAACAAGCTTTGTAGAATAACCCCAACCTCAGACCGGTTTCTGCTACTGGCATCCTCAGTGAGGTGCCAGGATATTCAATCATTATATTAAAAATACCAGGACAAACCCAACACTTTATCTAATGTATAACTATTAAGTAAAAACTCAGAAATTTTCAGACATCCATGTTTTCCAATCCAGCTATCTAACTTAAATAGCCATATGGAACTGAACTAAGTTCAGATACACCGTATATATATTGTAACCGTAAATCTTCTCGTGGCCAACTATAGCCATCGAAGGCCATTGCCCTCTCAACTACCTATCGTGCCGAACACGTGGCGGCACTAAAAATTGTAACCGTTAATTGTGTGGTCCCAACTACATAACATCACCAAAACATAAGTGCACTAAGAATTGTAACCTTGATCACTGATCAACTCCCGCTGCACATTGTCAGCTATTAAGAGCTGTAACCAAAAGCATATCATGCTATCTATTTTATGCACCAAAGACCACAATCAACATCTGGAGCAACTTACCATAGACCAAACTAATGATCTAACATAAACTTTCATGATTTAATTTGATCGCAGCCAGGGTGTACCGCGAAGACCTATCATATTAGTATGATAAAATACATTAAACAAATTATAAGTGCAATGTTATTACTTTTAAACCTTAATTTGCGATTTTTATGGTATGCGACCCTATGGCCGACCATGTACAAGATGGCGTAATTTGTGGAACTACATAAGATTATGAAATTTTAAACCATCTATATGATTTTTAATATGAATGCTAGTCCAGGTAAAGCTTTGCAATAAATAAATATAAATACTTGGGTTCTTTTTCTTATAGTTTACTATATCATTGAGACTCTTATTATACTGACAAATGACAATTTAAAAACGTTAAGTAAATATATTCAATCATGTCATTATTTGGTAAATCTGTTTACAAGTTTAATAATTAATTTATACTGTATACTAGAATCAACTACGCAAAGCCACAATGATGGAAAAGGTAAATGGGATTTTATTATACCTTACTCATCATAAACTACCAAAGACGAAAAGCATCCAAATGTTTTCTCAAAAAATATCAATAAACTCTCATATCATGTTGACGATAGTATGTACTTCAATGTATGCTCTTCAATGTATGCTCTATCCAAAGTTTATGATTTCTGATTTTATGAATGACACATAGCAACGGCACAGTAAGTTTAATTATAAATCAACTTTTATTTACAAATTTATGAATAATAAGTAATTAATTCCAATGTTATAATTAAAGATAGAAATAAACAAATAAAATAAATAAATTATAATTCCATCGACTTTCTTCAATAACATATCATAGGTACGCTTTTAAAAAACCAATCATACCTTGTATTTCAATTTGATATAATGAATATTGAGGAGATTTTACTAAATTCAACATCAACTCATGAAATATTTAACGTCATTTCCAGATTCAATAAATCCCTATCGTAAACTTATAATCATATGATAAATAATATTATGTCTGTAGGATTTAGCTATAATGTAATCATTAAATAAAGTGAAAATGTAAACTTACATTCCGGTAAATAATAATCAACCAACAGTTAATTATCATGAAGTAACTTGAATAGAGTGTCCTGCTACCATTTGATGATCTAACCTATAAATTATGCTTACAAGTGAAAGAAGATGATTTAGCAGATTAACTAAAATACTTTGCCCAACTTATATCTATGAAGCAAAACATATTCCTGTGGATGTATTCATCTACACGTAGGAATTAAATAACACTAAACACTTTGGTGGATTTATACCATCATAAAGCAATAAGTACAAGTACACCATTCCGCGGATTAACCACCAGCGCAGGAATGAGTGTAAAATACAAAATGGGCAATTAAATAATCTGCGGATTAACCACCAGCACAGATTAATGCCTTTTAACATTCTAAAACGACATTACTATTTACTTCACATTAAAGTGCATAATCATCCTCCTCAGTTATTCTGACCATTCAGAATACACTAACACTTTAGCAAATGTGGGTTCTTGCATAATAAAATGTTACGCTAATCAGGACAACTAATATACTAACTTATCTTGCTTAAATAAAATATATGTAATATAAGTAATATTAGTATAGGAATACAAATCTGGAAAGACTCACAAAACACCACATGAAAAATTGATACATCTCATAAATTCATTTAGCACTTTTCAAGCTTTTTCGCAAGCGCTATTCTCTTGAATAAATATTTTATTCAACCCCTATTAATTTAAACTTAATAAATATGACTTTTGAACTTCACATGCAAGTTCATATAACGATAAAATTAAATAATACATTATTCATCAAATACATAAAATTTAACAGGTGTGTGTGTGATATAAATTAACTGTATAGCATTTTATAGTTCACTATATGAATTATAGCAGGTGCGTGTATCACAAATTGGATTGTATAGCATTTTATAATTCCAAATAGGATCCGTGGAATCCATGTACGATGCGTCGAACAATAAATATACGAAGCAATAGCTATATCTTTAGTTGAATTCCATACATGCAATTTTATCCGTTTGTATTTGTTATTATAATCACTATTAGATTACCGACTTTACGTGGCTACATAAACATGAAACAATTTCAAAAACATGACACGCAGAATTTAAATGAAAATGTTTTTCAAAAGTTATTAATCTCTACATTTCTCTATTAAAAATGTTCCAAGTTTATCACATCCATGCAAATATTT
The DNA here is from genome assembly GCA_028023455.1 of Epiperipatus broadwayi. Lineage (NCBI taxonomy): Eukaryota > Metazoa > Onychophora > Udeonychophora > Euonychophora > Peripatidae > Epiperipatus > Epiperipatus broadwayi. The sequence continues at coordinate 222,268 of JAQFVV010006392.1, read as the reverse complement.
ATTCATCCACGCTTAAATCTAGGAATACTAATTATAGCAATTAATTCAATCATTCCAACTGACGATAAAATTAGAAAATAGCTTTGATTAATTCTTTGAAGACTATTTATTATCCAAATGTTAAACAAATTAACTAGCAAATAGATTACTGTCATTGTAAAGTTAAATATCAATCAATACTATATTTTTATTAGAATTAGATACGGAAATATTAAACTATGTTGATAACTTAACATTTTACTTGAATTTAAACTTCTTCTTTTTTTTAAAAAGCAAATTTTTATATTCATAAAAAATTCTGTAATTAAAATACTTATTTAATTTTTCCAAATTGTAGAATAATAAACATTTTAAAACATACCAAATTCTTGCAATTAATTCTTTTAAATTTAAACTGGGAAGCTCCGACATTTTAAAAATGTAATATTGGGAAATTATTACCGGTGATTCGATCCACTTGGCCAGCCGACTTGAACAGACTTTTAAATTTAGCAATTCATCTTATAATTAATTACCACTATGTTATATTTACGTTTATAGCAAATTTTGTGGTAATCCGTTTACTTATTAACTATTTTAAAATAAGCTTATCAAATTTACACCATTTGCCTTTTACCATTTTCTTTTCTTTCTCTCCAAAAGCAAACTAACAGACGATCTTCCCTTAAATTCGCGCTCTTTTCTTTTTACATTGAGACGCATATGTAATTACTGTATTTATTTTTAATAATTAATTTTAACTGAATAAATGGTTCTGTAAATTTAATAGAAATAATTTTTAAGATCATTTTAAACAAATAAAAATAAAATATTATTTTTAATACTATTTTACCAAATTTTAATGTGTTGTCAGATTTTTAAAAAGTTAAACATTTTGATGTGAGTTAGTATATGGGAAGAGGCAAATTTAAATTTATCAAAATAATATAAGAGAGTAATCTGTTCAAAGTGCAACTCAAGCCAATCAAATCACCAAAAGAAGAAAGAGAAATTTTTATACTAGTTACATCAATTAATATATTTTATACTAAAATATATGGTTACAATATATATAACATTTGTAAACACAAGCTTATTATCATGTGATATCTAACTTGATTTTTTTGTAATTTTATTTTTACCTATATGAAGTGCAAATGACAAAATGATTTTCTTGTCAAATAAAATATAATTAATTTAATTTTGTATCAAAAAATATTTAATATTTTTATAAAACTGTAAGTTCATCTATTAATTTATGTAAAACTATACAAGATGCAATTCACAAATGATTTTCTTGCCAAATAACATAAATTACTTTATTTTTTTCCAAATTATTTTTATTCTTTTTGTTTTTATATTCTTATACGTTTATTGTTTTATATCCTTTTTTTTTTAATAATTTCTGCTTTTTTTTAAAAATTAACTTATAATTAATAAATTTAATATTTCATTTTTACTCACTCATAAGTTTTTATAAAGTGATTTTTTATTGGGGGGGGGGGGGTAAAGAGGTGCCAATTAAAGTTTTGCGTACAGCAGCTGGACACTACACTATTGGTATCCCCAGGAAGCTAGTCTTATCAAACTGGACTTATCAAACAATCTATATATGAAATATGGAGGAATTGAGTTGAAGAATTCACTGATAAAAACCAAAAACTTGAAAATAGAATACATATTGTGTAAATATGTGCATATATATAAATAAATAAGATTCTTACATTTTAATGTTTGCCCCATCTTTGATCTATTGTGTATCAATAAATTCATGTTATAGAAAAATGCTAGAGAAGACAATATTGGGGAGAAAAAACTGGTAAATATGTGTCACTACTTGCACAAATCTGCAAATAAAATTAGACATATTATAAAACTAAAATAGGCTTCCATCAACGTCAACAATCAGACATCTTTTTATAAAAATAACTAATTTATGACTGTTATGATGAGAATCCTATATATTTGTTTCAAGTTCACTGTAAAGTTACCATCAGTATTAATGAATATTGTTTATATCAAAATCAAATATAAATTGAAAACAAAGGAAATTATCTTTGTATTGGATAATGATCTAATTGCTCTAATGTCAATGTTTCAAATAAATGGATGTGGAGATAGACAAGTGTTCTTCTGAAACTGGGTAAAACAAAAGATGTATATGTATACTTGAACTCATTAAATAATCGAAAATAATATATACAGCAGTGCTTTATAAAACTGAATCTGATATGGGAATCAATGCTACATATCTATCATGATTCTCCTGCATTCTTTTTTTTAATTTCATCATTTTAAATTATACAAATTTTGTGATATTACATATTTTTAAGAAACTGATGGCAAAATCAATTAATATTCAAATATCTATCCTAGCAGACTATTTTCTGAGATTCTTATATTAAAAAATCTGATAAATGCACTCAAATTGGCCTAAGAGTTAAATCATAAGTATAGGATTGTTTAATAATCATTTTAATTTAAGATCATTATTCCAATAACTATATCATATTTTCTAATATATCTGATAAATTTCTCAATATTTTTTCCAAGAGAACTGCATGGTTGGTTATTCTTTTTGCTTATTACTTACTCCTGGTATCATTTTATTTTAAACATCATTCACTTGCAATAAGTAGTCTGGGATTACATAGCTGGCTATATCACATGACCTTAGCTTACACATTGCTATTTATTAGCAAATTCTTCTATTCTCACTACAATTATGTCACCTAGTATACGTTTTAGTAGTCAACAGATGCCAGAAAATAGTGCTTAATAAATCTTTAAACTAGAAACTAATTTGGCAATACTGGATAGGACAACCTTAGATAACTATTTATTAAGTATTACCATTTAGCATCTGCTGATTGCTAAAGCTTACACTAGATGACATAATTATTGTGCGAGTAGAACAATTTGTCTGAGATTAATATTTCTAACTGCATTTTCTTCTTGTTGTATACACATCAAAATAAAAAAAGACACTATACAGAAACTTCCAAAATTTCTTCCGTTTGCAAAGGGAATTAATAAAAAAATTAATTGATCTTACAAAAATACATAATTAAAAAGATTTGGTACAATGACAGATTTTTTTTCTAGAGTGAACATGCGATTTATGATAGCGCAAAATGTTGCTGTATGCAAGAAGGGGGGGAATGTTTTTGGCGACACACAGTGTTATCCCATAAATACACAACTTATACATACCTGTTTATTTAACTTTTTAATGCCTTTTTGCCTTTTCCCCATAATTAATATATGTCTCCATTATTTTTTTTCATATTACGTGTGCTATGATGTTTTATATCCAGTGACATATTATTCTAAGTCTGTGATATGTTTAAAATAACACCTCCATGGTATCCGTGGGCAAATTTTATCAATCAAGTTTGTCCACACATTATTTGGAGATATTATTTTAAAGATCGCAAACTTAGAGTAATATATAAAGCAGGACTAATACAAAGGTACCAAAACAAAGTATTAAACAGATGATTAGATATATTTTCATTGCATTCATGGTTTCTGGCAAGTATATAAATTCTGCATCATGTTTTCTTACTTTAGAAAAAAACTATTTTAATTAAATATGTTCATTAAATAGCAATTTAATTAATTATTAAGAAGATGATAATCAGGATATTTTTTATAATGAATGTGCCATAATTTTTAAGATTAAAAAAATATATGTAAAAGTGCATTTGAAAAAAAAACTGATATCAAAAAAGATGGATATTAGCTCCAATTCTGTTATCATTTTTAAGACAGTGATCTTTTTAAAACTTTATAGGTAGCGCCTTAAAGCAAACATCAAAATGCAATAAAGATTTCTAGATTTAAAATTCGCAAATGACAGCTATTTTTGTCACTTCAATAGATGATTTATATAATGTTTTGAATATAATCTATAAGTACATTAATTTAATAATTAATAATCAAAACACTTATATCCTTTACTAGCCAGTTATGAAAAAAAGAATTCACCTTTTAATTAAGAATTCAGTTTAAATACCTTGCTAATTTTTAAGAGAGAAAGGCAGATTTGGATACTTAGGTTTACCGAACATAAATTAACCTGTACAATAATTTATCATACCAGATATAACTATGGCATCTAAATTACTTGCATATAGGAATGCTAGTTTGTCTAATTTATTGAATGTCAGTGAGATATTCTATCAATATAAAATGAACAAACAAATGTTCATTTAAGAATACTTTATAGGCTTCTAAATTATGATATAAGATCATAAGAGCAGTCAGTATCTTATTCAGTCTGCTGAATGTGATGTATGAACCTACCAATGTCGCATCTTTGCTGGATTTGGCTCGGGATGTGAATGAACAATAACAGACCTCCTAAAAAGTATTTTATAGTAAACTTGTTCATGGTTTTAATAAAAAACTCCATTTTCGTTAATTATTTAAAAAATACTCTAAAAATGTGCAATATTGACGGATTTTATTGAGAAGGTATGGATAGAATGCATGGAGCTCCAATTAGTATGAAATTAAAATATTTCAATTACTAATGCAATCAAATGTCAAATAAACAAATTAAAGAATTAGCATATGTACATTTATTTATATTTTAACTTTTTATTTTTTTGTCTTTGCATCTTTATTTGGTGGGGGAAGGGGGTGAATGCCACGCTCATCTACAATTAGGTAGTTGATAATAGTATACGATTGATGAAATAAAATTCTAAAGTCGCACTACAATTAAGAAAGTGAATGCGACTCCATTATATCTTTTTATTTACTTTTTTCTTAAAAAAAATGCATGTTTTTGTTCATCTATTGTTTTGTTTTTTTCAACTAATATTTTCAAAATTTCAAATATGTATTACACTTGCATTAAACACGATGACTAATTTTTCGCACTGGCTATCCTGTTTTCACAGTGCAAGCAGATGATATTTAATTTTAATAAAATAACAGAATGTGAATAAAGACCTTTACAATGTAACGTCAATGGCAAAAGACGGCAGATCATTAAAATAAAAAAGATTGAACAAAAAAAAAAACACATCAGGGAAGTATTTTTTAAAAAAATAAAAACACTTTTTAAATAATTAAATAGCAGAAATATTTTTATGTAAATACTCTGATAATTAGATAAACTTTCTGAAAGAAAGAAAAACGAAAACATTATAGTACACGGTTTTAGAATAACAATGATAAATATTTACCCCAATTTTGTAGGTGCGATCTGCTTTCGATAGATTATCCTTGAGCTGGCTCCAAAGTTCGGGATCTTCTTGTGACTTTTTTAATAATAAAAATTCATAACAATGAAATGTATTGCTGTTCATCTCACTATACAGCATGTAGTGAAACGATAGTTTAAGCAGAACCAAAAAAAAATTTGGTGTGCTCGCATAATGTTTTGTCAACTGTTGCCGACATCATCCATGTTGAACTAATCTCGCGTGAATCAATCAATTAAAAGTAAAAATCGAGAACATTGCGAGAACGTCCGCCATATTTCTATTTGTATAGTTCTTTAAATAAGGTTAGTTATCAAAGTCACGGTTTCAGTTTTATATTTTAATATATTTTTACAAAAAATAGAAGTAGTCACTTTATAATCGTTTCAATTTTATATGTTATTTTATCAAAAGATATTAACTGTAAAGTATTAATTATGACCTTGATACTTTACATCTGCTAAGCTTACTATCCCAAATCTAAAAAAATAATACGGAATTATCTCCTTGAATTTATTAAAATATAAAATTATATTGAATATATTATAATTGATAGAAATACTTTCTTTTGAAATGCTATTTCATTTTATACTGTTTACGCAAGTACCAATTTCTGAAATGTTAGAAGAGATCAAACCTAACGATTATGAATCATATATTGATTTATTATTTACGGTGGCATTTTATATTTTAATAATACTTAATATATTTGTTTGTTTTTATCACAGCATACCCAAATTTTATGATGAGTTATTTGAATTTTTCAAAAGAATGATAAATTAATGTGCGATTTTGCACATAAACATTTTTTCGAATCAGGGTCAAAGCCAGATTCCAAAGCATTTGATAAAGTTTGTTCTAATAAATCATGTGTCTAAGTTCAAAGCAATTTAGATTTTAACCAGAGTTTTAAAAAATTGATTTTTGTAAAAAGATATTTAAAATTCTGAAAAAAAAATTATTTGCATTCTTCATTTAAAATACACAATTTCAATTTTGGATCTTTCTCTGTTTTTTTTATTTTCTGAAGAAGATATAACCACATCAAAAAAAAATTACTTGTGATAAGTTTATTTTGCAATATTTTTTGCTTTATATGCAGTTTTTTTTTATTTTATAACTAATGCTTTATCAGTATAAGAAAGAGATTATTTAAGTGCTTAAATCTTGACAAAGAAATTGCTGTCATCTGCAAATTTCATATTTTCACTCCAGATTTTGTATCGTATATCTAATTAGCTAATCACACTGGATACTTAACATTTTTCTTTTTAAAATGAATCTTTAAACACTACTTTGTTATCATGAAAGAATACTGTGATGACTAATCAATGAATTGAACATTTTTTGGATTTGGAAAAAGCGATTTAGCATAGTAATACCATAATGACATTTATAAATTAAATATATAATCTAAAACCTCTTTTTTCCATTGACTGGTCTTTTTTTTTTAGTATTTTTTCAATTTCTTATTTAGTTTTGAGAAAAGAGGGAGGAATATTGAGGAGTGATAGAGAATGGAAAAAAACACAGTTTAATTGTAAGTTTTCAAGGTTGATTTTGATTTCTCATAATATTACCTACCTAATCATTGGCTTACAAAATTAATTGATGTAATCACATTCAAATAAATTAACCTTCAAGCGTGTACTGTTCATATTTAAAGTTTTAAAGATGCTGCATTAAATTATTGATTTATAAAAATTAATTGCTGTAAATAATTTCAAACAATCTCTTCTTATTGTAATTGACAAATTGGTTTGGAATTTTTTCTAATATTTTTTTAAAATTTCTTATTTGCATTTTAAAAATTGAGGATGGGGGATAGAGAAATATGTTCAGTTGTAAAAGTGTTGTCGATTTTTTTTTTAAGAAAAGAATTACTTGTCATCTACATTCAATACAAATTTTAAATAATATAAACAAATAAAAATGAACTTGCTCGATTTGAAACAACTGCAACAAGTTAATCCAAAATTTTTTTTAAATAACTTCTTTCATATTGCTTTTTAAAAAATGAGATAGGGGCTAGAGAAATATGGTCAATTTGTCAACTTTTTAAAATCAAAACATTTTTAACAAAATTAATGAAGAATAGAAAGTGATTTAAATTAATAAAGAAAAAAAAAAAATTTCTTTTAATGCGTGGCAGTGGGAAAAAGTTTTCTTTTTTAGTTTTCTGTTGCATTTTTTAATTATTCCTGAATTTGGAATTTTAATTAATGTAAAGTGCATTGAATCTTCAATTTATCAATTGGTTATCCCAGGATTATTTTGACATAGACACAGTGATTTAAAGAAATTCAAAACAAAACAACACTCCATATAGTAGTGCCATCTTGTGCTAACAAGAGCAATCAATGGATGCCAGAAGGCTTGTGCATAAAATCCCTATCTAGTGCCTACTCATCCAATATCCCCAGACTAGTTTCTGGTTTGTGGCCTTCATCAGTGAGGAGCCTTGGATCTGAGAGCACTGCACCTAGATCTTAGGATCTAATGCAACCCTCCAGCACCCACCTTTTAACTCTATTTAACTACAAAACTATGAGAATGAAATTGAAAACACTATTAATATTTTCAATCCAAGCTCAATAGCTTATATAGTCATATGGGTCTGAACTCAATTCAGTACCCATACATTTTGGTGTCTTTGGCTCTTTAACACAAGATGGCACTACTATATGGAGAGTGTTGTTTTGTTTTGAATTGTTTAATAACAATTATTGTGCTAGTATGAGATAGTGATCATGTGATGTTTAGTGATTTAAAGAAACAGAAAAAAATTGATTGTAGGTAGCTGCATACATAGGCATCCATACAAGATACTAATTTTTTATACTTTTTGTAAAAGAGATTGCAACAATGTACATAGAATTTCAATTATTGCTGTTATGACTTACAGATTTTGCATTGTATATTTATTTTGAAGTTTGTAACAAAGATGAGTGACATCCAGTCACCATTTTTTGCATTATTTTTATTATAACTATTGCTAATGTACTTATTAAAATTATTTTTGTGCTTCATTTGCAACAGATTACTAAGATGAAAAATGTTAATCCAATTTATATAAAAATATCTAGATTAATTCATTTTCAAGGCTGATAGAGGTTTACTGCATTATGTAATAAGATGTAGTATTTTCATTGTCAAAATATAGGATATTTTTATTTTAGACTAGATATGAATTTGGATGTTAGGTCAAAGAATAAATCTTTTTGCATCTTATGACATTTAAAGAAATAAGAATAAAGTATTTCACAATCTATGTATAAACTTAAAAACATAAGAGAAAATATCAAATTTTAATCCACATAATGCAATGTTTTTGCTGCATGCTTTAAAAACAATATGGTCAATAAGGTATATCATATTTGATTATAAAAACTACAACTGCTAAAGAAACTTGAAAACAAAGAGAATAAGTACTTTAATATATGCCTAAAATACTTCCCAAATAAATTATTTGAAGAAATTTTGTCAATCGCTAATTCATCTTTATATGGGATATGAAAATAAAATTAATAACAGATTAAAAAATTAAAGATCATATAAAATATTTTGTAAAGAAAGATAGATTTAAAAAAATAGTTAGACATAAATCAAAGCTTTTATGTCTGTAACTGTATTTTTTAAAAATGTAAATATTCTTTTTGTTAATAATGGGATTACTTAAATTGTAATTTTATATAAAATTTATCAGTTATTACCGCATAGAAAAAAATGAATTTTATTAAAAATTAAAAGAATTTATTTAAAAGACGTGAGAAATCCATAAACTCTAATAGTAATTGTAATATAGTAAAATCATGACATTATTTCATGACTTCATAATTTATGATATCTTAATGTTATTTTTTTTAATGGTCATTATATATGCTTATAGTAATTAGTTAGCAGTAGCCAAGCTATAATACTTGAAGATGGTTCATGGTGGTGATTTGCCAGCCTTTTAATGCATTCATTTTAGTATCTCAAGTTTAGAGGTGTATTATAAACTTTAATGAATTTCTAGATGATTGAATCAAATCATCAAATTGGAAAAGAATAAAATAATCGGACATGAATCTATTATTATTTATTTGTTTAATATATGGATGATTTTTTTTAGACAGCATAACACTAAAGAGATTTGATTGAAATACTAACTTGAAGTTTCATTAGCATATTTTCAAAATATCTTTTTTTTTTCTTCAAAATTCTACATCATATTTATCTATATTTGCAAGCAGAAGTAACTACCTCCCACTGAGTTATGGAGCATCAAAAACCAGTGAATAGAATGATACCATTCTATTTTGGGATTGTTATTATATAAGCTTAGTTTTTAAATTATGCAATGAACTTTATTTATTGTTTTAATTTATGTACAGACTAAATGTTCTGCTGTGACCATTAATATATTCAAAGGATATAGGATTCTTACTTTTAACAACCTTTGAACATTATGTAAAATATTAGTTTTAATAATTATAATAATGAGATATTATTTTATATAGCGCTATGTTTTTATAAACTGTAATAGTAATAATAAAAAGTCAGATTACATGACTTATATATAGCTTGCACTTACAAATATGTAAAATTAAGAGCATGCTAATGAGCTCTAAACAAGCTTTTTTTTTTTCTTTTTTTTTTATTATGATAAATGCTACTACAAGAGAATATTTAGCGATTAAGCTAATGCACATGCGCTTTGAAGATTTTAAATTATAATTGAATACTCTCACTTTCCAAACATATCCAAACACTTAAGATTTGCCCATACATAAACATTTGGGTCGAAAAGATAGATGGATTCATTCTATCTTTTCAAAAAGACTTTATCTTGTGTTTGGAAAGTGAAAGTATTCAGTTAGAATTTAAAATCTTCAAAGCGCATGTGCATTAGCTTAATCGCTAAATATTAATAATTATAATAATAAATAATCATAACTTTTAAATATCTGTAATTGTAAAATGGAAGTAATTATCTCCTACTGAGTTATGTGGCATCAAAAACCAATGAAAGATAGAATGATTCCATTTTATTTTTGACTCTGTTGTTAAAGAAGTTTAGTTTTTAACTTGGTTTTTAAATTAGATGGTGAATTTTGTCTATTGTTTTAATTTATGTACAGACTAAAGGTTCTGCTATCACCATTAATATATTCAAAGAATGAAGGAGTCTTACTTTTAACAACCATTTAACATTAAGTGAAATATTAGTTTTAATAATTGTAAAAATAAATAAATAATCAGTTTTTAAAATTTGGAATATACCGTCTCAAAATCTCATTTAAATCTGTTTGTTATATATCAAAGGAACTCTTATTAGAATATTTTTTTATTTTATTTTCTAGCTTACTTGCTTCTAATTGAAAGTTGCTTAAATTAAATTTTAAAATTTCATGTTTATACAATATTAAATTTATACAAATTTTCATAAATAATTAATGCATAATGAATCACTTAACATAGAATAACTCTTATATTTTCATCAAGTCTATTTCATCTCTTTTATGGCATTTTTTTTTTTTTTTTTAAAATAATATCAAAAAATCCAAATTTATATTTCTGTCTTTTTTTTTTTTAAATCCAAAATATTTATTTCAGTATTTTTTGTAAATCTAATATTGTTTACTCAGTCTATTTCAAAGCATTTTTATTTATTCTTTCTTTTTTCCATATCTTTTTTTTTTTATATATATCAGAAAATATCACATGATACCAGGTAATACAGTGCTTTTCAAGAGCATGCAATTTTACTTTAATGTTATTATAAGCTTAAGCCATCAATAGATATTAGATCATAATGCTAATTAAATTTATATCCAGAGCTATCCTATCCATTTTTCATTGATGAAGACCACTAATCAGAAACTAGTCTGGAAATATGGTATTGATTAGCACTGTGTTCTAATATTTCTTGATTACTTATAGTTTTAGTAAATAGCAGTACTATACTAATTAATAAAATATTCATTGCATCTTGAGCTAAAACATATATTTTTATCTCCTATTTTAAAATCTATTAATAAAATTGCTAAATAGTTTTATGAACTATGCTTTGGTTTTAGGATCCAAATTTTTTAGAAATTCAAAATATACTATCTGTTCCTGATATCTTAATTGATTTAAGATAATCATGTTGCATATTCACCATTACTCTATTTTATTTAATAAGTTGGAATTTTCTCGAAAAACATTGTGAAAGAGAAACTTGTAGTAATGCTCTAATAATCCTTTTTCTGATTTTTACAAATCTTAGTTTAAAAGTCTAATATTTGTGGTTAGCAATTTCATTAACCTAATTGTTTTAGAAATACTCTTACAACCATTGATCTTATTCACAAATAATCGTATAGTTTGATTAGATATCGTAAAGATTTTATCTTTCCACAATCCTTTTTGTTTTTCTAGCATTGTTCAGAAATTTTTTAGCAGCAGTTTCTGGATTTTTGGTAGATAAATATTGGCTATAAAAAAAACTGCTGATTTTGTTTCAATGCAGAATAAAATCAATGTCTTCAAGAAATTAATTCTTTGGTAGTTGTTCTTACGTATTTGTTATATTTATTATAGCAAGAAGTTTGGATTCTATTAATGTTCAGTTAATATAATTATAGCAAATACAAATTTTATATAGAAATCTTTCACAGGATTCAATTCTTCACTTTATTTAATATATTTATCAATCATGTACCAAAAGCAATGTAGGAAGTTTATGCTGATATTGCTGCTTTGACTATCTTGTATAGTTTAGTGCACTGGTAGTATAGTGGACACTGGAATTCACTTATTTTTTCATTGTATTCTGTTCACAAACAGATCCTTTACGGAAATAGAAAATTATCTTAATAAGGATATGAAAAGTTTTGAATCTTTTTTTCAAAAGCTAAAATCCCATTAATAATTTAATAAAAATGCTCAATTTTTCATTTAAACAACTGCCAATCTATCTCATAATTTTAATATAACCTTATGCAACTCAATTCTACCCCATGCTATTTAGAAGTGGGATTAGGCTGTAACCTTATTTTTCTTATCTATGAAATCTCGTAATCCTATAAAATCAGTCTTTCCAATTTTTCATTTAAACACAGGGAAACATCTCATAATCTATACAATAATAGACTCAAACACAATCCTGCTTTATATTTCTTAGGAGTAACGCTTGGGCAATAGCCTAACTTATTTTTCTGACCTCTCAAAGCTTGGGCCTAAATTAATTTATAGGAATAATTTCTTTGAAAAACTGTTTGGCACTATGATTATCTTAACACTAGCATAATTCTATTGGTAAATACTGTGCCCCTATATTTGGGCCTAGGTTGAACATTAATGTTGTTTGACTTAAAAGAGATTGTTTTTTTTTTTTTTAAAAAAAAAAAAAATTAACTGTTAAATGCTACCTAGGATGATTTACATGCCATAAGCTGGCTATAGCTGTTATTTATATATATTTTTTATATATTTGTATATAAATATGTTCAGTTTATATCAGAATTTTTTGTTTATATATGTATATTCTAATGTAAGAGTATGGAAGGAAAGATAATTTTTAGATTCATTAGAAAACATGGTTTGTTTACTTCTGAAAAAGTGCTTACCTTTAACTTATAGATAACTTATTAAATATTATATAATGAGCATGCCAATAGCTCTTAACAAGCTTTTCAAACATTTGTAATACAAGCTTATAAAATTAGGTCATGTGATATATGACTTGATTTCCTTGCAATAACTCATTAAATATTATTAGGAAAAATGAAAAGTATTACTGAGAAACTTAAATCTGTTCTTTCACAAATTCCTCCTTAGATATCATAAAACAAGTTGTTTGACAGAAAGTTTATAAAAACCTATTAAATAAATTGGGCTTACTACTAATTCAAGACATAGTTTAAATGAAGATTGGTTTTCTAAATGTTCAACCAAGGATCACTTCAAACAAAAAATTTGATGCAAAATGTATACTTCTTGTGAGATTCAAATTTCTTATCTAATACTAAAACCAATCAGATTTGATCTTCCTATACATTGTTAACAGATTCAAGTACATCTGTGCTTGTTATATTTATTTACGTTAGAAATGAAATTAAGCAGCTATTATTCTACGTAGTTGTTGTCTTACCATGAATTATATCATTAATGACTGACAAATCTGAAGGACTTCATAAAACCACTCATCAAATTTATCCCATGATAGGATTCTTTATAAATTCCTTTTTTAATGTTTGTTAATAAGCTATTTTTAAAAAAAATCGTAGTGTTAAAACATATTTGATTCCAATCTACAAATATAATAAAAACATCAGCAAAGAAGAATGAATGTTTTTATTTTATTTTTAGACAAATATTTTTTATATTAATCATAAAAACTAATAAAATAAAATAATATAAATACATAAAACATTTCTCTTGTTTGAATTTCTAACTTTATGCCATATATATATATTTTCTGCAGTTGTAAGTACCTAAATAAAAAGTCGTCATCAAATGGCAGCCTGGGTCCGCAATCAGGGGATTCTTAGCACCCTCCGCCTTCGGCCACCAACCGCTGCCTTGGTTGGTGACTTTACAGCCTCCTGGGAATAAGGGCCATGCTTTATTTTTGTCTGTCATAATTGTATATATGTATTGGAAAAATATTTATCATTTACACAAACATTCATTCTGCCTTATCAGGCACTGAGAAGAAAGACCATGGTGTTCCTTGATCTTAAACTCAGAGGTAAAAAGCCAATAAACTCACCACGCTGGCTAATGCGTGTTGGTGAGCAGCCCATCCATGTTCGTATACTATATGAATAATCACATAGTAATAACAGCTGCAATGACAAGAACGTATGGAGTGGACATTAGGTTAGTTAGCAGTGATACCTGTGTAAAAAAGATTTTTTTTATAATGATTGAAGCCTAACTTAATGGGAGTTTATTTCAATAAATTCAATCCTTTCTTTTGCTAAATGATGATTATTGTAAACATTTTAAAATTTAGCTATTTTATTGGCTGTGTTTAATTCCCCCCCCCCCTGCTTCTCATAATATTTTAATAAACAAATAATATTTATAAACTAAAGAATAGGTCAGATAGTTTTTTTAAAATCCTCCCTGATTGCTTTGTTAAACAGAAATAATACATATATGTATTATATTTAGAATTTGGGCCTTTTTTAAAACATAAGTATTAATTTTTTAATCCTTAATATTTTCTCACTTTATCATTGAAATAGCATATTTCTTATCAAATAATAAAAACCAATTTGAATTTGTTTAAGATGAAGTCCAACATCCATTTGTGCAACGATAATGAAATACAGTCAGCCTAAGTCATGAATTTGATTCAAATATTAAATCATAGACTTTTATAAAGTAAACTTATCTTAAATTACAGAATATCTCTTAAATCCAGAATCATAAGAGTAAAAAAGGTTACTTTTATTTATAGAGTTTGTTCGTTATGTCCGTCACTATTCTCATTGCTCAAATTTATATGTTTTATCCAGTCACCACAATTATGATTTTGTAATTCCATCTGATATTTATTTTTTGTTGGAATGGAAGTATTTATGTCAAATAATACATTTTGATATCCCTGTTTCTGGAGAGATCCAAGAGATAAGGACAAAAAATTTCAGTCCTTATATTATTATTAATTGATGTTCTTGATTTAATGGTTTATCATATTTGAATCTTGTTTCATTAAGTGCAAATCAGGTATTACATTTCAGAATTATTGGTTAATTTTCCAGAAAGTACTAAAATATTTAAATATAAACTATAGTATATATACTTTAAATTAGATGTAATTAGAGGATATTTGAACCCAGACTTTCAAACTCCCTTTAGTCATCCACACCATCATATACAACCGATAATATAAAAATGTTCATTTTATGATGTGGTATCTACAGGATGCCCATAATTATTAAAAGCCAAAGATTAAAAAGTCTTAATGGTAATTAATTAAATACTTTGAGATTTTGCCCTTTTTTTTTTAAACAATTTATATTTTTGTTTTTAATTAATTATATTTAATTTAATAGCTTGGTTATCATTGTATGATCTATTAAGAATCAAATGATATCTATCACATTGCTGGTTTGCAACCAGTATTTCAAATAAGCAATTTCTTTAATATGCCATATCTTGAGAAAAATAATCTGAAATCTAATGTTGTTTTGTATGTGTACTTTTTAATTTCTATTTTGTATAAGATTTTTTTTCAAATACCATAGATAATGTTTAACTTATGTAATCATCAATATTCTGATCTTGTTATATATATATTTTTTAATAGATGGGAGGAGGACGTATGATTTATCCTTACACTTTCTTGGCTAAATTGGCACAATTTCCTTATAAACTTTATTGGAATCATGTAGTGTATCGGTATTATATTTATGGAATCATAGCTTCTTATCCTCTATTTGTTTGGATTCATAAAAAGGGTATATTTTGTTATTGTTTTTTTTTCTATTAACTTATCTTACATTTTATGAACTAATATAATTTTGTAATATTGTTGCTTTAATTTGTTTTTGTTGTAACCAAAAGATAAATCAATAATATTAAAAAAGAAACAACTAGGATTCCAAGGCATGTTTGTCTGTGTTTTGAAAAAGGGAAATGTAAATTATTCCAATTTTTTATTGAATTTGGATTTTTTTTTTAAAAAATGATTTATTTTGTTATATTTCATGTTAGTATTGTTTGACTCCAGTTTAATCACATAATCATCATAGCTTAACAAAAATTATTGCTTTGAGTATTAAATTTTATAAT
This sequence comes from Epiperipatus broadwayi, assembly GCA_028023455.1. Lineage (NCBI taxonomy): Eukaryota > Metazoa > Onychophora > Udeonychophora > Euonychophora > Peripatidae > Epiperipatus > Epiperipatus broadwayi. The sequence goes on along the minus strand of JAQFVV010006392.1, from coordinate 206,300 downwards.
ATTGCTAAGGAAATATGCAAAATGAATACTAAAACTAGAAATATCATTAAAAATAAGCAGAATAAACTGGATAGTCAGTTGTTTTATTGTCCTGTAAGCAGATGCACAATCACACCACATTTTTTTATAATCTACAAAATTATGCTTGAACAAATTGATACTGAAATTGAATCTCTAATAAGCAAATATAGGATTAACATAATCATAGCATTAATTTTGCAAACTTTACTTTTTTAGGTTTTACATCAGGGATCAATAACAAATATTAAGAATTTTTTTTCTAGAAAAGAATAGATTGAGATTGATGTTGGATGAGATAGTACAAGTAAATGGGCTTGTATACTCATCAAGGATTAATTGGGATGGCATACTATGAAAATAGTAAGAAAAAACAATATTTGAAGATATTTCTTTCTCATGAAATACAAAAAAAAATTATTTTCCTTTCCCATTAGAAATATTTTAAATTTAATTAATAATAATTGTATTTCTCCAAACATATACATGTTCAAGTGGAATGTCTTTCGACATCTATTATAGAAATATTTTTATAAGTGGTCATGTGTGATATAATGTCATAGATGCCTTAAAAATAAATTTAAATCCTTTTTTTAATCAAATGTAGTACAAGAAAAATATTAGCTGTCAGCAGAAATGAATTTGAAAAGCAAATTATGATCCATAACTAAATCACAATCCTGAAAAGATTGAGATTCTCTATTTTATCAAAAATATGTCTTTTTATGCTTAATACCTATTAGCCTAAAACAGTTGACCATTTCAGGAAAGTGAAATATTCATCATTGTTTAAATTAAATCTGTTAATCAAATAAAAAAAACTAAAATTATCTGGGTCTGTTGATCTTTGAATACCATCATAATCAGTCAAGAGATTCTACTTTTAGTAAAGAACGTCTTTGTGATGATTTCTAAAATAAAAACAGCTTAAATAGAAATAGATATATATATATCCATTTTATGAATCAACATATTTGTTGAAAGTTGAAATCCTGTAGGAATGGATGATTCATTCCAGTTTGAGATTTTAAGAGGAGTTTCAGAAAATCATGAACCATTATAGGCATAATCTTATTATAAGGCACATCTTTATCACTGTTTAAAATATGGAATTTCCACAAGAAATTTCAATAGAATCTCTAATGGTGTTGCATATAATTATATATGTTTTCTTATCAACAGTTATAATCTGTGAATAATCAACTCACTATTATTTGATTACTCCAGATGTCTGGTATTTGAGTTTGCTAATAATGTTTTGTAAAAAAATCATGTGTAAAATGCTAATCTCTAAAAAGTGATTGAATTTTTAATTTTATACGTTTCACTTTACAATAAATTTGTTCACAATTGTTTATTACTGAAAATTAGTATTATTTTTCTAGAAAAATATTGATAGTTTTGGATATTTATATCCTGATAAAATAGAGTAAAGGGAATTATAAATTTTAAGACCACTAAAAAATTATAAATAAAATTTGATTATGATGAATATCAGATTTGCTATTGCTTTTTTGAACCTGAATCACTAATTCTACCATCCATAGATATTTAGACATATTATTTTGACTTTGTACTTGTTGAGAAATCATAGGAATGAGAGCTGGCACAGTTCCTTCACTTTGAGAATCAAAACGAATTCTCATCTTATAGTAATCAGTATGGAATCTAATATAAATTACTGATATGGGAAGTATTAATTGCTATAATTTCATGGATAATTGTTTTTAAAAAAAGTTAATACTGACTGCTCTTGCTGCAAAATTTTGTATATATTTATGTGAATGCTTTCTTATACAAACATGGTTTATCAGTATTTAATTTTTGCTAATATATTCCTTCCATAATTATTTTTATAATAGAAATAATTGTAACTATTATAATAGTTTTTATTTTTTTAATGTTGTGAGAAAATTGTTTATATCCAATGTAGCACTTTGTTGACTTTTGAAAAAGAAGTTTGACAGATTGTTCAATATACCTTCAACTTGGACAGATCATAGTTCAAAAAGGCATATAGTGTTGGTTAAATCATCAATGAATCTGATCATGAATAAATGCTGCTTAATAAAAATTTATATAAACTCCAAATGCTTTTAGGATTTGAAAATTTATTTGTAATGTTTTTTGTTTTTTTACAAAGATGACTTCCTTGGAATAAAGTAGTCTTTTTCACAATGAAAGCTGTTATATTGTCTTAGAAGTACAATTCCATTGACCTTTTACCTTTCAAATTGTTATAGTATTTATAAGAATTAAGTAAATGAATGCACTATGTTTAAGTCATTTACTTTAATTACATACCTCCCTAATAAAAACAAGTCAATATCTTTTCTAATGAACATTAAAATATATTTCAATTTATAAAGCACAAAAATAAAATACTTCTTAAAAGTTTGAAAAATGTTATTTAAGGGAAACATTTAATAAGTTCCCTATTTATGTATTTTTTTCTTTAATTTATTACACATTTTCAGCTATTATTGATCTAGTGCAGAATGAAGGTCTCTCCAGTTTTAATCCAATTCCTCTGATTCATAACTTCTTTATATCACATCAACAAATTTTCTATTTTGACCATCCACTTCATAAATGATCTCTTTTAAGTATTTTTAAATCTCTTAAGATCCCATTTAAGATTTCAACTGTCCATCTATTATCATCTCTTCTAGCACTATGTCTAGCCTAGTTTCATTTTAACCTTTAATTCTTTTAATGATGTCAATGACACTTATTTTTTCCCGTCCCAAATATTACACTTTCGATCTCTTTTTGTTACTCCCAATAAACATACATCTTTCTATACTTCATTGACTGGTCTGAATTTCTATATTGCTTATCTCTTAAGTATCCAAATCTCAGATCCATAAATAAAAAAAGCTGATAAGACACATCTATTAAAAATCTTCCTTTTCAAATGAATTGGCATATTTCTTTTTATTAAGTTATTTTTATCAAAAGCATTCAACCCAAGTTTAATTCTATGATTAATTTCATCCATAGTGTTCAATCTGTATTTATAATTGCTCTGATTAAGATATTTGCAGTTGTTAATCACGTCTAATTCATGATTGTCGATCTTTATTTTTTTCTCCTAAATAAATCCATTGAACATTACTTCAGTCTTTTTAGCATTTATCTTTACTTCTTCTTTCTCATTTTTATCTGATAACTCTTGCAACATTTCCTGAAGCTTTGGAGTATAATTTTCAAAATCAAGCATATTTGCAAAATCTAGATGAGTTAAATAATTATTATTTACTTTTGTTTCCTTGGTTTTTTATTTTAATTGACAAAATATTTATTGAAAACTGCTGTTAAAAGTTATGGAGATATGCAATCGTTCTGTTGTACTCTTCTCAATATTAGTCTTCTTTTTTTTTTATATCAGCATATAATCTAATTGTTGTTGTGTTTTGATAAATATTCTTCAGAATATGACAATATCTTCGGTCTTTATTTTGATGTTCTGATGCAAGCCTACAAGTGTTTATAGAATCAAATACCTTTTTATAATCTACAAATCTAAAGCATAACGTTGATTCATGTTCATTGATACTATATATAATTTATCTTGGACGGCTGCAGAAAGGAGTTTGCTATTAACTGAAAGGAGACCCTTTGATTCCTCTTGGAGGCCTTAAAGGAACTGAGCAGGGCAAATTCCTAATGTCCACTCCATATGTTCTTGTCATTGCAATTGTTATTATTATGTGATTATACCTATAGTATACGAACATGGATGGGCTGTTCACCAACACACATTAGCAAGCGTGGTGAGTTTAGTGGTTTTTTACCTCGGAGTTTAAGATCAAGAAACACCATGGTCTCTCTTCTTAGTTGCCTGATAAGGCAGAATGAATGTATGTGTAAATGATAAATATTTTTCAAATAGATATATACAATCATGACAGACAAAGGGGGAGGGTGCTAAGAATTCCCTGATTGTGGACCCAGGCTGCCATTTGATGATGACTTTTCATTTAGATACTTAAAATTGCAGATCACTTTCAAATGAAGGGAGATTGCAAGAATTAGAAGAACTGGAACATTATTGAACTTTGTGAAGTTAGAAGAAAAGGTAAAGAGACAATTGATTTAAAAAGTGGACATGTACTTTACTATAAAGGTACAAATATTGGAAATGCAAGTGGAGTAGGATTCATTATAAATAAAAAGTGGAAGAACAACATTGTGGAGATTGATGGTGTACTGGATAGAATGACAAGATTAGTTATACAACTTAATAGTAGATATCAAATGCAGGTGATTCAGGTTTATTGCCCCAACAAATTCTCATAGTGATGAAGTAGTAGAAGATTTTTATATGGATGTACAAAAAGCTTTTAATCAGAGTAAACAACATTTTAAAATTGTTATGGGAGACTTTAATGCTAGAATTGGTAAACAAATGAAAGTTGAAAGTTCTGTAGGTAATTTTGGTTATGGTAATAGAAATGAGAGAGGTCATAGACTTGTGGAGTTTGCAAAAAAACTTTATATTATGAATTTTTTTTTTGAGAAAAATGTTAAAAGGAAATGGACATGGAAGCATCCAAATGAAGGTGCAGCAGAATTGGATTATATTTTAACTAATAGAAAATACATATTTCATAATTGTAATGTTCTTAATAAATTTAACACATGAAGTAAGATACATGTTAATACAAAACTAGAGAGACCAAAATTATTAAGAAAAACAATATTTACAGTTGATGTTCCTAATCTTCAGAAACACTTTAATGAATTTAAATTAGAGCTTACAAATCGGTTTCAAGTATTGGTAGATTTTGAACATGATTCAGATTTGAATGAAATTAATAAGAAAATAACTGATAGACTTTTAAAAACTGCAACAAAGATAGCTGGTAGAAAAAAGAAACAATTGAGCAATAAAATTTCTACTGAGGCTAGAGAATTTATGAAGAAAAGAAGGAATATGGAGATATACAAAAATGATGCATTAAAAAGTATTGAATACCTCAAATTCTGTAAAATGGTGTGGAAATGAGTTGAAAATGATATAAGAAAGTATAACTGTGAACTAGCAAGGAAAGCTGTAGTATAAAACAACATTTTGGTATTGGTAGGAAATTTATATCTACAATAAGGAAAAAAGATGGAACTATTACAAAAAAGAGAGATGACATCATGAAATGGGTAGGAGTTTTATCAAGAATTATATAGTAATAAAGAACAAGTATCTCCTATATCTGTTATGTCTTCCGAATTGCCCAGAATTTTAAATGAAGAAATGAGATGTGCAATTTAATTTATGAAGAAAGGAAAAGCTAGTGATGGAATTATAATTGATATATTAAAAGAAGCAGGTGAAGAAATAGAAATTTTTTTAGCAAAGTTATATATCAAATGTCTAAATGATAAAGATGTACCAGATGATTGGAAGAATGCAGTATTAATATTAATATTTTAAAAAGATGATAAAGAAGATATTAGAAATTACAGGCATATCAGCCTTTTATCAGTTTTATACAAAAATCTTACCAAGATAATTACAACTCGTCTACAGAGAACATTGGATATCTACCAACCAAGAGAACAAGCTGGATTTAAAAGTGGTTTTAGTACAGTAGATCATATCCAGGTATTGAGAGAAGTTATAGAAAGGATAGATGAATCTGAGTTGCCATTATGCTTTGGATTTATAGATTATGAAAAGGCATTTGATTCTATAAGCATTTCTTCAGTGATTAAAGCATTGGATCATCGAGGTATAGATCCAGGATATTGTCATATTTTAAAGAATATTTATAAAAATACAACAGCAACAATTAGATTGCATAATGATACTAGGAAAGTCAACATTGAGAAAGGCATAAGACAGGGTGACTCCATATCTCCAAAACTTTTTACAGCAATGCTGCAAGAAGTATTTAGTGGATTAAAATAGGGATCTAAAGGAATGAAAATAAATGAAGATTATTTAAATCATTTAGATTTTGCAGATGATGTAGTTGTTTTTGCAAATAATGCTTTAGAGCTTGTTGCAGGGGTTTCAGATGAAAGTAAAACTAAAGATAAATGTTAAAAAGACTAAAGTAATGTTTAATGGATTTTCTCAAAATATGAAAATAAAGATTGGTTATTATGAGTTTGAAGAAGTTAACAGCTACAAATATCTTGGTCAGATTATTAATACAGATGGAAACATAATGGATGAAATTAATTTGGTAGAAATAACTTGATACTAAAAGGAAATATGCCTATGTATTTGAAAAGAAAGGTTTTTTAATAAATGTGTTTTATCAGTTCTTACTTATGGATCTGAGACTTGGATACTTAATAGAAGAGCAATACAGAGACTTCAGACCACTCAAAGAAATATGGAGAAATGCACGATAGGAGTAACAAGAAGATATTGAAAACGCAATATATGGGTAAGAGAACAAATGGGTGTTATTGACCTCATTGAAAAAAGTAAAAGGCTGAAGTGAGGTTGGGCTGGACATATTGCTAGAAGAGAGGATAATAGATGGACAATTGAAATCTTAAACTGGATTCCAAGATATTGTAAAAGACCCAGAAAGCAACCATATGTGGGATGGATGGATATAATAAGAAATTGTGCGAGGGTGATGTGGAGAAGAGACGTTAAAGATCGGAGAAGATGGTTTGAATTTGGAGAGACCTTCATCCTACGGTGGATTGATAACGTTTGATGATGGTGATGATGAAACTTGGACATGGTTCACTGTATTAAAATCACTTAAATCCAATTTGTTTGTTTTTTGGTTTGAATTCAAAGTTCTCTGAAGACAAGTTGAAATTATCTTGGTAAAGATTTTGTATGGTACTGATAGATATAATATCTTCTCTATCATATTTTTTAAAATGCCAATACTGTTGTTGCATTCTTCCAATCATCTGGTTCATCTTTATCATTTAAACATTTGATACAGTATATAGATTTACCAACAATTATTTTCTATTTTTTCACATTTTTTTAAGATAACAATAATAATTCCATCTTTTCCTGGGGATTTTTTTTTTTGTCTTAAATTTATTTGCATGTTTCACTTTTTTATTTGAAATGATTGTAGGTCTTCCACACACTTTATAATGTCAGTTCTCTTTTTAATTTTAGTGCCATCTTTTCTTATTACTGAATTAACTTTTTTTTCAAAACCTTCATATTTTTTTTTTTTTTGTATATTGTCTTATCTCATTTGAAAATTTATTTATGAATTGCTGGCTTTTTATATTAGCTATCTTTGTTACCATTCTTTGTAAAGTATAAGTTATTTTCTTATTAATTTTAGTTAGATTTGAACCACCCTCAAAATCTTGAGATAATTAGCAAGTTCTAATTAAGATTCATAGAAAATTTCATAAGATAAGTAATATCAAATGTTAATACTATCTTTTTTAATAATTTTCATCTACTTTTGCATTAATATATATTTTATATCTCACTGATGATCATTTCCTGGGTTGAATCTATTAAGAACATTACAATCTTAAAATATATATTTTTTGTTAGTCAAAATATAATCCAATTCTGCTGTATCATTATTTGGATGTCATTTTTCTCAAAAAAAAAAAAAGAATTCATAAATATACATTTCTCTTTTTCTGTAAATTCCACGAGTCTGCATACTACCTAATCTGTCACCATAATCAAATTTACCTGCAATACTTTCATCTTTCACCTGTTTTACAATTTTAGCATTAAAGTTGTGCATGACAATTTTAAAATGTTTATTGCGATTAAAAACATACTGTGCATCTGTATATAAAAATCCTCTGTTTCTTCATCATAATGAGAACTCTGGGGAATATAAATCTGAATTATTTGTATTTGGTGATCATCCATTAAATTGAATGATTAATCTTGCTTTGCTTATATATCATCAGTATCATCAATGTTCTTCCACTTTTTATTTATAATAAATCCCACTCCACTTGTGTTTCCAATAAAGTCCATTTCATTTTTCAAATCATCTCTTCACCTTCTAACTTCATAAAATTCAATGATGTTCTATTTAACATTAACTCTTTATTTTTCCAATTCATATAATCTTTCTTTACTCAAAAGCAGGGATGGCCACAGAAGTTGGCGGAGGGTCGCGTCGGGGGCCACTTTGTGGAAGCGAAGGTTAGCGGAGGGCAGCACCTTTTTTTTATGACACAATAAACACACTGCTTTACTCCCTGTATTATCAAAGAAATATTTGTTTGTCCATTCTTCATTAAACACATGACATTCATCACCAATTTTACATTTTTTTGGAGGGTTCATGGTTTCACTAAAGTTGGAAATGTATGTATTTGCTAATGCAAAGACAAAATCGAAATTAACCAGATCAACTGGAAAAGCACTGTACATCATATCTACACTGCGTATGTGTATTGATGTGGCCATCTTAGGGGAAAATATGAGACAAATCTTCAGTCGCGCACGGGAAGGAAATCTCAGTTCAGTGTGGATTTTTCTGATTATCTTGGCGGGCCGCATGTGGTCCTTGGGCCACTATTTGCCCACCCCTGCTCAAAAGTGATCTGCAGTTGTAGATAGCGAAAGAAAAGTTCATTAAATGACAATTTGTGTCTGTCAATGAGATTTTTTGGCACTTTCCACCTTCAGTCGACAATTGTTACTTAGACTAAAGTCTTTATAGCAGATCTGTGCAAACTTTTAAATGAAAGGACCAATTGCAAATTTTATGAAATCTTAGCAGGTTGCATTATTTTTTATGAAGGGCAGAGGTTATCCTGTTCTCTAATTATAATAGATTCAGAAATATTGTGAATCATTAAATTTCACTTACTTAATTTTGGGATTTGTAATTTTATTATAGAAAAAATTAAGAAATAACACTTTGATAGAAATATTGTACAAAAATGTCATTATTAAACACTTGTACATTTGTATGTATAAAAATAAAAAATATTTACCATTTAAAAAAACACTCAAATTATTGCATAAAAATTGCACAAATAAATATTTTCTTCTTGAAATAAAAAAACTTATATATATATATATCTAATAATAAACCAAAAACTTTCACTAATTAATGTGATTTCTAATATTGATGCTAATATAAGTGGATTTTTTAAATTGTTATCCGTCAGGATTGCTTTTTTTGTCTGACATTTCATCAAAGAAAAGAATTATTAACACGTACATGTACTCACAATTAATGATAATATACACCTGCATGTTACAGAATATGCAGTACTTAGTTTGAGAAATAACTTTCAATGCATCTTTAAGATCTGACTTTGATTCTAGTTCTATCATTTCCATTAGTAATACTTCAGGTAGTGTTTCTATTTCAATTGCAAATAGAGCAATGGATATTCTAATTTAGTCTTTTTTTTACAACAAAATTAGCAAACCTTTTTTTGAATTCTCTGATTAATAAATTAGGAAAATTTACTAAATTTTTGTTTTTCCACAATGGAAGTTTTGTCATAAATGTTTTAATATGCATCCAAAACTCACTGATCTTTATATTTTTGCCTTGCATTTTTATATTAAGATCTGATAATTCGAAAGTAACATCTGCCAGAAATGCAAGATCTCCTACTCAATAATTATCAAACTGTGCTACATATTTCCTTTTATATCCATAAAATTTTTTACTTGTGGCAAGAAATTTTAAAATCTTGGTAGTATTTTGGCTCTGCTCAACCATCTTTCTTCCAAAAAGTAAATTATACAGTTTGCATATTTTGCATTCATGACTGTTAAAAAAAAAATCCTTAATGTCAATGATTAAAAGCATCAGATTTAATAAAATTAACAGTGAAAATTACTATCCTTATAGCATTTTGAAATTGAATATTTTTATACAAATTTTTAGTATAACTGACACAGTGACATGCAAATAATTCTTAGAAAATTATTTTTTAATTTCTTAAACCAGAAGCATAGTTAATCCTGAACGATTTCCTCCCATGAATGGAGTTCCATCTGTTGTGATGTCAGAGCTTTGAAAGTGGGGTGTTTTTTTTTTCTAAAGCATTTTCTAATGCAGAATAGAGATCCTCAGCTGTTGGAGTTCCTTAAATAATTTCTAAGTCTAATAATTCTTCAGTAATATTTAATTTTATTTCTATTCCACAAATAAAAATTGCAATTTGAGCAATAATAGTTGTATCTGTTGATTTGTCAAGACAGGGAGAATAAGATACAAAGTTATTAGCATATCTGTAAAATTTAACACTATGTTTTTAGCCTTTTCAGGGCAAATAATGTTCGCAGCCATTTCAATACATTCTTTTATTAAACTCCCATCAGAGAACAGTTTCAAATATTTAATTAAAGTATTACAAATTTCATAACTTACTGTTGTTATGGTTTTTTTTGTTCTTTATATACATTTCTGAATAAGTTTTGTTGTCTGGCTAAGTTCTCTTTTAATTTTATTATTCTTTTTTTTCTTAGTTCACACTTTAATTTCTCATATTTTTCAGCATATTTTGACATCTAATAATGCCAAATATTATATTCTTTAAGAACAACAATGCCTTCAACACAAATCAAACATATGTGCTTTTTTTCTATATAAAACAAATAAATAATTATTTGCCAAAAATCATTGAATTTTTTATTTTTATCTATATTAAAATTTAAATTTTATCTAAAATTACAAAATCTAACCAGAAATTGTTATAGTCATGACTCAAACAAATCACTTCATATTTAAAAATTGAAAGAAATTTTTGTTTAATAACCTGATTAGAAGATTCTGATCTTTTAGAAACAATGCAAAACACTGTATGCATTTTGCATATTCCCATCATAAATTAATGCAAGTATACATGTCCACTAAATAAGCTGTTTGATATGCACTTTGTGCAACAAGGAAAGCATTCCATGGTCAAAAACTCACATCTATTATGTATATACTTGGCTGTTAAATGGTCTATTTCATGTGTATTTGTTGAGAGGGATATTATTTTTTTAATTGCTATAAATCTAAATAAATAATCTCAATTAATTTGCTTTTATTTTTTTTAAATATTCAATTCTGTGCCATGAGCCACAAGTTGCATGGGCCATCTTTACAGCCTCTCAGAGAATAAGGAACATAATTTAGTTTTATGTGTCATGATTATAAATATTTAATTTTAAAAAAAAATCTTTCACATATTTAGCCTGCTTTCAAGAAAACTCAGAAAGATCATAGTTTCTTGGTTTTAAAAAGCCAATAAACTCACTATTCTGGCCCATCCATGTTTGTTGGTCCTATGAATAACAATTGCAATAACAAAAATGTGTGGAATAGACATTAGGAATTTGATCTCATTTGTTCTTTTAAAATCTTTAAGAGAAACAGAATCTTAACAGCAAATTCCTATATTTATTAAAAAATAATCAGTATTGCTGCAATCATATTGTATCAGTTATCAATAAATATATATGTGTGCTTTGTGCACAGATAATGAAGCTATTAATAATGCTTGAAAACAAATAATATTATCCAAATGTTACTGCCGAGCGCGCTTTTTGGGATATTTCATAGTCCCATATTGATGGCTACTGGAATTTATTTAAGAACTATAATGGTGTTATTGTATCAGTTATGAAAGTTATTTATTTTTATAATTAATACTTACCAATTCATTGCAATTCCCTCATTCACTATAAATTGCTCTTTATATTATGTATATGAGAAAGTAAAAAATGATTTCCAGTGTGTGTATTAATTGACATATAAAGTTTTCGATGTTTTGTTTATTTATATTTTATTTAAATCATAATTAATGCTTATGAATATGTATTAAGTTGCAGATTTCTTTCATTTAACATATCTGCTTTTTTTGCTTTGTTTTTTTAAAAAAAATAGCAAATTCTCCTGAAAACAAAAGAGCTTATGAAGAAATAAAGAGAAAAGAAAGAGGTAATTTTTATGTCAATTATTTATCATATATATATATAGTAGGGTTCCCTATTTTAGAGTTATTGTATATTTTTTATAAACTATGATATGTCTGAGCAAGGAAGAATGAATCTAGATAATTCTATTCATTGGAAATGAAGTCAAGGAAAAGTTGACAGAAAATTTAATTAATTATATTCTCTCTGTGAGCTATTTATCAGAGTTGTATAAAGAAAAGGATTCAATTGTGTTAAATCACTCATTGGCTTTCAAGGAAATCACATGATGGTGGTACCCAAAGACATTTACCAATGGATTTTGATATAATTAGATATTGCCTGATAAATACTTAAAATATAATTCAGTTAAATTATAATATTCTAATGAAAAAAGGATTTAAAAAGTAAAAGTACTTTGTAAAGTTAATCATTTTGTTGTTGATAGGGTTAATTATTTTGTAACCAGTCTTATCCAAATTGTAAAAACCTTCTAATCCTTTTTTTTTTTTTTTTGCCTTGTTTATTAATATTTCAAAAACTTATCAAAAACCCAACTGTCATCTGCTTGAATGTAATGCTTTTATATTATTTTATTTTTATTTAGTTTTAATTGATCTATAGTTTTCACCAGAGTTTCTGATTAATTTGTTACATTTTTATTCAAGCAAATTGTAGAATAGTTTTAATAAAGACTAGATCAATTAAAACTGTAAGTAAAATAAATTAACATGAAAGCATTGCACTCAAGCGCATAAAGAATGGAGTTTGTGGGCAAAAATGACAACTTTTTGTTAATATAAAAAATTAAAAGCATATTAGAATAGTAGATTATAAAAAAGTTGAAGAAATATTACAACATAAAAAAGAAGCAATCCATTAGAATCAAGATGATTAGTAATCTTATTAAGCTTTATAAACAAATATTCAACTAATTTATGTCTCCAGATATCTTTTTTATTCATAATTTGAAATAACAAGCCAATTTTAAATTTTTTCTGTTACTAAATTACTTTTAGAATCTACAGGAATACTGTATAAGCTTATATATATCATGTAACATAATAACTTGATTTCTTTGTAACTGTATAAGCTTTATAGGAAAAAAAAACAAACTATATACTTCTGTCCATAAAGAACTTTCTGAATATAGCATATGAAACTAGATTATATAAACTAATGACAAAAAAAAAACTCTCTAGAAATTTTTTTTCAGATATGTTTAAAGATTGGGCTCTTATTGCTCATTTAAAAATCTTCCATATGATATTATATTAAGTTCATGGGAAATTAATATAAAGCTAGAGCAAAATTATCAGTAAAAAATATTCTACATTATGATTTTCTTTTTTATCATTTTCAAAAGATGGTCTATGACATGTTTTAAGTAATTTAAAGAAAACTTTGTCACTTACAGCAAGATGATAATAAATATTTTCTTGCTATTAGGGTAGTAATTAAAAATTACAAAAACAACATATTCTTTAACACACTTTTTCTTTTCAAATCTTTTTTTTTTTTTTTTTATGAATCATTTTTTCATACTTCAGTTTTCTCCCAACTTTTCAACCATATTACATGATCATTTTCAAGGACTGCTTATTCCTATAAAATATATACAAAATATATGTTTACAAAGAATTTCCATGAACAATATAATCAATTATGATTATGTTGTTTATGGAAATTTTTTGTAAATATATATTTTATATGTTTGTGATGATAGTGTTTTATTTGTATTTTTATATTGGACTATTTCCATCATCATTGGATGTCTTTAGAAAAATTTAACTTTATTTAAATATTCCAAATACATTCAGCTGTTAGTAATAGCACATCAAACAGGTTAGTATATGCACAACGTTTCGAGAGGTATTATTCTCCCCTCTTCTTCAGGTGTTGCTGGCCTGACCAATGACAGTATTAGCATGGGATTTGAATCTGGACCCTGAGCCATTCTGCCAAAGGCAACAATTAGTAGAAATCTCATATACTTATCTATGAGGTTCCTCTTGATTTCTCCACTTTTTCCTAAGAACAAAGTTGATTAGTGGTTTCCATACATTATGTTTAGTCACACTAGGTTGGCTTATGGGATTTTTTGCCATTGTCATGTGAGCAGCTTCTTTAAATTTTCTTCTTTGTACCTTTTCTTGTCTATCCAAAACTTTTGTATTTTCCCAATTGAACATATGTTCATTGGCACATACATGGTCTTCTACCTTAGACACGTCTGTTTTCTCTTTTCTAATCATCAGTTTGTTATCTGTAAGCACTTTTCAGCATTTCAAGTTTAGGCTTTGTAGATGTTAGAATTCCTTGTAGTGTGGTATGGCTCTGGAAATGTAATACCAATTGCAGATTTTCCTTAATTTGTCTGCCATTTTTGGAATGTATGAGTATACTGCTGTACCAATAATTGTTTTTCTCTTGATGGTTCTTTTTGTTGTCTATTTAACATTTTCTTAATAACAGCTGATGGATAATCATTTTTCATGAGTTTGTTCTATTTAGATCTTTTCTTTTTCCAAATCCTGGTTTCTGAACAAACTTCTTTTGCTCTGATCCATAGTTATATTATAACTCCGTGTTTTGTGTTTCTGGTGTGATTGGATGTGTAGGCTAGGTGTTTTCCTTTATGTGTAGGTTTTCGGTAAACTGTAGTTTTGATTTTGCCATGAGAGAGTCTTGTCACAACAACATCTGAGAATGCCAATTTTTGTTCTTGATCTGATTTTATTGTGAATTTAATTGAAGGGGATATGTTGTTGATGTGTTTCCAGAAAGTTTGTAGCAGTGCTTCATCATGTGGCCATACAACAAATGTATCACCTACATAGTGAAACCAAACTTTAGGTGGATATGGAGTAGTTATTATGGCTAAGGTTTCAAGTTCTTCCATGTAAATATTGCTAATCAGGGGAGACAATGGTGAGCCAATAGCCATTCCTTGATTTTGTTGGAAGAACTCTGTGTTATATTGAAAGTAAGTTGTTTTTATGCAGAATGTTAATAGTTCCATTATATTATCAATAGGAAGAGCTGTTTTGTCTTGTAAGCTATTATTACCATTTAATCTTTTTCTTACTATAAACAATGCTCCTTCACATGGTACATTTGTGAATAAACTTTCCACATCAGAGCTTACCAGTAAGTCAGTTCTTTCAATTTTCATGTTTTTGATTAATTCTACAAAGTGTCTAGAATCCCTGACAAAGGACTTATATATATTTTATAGGAATAAACAGGCCTTGAAAATGACCATATAATATGGTCGAAACATTGGGAGAAAACTGAAGAATGTAAAAATAATTTATAAAATAAAAAGCCAAGATTTGAAAAGAAAAAGCGTGTTAAAGAATTTGTTGTTTTTGTAATTTTTAATATATTAATGAACCATATTTATAAAGTACCTAGTGAAATGATTATTATTGATTTTATTAAATAGTATGATAGTTATATGTGAGCTTTTTGAAAGCTGCAGAAAAATGTGAGATTACATAAAATCCTTGAAAGTCAAACCAACAAAATTGCTGCAATATCTGAATCAAAAGGAAAATGCTAATTATTATCAATCCAATCACTATAAATGTATCTAAAGCAACAAACAAGAAACATAGATTAGCCTTCAAAATATAAATATTGCAAATTGATTGTTATTCTGGAAGTTATGTTCAATATCAAAAGTGATTGGTTGAATAATCTTGACCCAGGAACATTTTTCTCTAAAATCTATCACATTATCATATCGCTAGACAAGTTTTTTTGTTAGATTGAATTATAATGCAAGTAATCATTTTTGGCATAAGATTTATCATTATGTTAATCTCTTTGACTACTTTGCACATTCATTATATCCAGTTGTTTTTTTAAGTAACTGCATATATTTTACAATAAAATAAAATTAAATGAATGCAAATAATTATGCTATAGAAGTATGATTCAAACTGACTCTATGAAACACTGAACAACTTTTTTTTAAAAAAAAAATAAACTAATTTTATCCAAGAAAATCATGTATTTTTAAAAATTCTAGCTTTGATTGCATTTGACAGCTAAATTCTAAGAAAGATAAATAAATGTAAATGATATTAGATAAGTTGAAGTCCAATTTAAGAAATAATTCAAAATATAGAATAACACAAAAATCATAGATGAAAAAAAGATCTTTAATAAAGCTTCTTTTATAAACCAAACTGCGAGAAATTAATATATTTTATAGGAAAATGTAGACAAAAATAAAAACCTGATGTTTGAAATTTTTAATGTCATCATGGAGAAAACACATTGAAAGTATAAAATTAGAAATGAAAACAAAGAAAATATAAATTGAATATATATTTAAATCATAATATGAAGAATATTTTGGAAAAAATTGCAGAGGTGATAAAAAAATAGTGATAGTTTTATGGAAGATAGTTATATTCAATGTGTAAATATTTTGGAAGTGTAAAGAGCAAATATTTTCAAGCAGAGAACATATAATATCAAAATTATGATGTAAATAACATATGTTCAAATTATTTCATTATTAAGAACAAAATATTATATTGAAGACTGTTGGAAAATTTATATAAGCCACACTGTACTAATATGGTTACAGTATTGCTTAACAAATGGGATCACTTTAAAGTGGAAATGATAACTGTGTTCTAATCTATTAAATACTTGAAAATTATATTCATAAAGGATATATTTTAAAAACATAATGGACTTGTTTATAGTTGTATTATTGAACTTGTTAATAGTCTTGATCAGACAACATAAGTATTTTAATTTAACAAAGAAGGCATATTTGTAAGTTGATCATATCTAATCAAATTGTCTTTCATTTTAACTGCTAGTCCAATTTTTTTTTTTTTTTACTATCCATTACACAAAGTCAAACTCAATAATTTGAAATTATTAAAAACAAAACTTGATCCAAGTTTAATGACTAGCCATATTCTGGCACAAATCATGTAAAGTTTTTATTTATTTACTCACATCCAGATAGTGTATATTTGTGGTTAGGGAATTTTTGGATTTTTGTGCTTGTTTAAATTTACCAATACTGCTACCTAATATTTAATATTTGTATAGGTCAAAGAATTAGATGCTCTATATTGAAAGAGAGAATATTGAAAAATTTTTATTAGTCATTCATTAGAGTATAATATTTCTGTAGTGTAATTTTCACTACACCACTCTCAACAAAAGTAGGGACCAGTTTCTATTCACTTTTATTACCTTCTAGGGGGGATGTAATTATAAATATGACCAAAGGCATGTGAAAAAGATTATAATTCCCAAGATGCACATTTTGTGCTGAACTAGCATTCATCAGTTGTATAGATAGCAAATTACTATAGTTAGATAGCAAATTATTACTGTTTATTTGATGTGTCAAATGTGCTGCTCTCACAACTTTGACACAAATCACTTAATGAAAGTATATTAATAATTTTTATAAATCATTCATTAGATTAGAGATTATCCAATAATGAATATTTCTGGAGTGTAATTTTCACTACCCTCTCAAGCAAAATAGAGACTGGCTTCTATTCACGTAACTTTGATTCATTATACATATAATGATAGAAAGGAATTTTCTGACTTTGATTAAAATTTCAAACCTAATGAAAGCTGATATTAATA
Organism: Epiperipatus broadwayi; assembly: GCA_028023455.1. Classification (NCBI taxonomy): domain Eukaryota; kingdom Metazoa; phylum Onychophora; class Udeonychophora; order Euonychophora; family Peripatidae; genus Epiperipatus; species Epiperipatus broadwayi. The sequence continues at coordinate 188,800 of JAQFVV010006392.1, read as the reverse complement.
TTCACTCTTTGGACTAGTTCGCTTCATGCAATATTAAATGTAGTCTTATCTTGGATTGAATATAAAAAAGTTCATAGTTAAATTATATCCAATTAACAATTCAAATTTAAAAATTAGCTTTTGATAATAATGCATTATAACAATTAAGTCTTATCTTGGATTGGATGTACATTATGAAAAGGATCCGAATTAATAATTTACCTTTATGTCAAATGCTCAATTTTTTATAGTATTATAGAATATATAATATAAAATTAATATTAAAGATATGTTCTAATAAATATATCTTCATATTTCAAAAATATTATCCATGTAATGAAGAATAAGATCACAACCGAATATATAAATGCAACCATAGAAAGGGTAAATATTATATAATGAACTAACTGAGTGTATATAGTTATGGGTATTAGAATCTAATACAGAGATGGGCAAGTTCTTTTGTAATAAGGGTCACACACATTTTTGAATGTTCAAAAGTCACAATGGTCACTTTTGGAACTAATAAAGGCAGGGGAGATACAGGCCATCAAATGTTAAAGACACTTTTTATCAATCACATATGATAATAAAATCCACTTAACAATCCTTTTAACAATACTTATTAAAAATTTAAAATTGTAAATATGTTTTTTTATTTATCTTTAAAGCATTTATGAAATATTTTAATATTGGTACATATTATTGTAGATTATTAATATAAAATTTTAAGGAAAATGGCAATAAAAACCAACATGCATATTGTTTCATACAGCATAGCTTTGGAAACCATATGTGGCTCGCAACTTTTTTACAATAAGGATTTTATGAGTTGATGGTATAAGTTTGTATTTAAAATAGTTCATGTACCTTCTAAGTAAGAATTTAAATTCAGAATTAATCAAGGAATAAATTATATTAGTACTAAGTGCAGAATTATATTTGTAATGACTTGCTATTAACTCATGATTTTATAACAAATCGGATCTAAAATAGTATACAATTATTAGACTTTATTAAAAATATAATCCATAATATTCACAACATTGGTTTATTTCAAATCAGGACTGCATTATTATATTATTTTTACATCCATATATATGCATTCATTAACTGAATTTATAAAATTATATATGTTTTAATAAAAGTTTTTTATGGAAATATTTTCTGAGTTTGAATGGTGAACTTCTTTTATAATATCCTTTTTTTTTCCCCTGGGGTAATTAATTTTGTGTATAAATATATAGTGGAGCCATATTTGTTTACTATGTCTTGCCAGGATTGAAAAACCATACAGGTTCAATTTACTACTTATTAAACTATCTACAAATTACCATTTTCCAATGGCTATACTAAATAAATACTTTCTGTAAAATAAATGATGATAATTTATTATACTAGATTAACAGGCTTAACTTATAATGGTAAGGCAGTGAACAATATATATATAACATTAATATGCTGTATTAACTCTTAATAAATATATATAGTTTATACATTATAATTTGTCCCTTGGTGACTTTTACAAAGCACTTTGATTTATTTATTACTACAGATAAGATCTTTCTGGGACAACATCTCCATCTCCTTGCTCTAGTGTTGAGCAGTGATTCTACTCTGAAAAGTCCTTTATAGTATACTTTGAGATTATATTGATCTTAAATTTTAGTGACTTTGACTTGGGAGTGGTAACTAACAAATCAACTTTAATTACTCCCACACATCAGACACTATTACATAGTTATATTAATTGCACTTTATATTGTTCTATTGAACAACTTAATGACTATAATTCATTAGTACATTTTAGTATCACATTACTCAAACTAATCATAGGATTTTAATTGCTTTCAATTCATTAGCATTCTGTAATCAGATTGGTATATCTTTATACATTTATTATTTGCATATATACAGTTCAATTACTCTACAAACGGAAATAGCACCATTATTTTGATCTGCTTCCCTTGTATACATTGTATATAATAGTTCAGATTTTGTTGATAAATTTTGATTATAACAAAATGTTTATTGAGCTGCAAATGTATATTTTTCAATATGCACATATATGTAACCTACACTTTTTTTAAATATGTAGTATGCATATATTAATTAAAATTATAGCATAAAATAAACTTTTTGAAAAATTGTAGTTATTAATACTAAATTGAAGGAGTGTATTTGCATATATATATATATTATGTGTTCACTCGTTCACATTTATGAAAAAAGTAAAAAAAATAACTAGTGAACTGTCAGTTTCATTGCAATTAGACATGTTCTGACAATATTCTTTTTTTTTTTCCAATAACATCCCCTCCCCCCTAGAAAATATTAATAGCAGTCTCATTATAATAGACAATAGTTAGCCTATCTAGTTGTTTTGATGATGTTAAGTCTGTATTGGCATCAGAATTTACACAGTTATTCATAATGGCAATTTAGCCATTGCAGATTCTGAATTAAACTCTTTTAAGTTTTTTATTGCAATAGTAAGAATGTTTTATAGTTCTATTTTAACAATTTTTTCACTTCAGATAGTGTATTTTATTAACTTTAATAAAACTCTTAACTTTACGTTTAAAAAATATTTTATTAGGCAAATATCAAAATAATGAATAAAATATATATGCTTTCAACTTAACCTGAGGAAATGTTATTAACAAGTGCAATCACATATGGTGCTTTGAGATGAAAAAATTGCTATTGCTTTTATTAAATTTATGAATTTCAATGATTTTGTTTTTTATTTACATTTATTTTTAAATAGCATTTAAGTGAAGTAATACATATTGATACAGTGAATATTGTGGTCTCATTATATAAATAGAATATCAATCATTTCTCTGTGATTTGAACATTTATGTCATTCTGACAAAATTCAGGGATAGCCTTTTAAATATTCATTATCATCACATTATTAATTTAGCAGTATTTTATATTTACTTAATATTTTTTTAATTTAATCTTGAATACATTTCTGTTAAAACAATCACTGCAATGAATAAATATATAGACGCATTTAAAATAAAATGGAAAATAAATTTGAGTAAACACTATGAGTGCCATCTTTCTATTTTGTCTTAACAAAAAAAAAATTTCATTTGCTATAAAATGTTGCAAAGTTAGAGCTTTTCTAAAGACGGTACTTTTCTCTAAACAGCTAATATAATGTTATAATATTAAAAATTTGTATCAATAAATTCAAAAAGGAATGGAGAACTAATCAATAAATTTGTATTCAAAAATAAATATACATTTTACATGTAATATTTGAGTTTCTAGCATCTCATAAATGTTACAAATACATGATTTAAAATGAGGGAGGGAATAAAACATTTACAGGCAGTCTCAAGTTTTATAAATAATCTATTCTGAAATTTTTGCATGACCCAATTTGGATATAAGTTCAAAAAAAAAATACAAATTTATTGCTATGATGTATTAGAAAGCTTCTTTGAGTGATCATATTTATGGAAGTTTATAAAGTATATATTATTTGTAATACCTTTTTACTAATAGTAAATAATATTCTGTAATCAACACTATATAATTAATAAAATTAATATCTTTTTTTGTTAAAAAAATAGAATTCTTAAATTGAATTACAATTAAACTTTGAACTGTTGTCAGTTTTTTTTCTTTTTTTTTTGTATAGCTAAGCTTCATTAGTATTATCTGTTTTTCATTTAAATATTAGGATAGGCTAAAACTAAGAAAAATGCATTTGATGCTAATAAAAAAAATTTGTTTTTTTTTATTCCACCAAACTGAATTATTTAGTTTTAAATGGTATGATATATTCAGAATGTTTTGTCAGTTTTTGTATATATATATGTCAAATGTTTTTTTGTTTTGTAAATATGGATTTAGATTTGTCAGGTTTATGTAAGGAAGAACTATCTTTATAATTGAATTATGTCAGATTAAATGTATTATACTTGCCTATATTTACTATATATTCAAGATTCTTTGGAAGAAATGAGTTTATGTAACTCTGCCTTGTTTTATAGTCTTAGTAAAATAGGCATTATTAAATAAATTGTTAAATTCAAAATTTAAATAGAAACAAACTTTTCATGGCAGCTGAATAAGGTTTGAGTTCAAAACATGTCCTTCAAAGATTGTTTTGATTTTTTTTTCATCAATGTGGTAGGACAAAATATAAAAATTATAGGCAGTGTTTAGATTTGTTATCTATTCAATTTATTTTATTTATGTATACACACACATATATATATATATTTGTATTTTTTTTTTTTTGCAGAGGAAGCTCTTCATCATCACCACTGAAGTACATAATCTAGTATTGATTAAAAAACAAAAATGTGAATAAAAAATTTCCAGAAATCTTTTTTTTTGAGTTATTATAATAATACTGTATTAAAATTTGTTTACTTATAGAAATTGTTCGATTTTTTTCATTATGGTTTCCGATAATATATGCAAAGCATTTTTAAAAAAAGAAAATAATAATAATGAATGAGTGTGTATTATGTATCTTTCTAGAAAAACACTGAAAAGCAGTTTTGTATTCTATGAACAAATTGAGTTCCTGTAGAGCTGACTAAACAATAAAAAACTTCCTGCAATTTTCTAAGACATAAACTTTTGCAGTGAAGGAATAAGAGCTCAATAGACATTTTGGATTAGCATAACATTGAGAGTAATTATGGCAAAAAGAAAAAATTGGTTAATCTTATCTATTGGAAAAGAATGAATCAACAACTTTACCATCAAAATTCACATAATTTTTAAGATAACTGTATGAATAAAATTTGACATCAAATATTTATAATTTTAAAGTTTAATGTTTCACAAATTGTTTTAAGAACTGGTGTAACATTACTTTACAACTGTATTATATTTGTTACGTGACCAAAGACAGATGAATAACCAGGCAACATAGTACTACTTGAATTTTAGTAGTAATAGTCTGCCATTGTTTGCTTAGCATAATTTATTGTAGCATTTCAGTTTAAGTTGCACCCATTATTAAATTACAAGCTATCATTTTTTTAAATGTATCATTCTTTTGAATTGCTCTGTAAATAGCACAAATTATTTTAAGATTGTATACAAACTTTTTACAATTAAATTATTCTACTTTTATGGATTTTTTTTTAAATTTTAATAGTGATAATTATTTTTGTTCATAAATAGAAAACTTTTAGCAATTCTTTCCAATAAACCTTTATATATTTAAATCAAAATATTTTATTCAGTTATGTAAAACTTTAAAAATATTTTCATTTTATCATGAAGTTCCAATAAAAAATGAATATTGATAGTAGAGAATAATATTTTTTTTATATAATTTTAGAAGTCATTAATTTTTAAATTGAAAAATTTTGAAACATTAAAAAAAAAAAATTCTTAATAATGAATATTTTTTTGAAATCATTATTTTGAGGGAGGAGGGGTTGATATTAATTAATTGGGAATTCTATCATAAAAGCACTTTAGGTATTTGATTTTTTTTTTAATATTAACTGACAAAATAGAATTTAATTTTAATAAATTTAAATTAAAGTTGAACTCCTCATATTTTGTGTGTGTGTTTCAAAGTTTCTGAAAGCAGATAGAACTATTAAATAATAAACTATCAAGACTAGCATATATAAGTAACACTTGATTATTATTAGTAATAATTCATCAGCTTATTGTATTCTATAAACTGGAATGAGCCTTTATATAAATATATACGTATAGTAATAATTAATTTCAATATAGAATAAAATAAATTTGTCTGCACATCTTTGTATTGCTATTACACAAAATAGGGACCATAACTATCTACTTGATAACTTTTTATGGAGTAGTTAGTATTGTGCCATGAAAAATATAATTTAAATAAGCCATCAATATGAGTAGTAGCTATTTTAAGCATTTAACTCATCTGATGAAGGTAATCATGAAATGTGTGTATAATGAGAGAGTGGTTGGCATTTTTACATTAGTGAATAGTTATGAATTTTAAAATGAGGGAAAAAATTTATATAATTTTGAGATCTACTTTGCATTGTATTTGTAAAAGTGCAACTTTAGATTATTTTCATATATTCTTGGCAGCCTGATCTTTATTGTTTCTTAAGTATGCAAATAGAAATCTCCATTTTGTATGAGAATGGCACTGTGAGGGATGCAGATATTTTGATCTCACCACAATTATTGATTACTGCACATACATTCCTTATTTTTAACACACATATATATAATGATTCAAGAGTTCTGATTTTATGATTTTATTCTAAAGCTAATTATGAAGTATAACTAAATAAGATTATCTTAAAACTATGGCAAATTATCATCATAAATAAATCTATATATAATAAATGAGATAAACAGAAATCCTTAAAGCTCAAAATTAATCTAACGATGAAATATTGGTATTATATTTTTGTGCTTATTTTATAATATCTAGAATATCTGATTATCTTGGAACAAGATAATAGCTAGGATGGGTTATTGTACAATATATGGTATTTGCATTGTATATGAATGATGTTAAAAGAATTCTAATCTCTTTTTTCAATATAAAAATAAGAAACTATCATAAAAGATTCAATGAGATCAAAAGATTGTAATATAGAAAGTCTTACATTAGAGATTTATAGAGAAATATTGAAGCTTTAGCTATTAATAGCTGATCATCATCTAGATCTTATGTCAATGTATTAATTGTTAAAATCTCATTATTATATGACATTATAATTAAAGATAATACACAATTAGAATTATATTTATATATTAACATTATTTATTTTCTACTATTTTACATGGTAATGCAAGCCATGAGTTAATTTCTTGTAAGAGTATAATCCTCTTTAATCAGACATGGTTAAATATTTTTTTTTTTTGGTTATCTTTGGTCATTAGTTAATCAATACATTGAACCATCTGGACTAAATCATACAGGAATTATTTCTACTCTAGCTAAAAATATCTACTGAAAAATTCTGAGCTTGCATGGAATTTCTACTGTTATTTGTAAAAAATAATAATAATACCACTCTTTGAACTGGGAATTCTTTCCTAAAGTTTATGAATATAGCGCTTCTCTTTACTTATCCTGTGTTGATATTTAATTAAAGCAATATTAGTTGAAAATATGATTTTCACTCTTTTAACCATTAGTCATGTATGTTTACATATATGATATTATAAGGCTTTATCCAATATAATTTTAATATCATCTGAATTTTTCTAAAACTTAATAATTTTTTAAATCATAATATACCTATATATAAATCTAAATAATACATGAACAAGAATAACACAAAAGGTAGATTTTAGATCAAGTGTAATTTTATAATAATAACAACAAAAACTTACATAATAAAAACAGAAATTACTCTTTAGTATTTCAGATTTGAACCAAAAGAAAATACAATTTAATTCAATAAGATTTCAGAATATGCATAAAAAGAATTCATCTATTTTTTTGTTTTACTAGTTGATCTACATAAAGTTGTTTATATGTATTTCACTATCATAATATTCAGTTTTCTATTATTAATTAACAATATTGGTGTATGGGCTGTAAATCATTGGCCATTTTTAAAGTACCTTGCAACATCTTTTGAAATGAAACAAGGCAAAACTCTCCATACAATAGTGCCACCCAGAGTAATCAATGGATGCCAGAAGGCTTGTGCTAGTATGAGATAGTGATCATGTGATCTTTTGAGATGCCGCACAGGGAATGAAATCGTAGATGTTTTAAAAGAAGCAGACGAAATAATTATTAGTAAAGCTTTAGAGTTGCAGGAAATATTTCAAAAACTATCGGATGGATTTTTTTAAAAATCTAAATAGATATTAATGAATTCAAAGACAGCAATAATTATAAATATTAATACAGCATAATGGTAGGAATTTTTTATTAATAAATCTGTTATAGGGTTTGTTTATTGGTATGAGACTTGGACATATAAAAGAATAATACAGAAATTGTAAAATATGTAAAGTATGGAGAGATTTATTGAGATTAACAAATGGGATCAAAAATGTGATACATAAATGAGACAAGCTAATATGGTTGTGAGAATTAAAAGGCTGAACTAGAGGAGCATAAACTATTTTAATTGGCATGAAAACAATAAATGGGCAACTTAATCCTAAGAGACTGCACATGATATTAATGGATAAAATAAAGTTTACTTGAAAAAGAGTGGGCAATTGAAGATAGAAAAAAACTGGATTAAACTTGGAACTTTAATTTTACAGAGGACTGATAATGATATAAAACTGATAAGTACATTTTACTTAAGGTGAAATATATAGTAATTCATTCCTATGAAATTTATGTATACAGTATGTGAAAATATATTTTTAATTAATAGTTTAAATAATGGCATTGTTTCTCAAGAAAAACTCAGTAGTAAAAACAAAATGCTTGAATATTTGAGAAAATTCACATTTAGAAACTAAGATTAAAAGATAAATATCATTAAGAGTATTGAGTAAAATAAAGATTTATATCTTGAAGCTTTATTTAGAAAAATGAAAAAATATCTTAGCATTTAACAAAATCCATATTTAAAAATTTTAATCAAAAACAATTTCTTTTAGATAGTATGTAATAGAATAATTTCCACTTAAGTTGTTATATACAGCTGCTCTTATACCTTTCTATAAATAGCAAGAATTTGGGATGAATGAGCTTGCAAAATGTATTCCTTGTGTCCGCATTTTATGAAAATTTAAATGTTTTAGAATGGCAATATTCAATCAAGTGACACAAAACTTTGACTCCATTCCTCCACAACGTTTGTTTTTTAACAAGTTTTCTTGATCTCGTGAAAACATTTCAAGTATTGATATCAAATTTTAGTAGTCTTCTGCAATATCTAATTGTTCTTCAAAATAATCAACATCATTTGCCATTTCAGATCGAATTCGTTTATATCTCAAAAACCTGTTACTTGCCCATGGAAAGTATAAAAAAATTAATGCAGGAACTACCTGTATTTGTAACAAAAAGTTAGAATCATTAATGTAAAACTGTGACATTTGTTTTGTAAATATTTTTAATTAAAAATAAGGGCGAAGCATGACCCCTAAAATATGATACTGCTTTATTCACATACCAATCTACCTCAAAACCTCTCCAGAAACTAGATTCTTTTTTTAGTTTCCAAATATCAAAATTCTTTTATTTATTAGGCTAGAAACATACAAAATAAAGTTTGCAATATTTTTTGTAAATTTATATTCAAGGATTATTAAAATCATCACTATTTCATGGTTCTGGAAGAGAATTTTATTTTCTTTGCTTATACTTGCTTCTCGAATGGCCTACTATAGCACTTGTTGCAATATCTTTACACCAGTTGTGTGCAAAAATTATTTGTTGAGAATTTTTTATTTGTCATTCTTTTTATTTCAATTATACATGGCTTTGTTCAGCCTGTTGCTACTTTTAAATGTAAGTTTCTTTTAAAAATGACTGAAACAATATATTTATACTCTTAATTATGGATTTTCAAACTGACCAAATGAAACTAACTTTGTGACATAATATATTATTTGACATGTTTTCTTTTTCACAAATTTATTGTTACCCCATTTCAAAATATGGTCACTTTTAATATGACTAGTTCACCTTGTTTAGTTCTTCAAAAATATAAATAAGATTGCTATTATTTAATATTTTTTTTTGGAAAAGGGTATTTTTTTACAACTATTTTAAACCATATCAATTAAAACACAATACCCTATATGATTTAACACAATAATAAAGTAACAGAAGGTAGCTAAACATTCCTAAACTGAAGCTTATATCTGATATTCAATTATCAACATGATCTAACTAACATATATATAAAGACCATATACAATTATCACACAAGTATGCATCTGTAGAGATATATTGTATATGCATGTATATTTATTGATATATATATATATATGCTTCTTCACATACTATGATTGGAATTTACTTCAACGATGATGCAATTATTATGATCCATTTATCTTGACAGCTGTAGTGAATGTTTGAATTAGTAATCATATAAATTGCTTCAAATGTTTTTAATTAGTTTATTTTCTGTTGCAGTTCACTCAAAGTTTGAATTATTAAATACTAAAATTTATAAAGTCAAAGTAGACTATAAATTATAGTTGTCCTTTCATAATGTAATCAGTTTATTGTTAATATATTAATGTTAAACAACATTTAACCTTCATATTCTTACTTATAATAAAAAACAAAGTTATGAATACTATTATGTTAATAGTGACATCTTGCATTTGTAAGAACAGCATTCATTTCTCTGCAATAACTCATCATCTGTTTGGGTTTCAAGCTGTTCAATTTAAGGTGCATTCTTATTGTAGTGATCTAAATCTATACTTCATGAAGCCATCCTCTTCTTTTACTAGCAGACTGTTCAAAAGTTGTATAATTTGCTAATGAAATAGATTATCTCATAATATGACTAATATAAGATAAACTCATATGGTTATTTCAAGTGAAAATGAAAATTTGATATACTGTGATCAAAATTCCTTATTTATGATCCTTATTATCCATAATATTCTCAGTAAACTTTATCCTTGAATGCTCTCCTTTCATATACATAGAAACAAAGGAAATATCATAGCTTGGACAATTTTGACCCTTATTAACAATGATATATCTCTACATTAGATTTTTAATTGCAAATTTGATCAATGGTTGAAGCATATCTCGATTGTTGTGTTCTTAGTTGTTATTGAAGTCATTTATTATTATCTTTGTAGTAATCTTTGCCATCATATTTAGTCGGATATCCTGTCTTTTTACTCTTTTCTTTAACTTTCTAACATTGTTAATGTTTCTTTCATCAACACATCACCCAATCTGGTGTTTTACACTACTAATATTTTTGCGAATATTGTTCTGGAATTTTCTATTCAGTTCTCTTAAAATACATATTTAAGCCAATAAACATGCCTGTTAAAGTACATATTCTTTATAGTTTTGATTTTTTTTTTTTTGTAATTACAACTACATTTCTAGCAATTGTTTTGATTTTCCTAATTGTTTCATCGTATTCAAACTTTTTTCGCATTCATTTGTTATTATTATTTATTTTCACGATATTATCTGCTTCAGTATCAATTGCTCCTTATTATTCCTTTAATATATTTCATTCAGTATTTCATATGTGGGTGTGTGCTTTATATAACATTTCCCCATAAATATGATACTGATATAAACAGAAATATTGACTAAAACCAGGTCTTTTTTTTTAATAAAAAAAGATGCTGGAACTCATTTCTTGTCAAGTTTTTTACTAAAGAAAATTATATTCAAATATCATTTAAATGAAATTTAAAGTAGCTTTTCCAATGGTATGAAGCAAATGAAAAAATTAAATAAAATTTATCATATTTTTTTTATTTTAGACATGTCAAATCTAAAGTTAAATAAACAAACACAGATATACAACAGATAACTAAATGTAAAATGAAATTGTAAAACTATATAATTGAATAAAAATTTAGAGTGATTTCCAAAATTTTATCCAATTCTCAATCATTTCGATTCATTTTCTTAGTGTTGGTGTCTATGGCCGAATGATATTCTCCACTTGAGATGATTCAGGAACATCAACTTGGCACCAATATTTCCATATTTTCTGTCATCGTTTTGGATTTTTTATTAGTGGGATTGGCACCAACGTCAAGAAGTAACTGGAAATGTTTTTCATTTTTAAGCTTGGGGTAAATTTTTACACTAAAAAATAAAAATGATGTCCAATTTACATAAAAATAAAAAAATTAAATATTCCACACATGGTCAATCACTATGCAAGTGCATTCAATCATAAACATTACTGGCTGCACATGCATAGCTGTAATCAGTCATTGACCACGAGTGACCAATAGGGCATAGACAAGTCACTTTTCACTACATGAACAACAATTTCAAATCCATCTATATTTCATCTGATTTATAAAACTTATTTGTTCGAATTATATAAATGTGGATTGTAATATGAAACATTAAAAATGTATTAAAAAAGGTGCCAGAATGCCGATTCACCACGTTACATGATAAAAAAAGCCCTGACTAAATCAAAACACAAGTCTACAATAGATGGGAAACACTGGAACAAAATGATGAGTTTACTCCTACAGAATGCTAATAATAAAGAATGATAGTCATTCATTGTCATTTATTTATTCATGATATATTTTCTCTGTTCTACATCAATATCTTAGCAAATTTATTTGATTTTATAACATTTATATAAACTTAATATATTAATGGAATACCAATAAAATATTAATATGTAAACTTAGATTAATATAAAATATAGTTATGCCAATTCCCTTCAAAACAATAACACATTTAAAATAAAAAAAATTAAATAACTATTATTTCTACATACAAATAAAAAAAAACTAAAAATATTATAATGACTACAAGTTTAATAAACTGAGGGGGAATGGTCAACTCATAAGAGAAAAGCAGCAATTGTTATAACAATCATGTTATTTAATAATTAAATATTAACATAACCAACCCAATTAACTATCTAATATTGTTAGGAGAACCTCTAGATGTTCTTGGATGGAAGCAAAATGGTGGAAAACTTATCACCCAACAATCTGAAAACTTGGCAAGTTGATTTCTTGTTCACTATTACCAAACATGGAGAGTTGATTTCTTATTCATTGTTCCTTTAGGGGAGTTTGTTAAAGAAGCCTGCAAGGAGTTATTTGAATAATGTATAAGATAATGATTAAAAAATTAATAGATAATGGAAGTCAAATCTAAGCATCTTAATTTTCTGGTCTTTTGAAAATTTTACCTTATTATTAAATTGTGTCAATATCTATTATTTATAAATAGTTTAGAAAAAAATATTAGTTTTTTTTAATAACTTTTATTTATTGTTTATAACAATCAGTTAATAGTGTTTGTATATTTGATCTGGTATAATACATAAGAAAGAAAAGTAAACAGTTTATATAAATGAAAAATAACTTTACAAAATATATTTATGAACAATGAAATCATATTTATATTTATAAATTATTAATTTCAATTATGATCACACTTCAAAAATATTTTTACATTGAACAAATATGTATAATGACTTGCAAATACACCCAATGTATGAAAATTCTATAAATACAATGTATATTTTCATTGATGTACATCATTTTTGAATTTCAAATACAGTATATCTGCCAGTTCAATGTATATAAAATTTCATATAAACAATAACATCACATCTTTTCTCAAAAGATAACTGTTTTAAAACATCAGTCAAAATATTTAATCCTATCAGCAGTAACTTCTAAATTTTTATTGTCTTTCATTATAGAAATTTTCAACTTAAATATATTAATTTATTTTTAATAAGAAAATGAATTTATAAATAAATACACACTTGGCATTCATTAAGTACTTTGGATTTTAATTCCATGGTTAATCATACTAACAGCTAATTCATATATTCTAGCTGCTATTAGTATTTCTCTTGACATAGATTTAGGCTATTCATTAAAAATACACTGCTCAAAGTAGAAACTGCTCTATCCATTATACGAATTAGGAGATATAACTGGTAAGTAAGATATGCAAAATAAAATTAATACTTAAATCATGAAGAAAAGGATTTAATGTCATTTTCCATGTTGCAGTACATTCAAGAAATGAAGATGTTTAGATCTCCTTTCCAATTTTATCAATGGTTAGGCTCATTTCAGAAGTATGATCAATCTTGCATACTGTTAGTCTATCTATATATTGAACATCAAATGTGAGAACAAACATCTGTGGTAGTAGGAAGGTACAGGTATTTATCATAGAGGGACATTGCAATTAAACAAATATGGTCTTGGACAGACCTCACTAGGCAAGGACAAAAAGCATCTGTTGATCAGACAATGAAACAAAAATCAGCAAAGGCAAGCTGTTAGATACCCTTGTGATGCCCCATTTGCCACAAGATAAAACTAAAGATAGAAAATAACAGTGGTGACAGGAATAGAACCATACGTTCAACAAAAAAAATCAGTCGGTCACAAGATTCTGTCATTATCGAAATGGCATGTTATTTCTCTGATTCTATGCATCCTTATGTAGATTGGCACTAGTTTTAAAAACTAGTTACCTCTTGTTCTCAATTTCAGCATGCTGACAATTTAACCAATATATGGATGAAATTTTACAGTTGTAATGTCATAACTTTGCATTCATTTTCAGCAGGATAATACTCTTAATAAGTTCAAAGAATGCAGTTTGTTTGTTTTTTTGTTACAAGTTATTTTTGAACTGTTCGTATTTTATATATCTATAGCACTACCAGATGAAACCAACAAGTATCCAATTAACATTACAGAGTTTTGGAGCCAGTAACTGCTACATACACTTTGAACATTATTAAAAATGTTTACTATCAATCCCATGTTACATCATTATTTTGTATGGTTGCTGCAACATGATTCTGTCTTCTCATCTGTTTAACTAATAATGTATTACTGTGGAAATTTAAATATCTTATTCATATGCTGTTCTGGGTACTAATAAGTTTTGACTCCCTTTGTGTAATTCCATCTAGCTGGAGCAATTTCTATATCAAGCAGTATATGATATTATTATAAAGGAATTTGTAAAATTTTAACTTGAAACCATCTCCAAACTTAAATTCCATAACATTGCAGCAGTTTCTTCATTACAGGCATGAGTTGCTGGAGCACATACTGAACAATCACTGAAAATATAAAAAAAAAAATTTTTTTAACAATATAACTTTGACAATGTAAAACTATACAATATAGCACATTACTAAAGCTAATACACTTTTTAATAATAAACTTGATACTCATTATTTTTTCTAATAAACCTAAGGCAAATAGATTAACAGGCTATCATTTATAGTATTGCATTACAGTACATTTTAAATGACTATCTCAAAATAATATCATGCTAAAATTGTCTACAAACATAGCATTGTTGTATTTGAAAAAAAAAATGTTCTCGTGTTGTAAAAGAGGAATGATTAAGTAATAAACATCAAATTAAGCAATAAATGTATTGACCTGAAATTGTTAGTCAGCATGATAAAATAATTTAAAGAACATTTTCGATATGATTCACTATGACTTCTTTATCAGAGCCAGGAATCTCTCGGCTACTATGCCCAGAGAAACCTGTTAGCCACCTTACCTTTCTATTCACCAACCTAAGTTATTCCCATATTCTTCCACAATATCATCCTTGTCTATTCTATGGCCTTTACATCTCGATCCCCTTTATCTTTTTCCAAACCTAGCATAAAAACCAAGTACTCACTTTCTGTATAATCACTTTGTTTATATTTATTCTTCTACAACTTCATTATTTATACCCTTTCTTGTAAGCATTTACATTCAATTAACAGATGACTAATATTTTCCATGCCTTCTTTGCATAACTTACAGACTAAATCATCCACATTCTTCCATTTATGTATATATTCCCTTGTTGCTAATGATCCTATTAAGCCTTAAACATTTCAACTACTTTCCTTGCTATTATCATAAATTAACTCACACCCAATATTCTGTTTACTTCTATATATATTTAAACTTTTTACTTTCCATTCTAGTTCTTCAACTATCTATTTTTTATTAATGCATCTATTCTATCCTATTCTTTGCCATTATAACACCCAATAATTCTCCTAACACAATCATTTCATCTTTTGTACAAGTACACAGAAAAAGTCTTTATCCTTATGCATACTGTACTACCTTTCTAACCCATCTTGTAGCCTGTCCTTTACTCAAAACCCAATTAAATACTATTTTGGCTATTCTCTTACTATCCATAAGTGGCAATCTACCGAACATTTTCATTTTGCTTTTAGCATCTCTCATATAAAAATTCCCATTTCTCCTTGAATTGCATTCTTTGTTGTCCATACATCTGCATCTAATGCATGTCTTCCTATTTCTCTTAGTACTTTTTCTAAGTAATCTAACATCTCTTTACTAACATATAATGCAGCATTACCATATGTTAACCCTGCTACTGCCACTCCATTCCATACAATTCTTGCTATATCATAATGATTATATGAAAACACTTAATTTCTTTATCAATCCCTTTCTTTTCTTTGCTTCATTTATCAATTTTTTCTCCCAATCATCCAAGTAATTTCTCTGATTACTTAAGATGACTCCCAAATAAGTATATCTATTCACCACATTAACTTTATATCCCCCAATAAAAATTCTTTCCCTTCATTATTTTTGATTTTGTTTCACTAAATTTAATTCCCATCTCTTTACCCATCCTTGCACATGTCTTCAGCATAACTTCATATCTTCCCTACTTTCTGTGCACAAGAAGATATCATCAGCAAATAAAAGACCTGATAATATATACATTCCCTTGCCATCTATTAATGGTATCTCTACCACTCTTCTTAATCTTTCTATTGCTCTCTCCATTTCTTTCAAATATAACAAAAACAAAATAGGTAACATAGGACATCCCTTTTATCCCACCCCATTTTTAGCTCTGATTCTATATTTCCTAATTGATACATATAATAATTATTTTCATACAATCTCTTAATAAAATCCACTAAAGCTCCATTCCCAAATTTCCTAAACTTACCCATAATCTATTTATATTTATTCTATCATATACCTTTTTTATATCTATAAAGACAATATATAACTGGCTATCTGAATTCCTACTCATATCTATAAGTTGTGTGACTACAAACTATCTCCTATACGCTTATTTTGAAATTTATTAAACTTACCCATAATCTATTTCTATTTATTCTACCATATGTCTTTTCTATATCCATAAAGACCATAAATAACTGTCTACCTGTATTTCTACTCGTATTTATAAGTTGTGAAACTACAAACTATCTCCTATACACTAATGCAATCAAAAATCTCCTTGCATTTCTCCCACCATATTATTTTCTTCCATCCATTTTGCGACCCTTCCAGCCATCATTTATATAACACTGACATTACCACTATCAGTCTATAATTGTTTAACTTTATATAATTCTTACCTTTTCCTTTAAATAATAGCCTTACTCTTGTATTATGCCAGTTATTTGAAAATTCTTTCTTCGTACCATCTTATTAAAACATAATAATATATTTAATTTTGTCCTATTTCTTAAATTCATTACCATCTCTGCTGCCCATCCTCCACTTTTCAATTTCTTCCCTGCTTCATTCAATTCATTTTGTGTAATACTAATATTTCCATTACTATGTGCTTTTATGTTTGTTATCCACTTTGTCCTTCACATCTAACATCTTTTCTATATTCATTACATACTTATTTAAGATTTCTCTAATCCTTCTCTAGAACTACATTCTTTTTCCTCATCATTTAGTAATATTATTTCTTCTTTACATTCCTTTTAATATATTTCCAATTTTTTTTTCTCCCATCTCTTCCCCGTTTATTAATATCCTCCAATAATTTAATATTTAATTTCATTCTCTCTCTATGATTATCTATTTTAGCCAATTCTTTTTTAAAAAATAATTTTCACATTTAACATTAACATCTTTTTCATTCTCTTTGTTTTTAATAGCACATTTATATTCTCTACATGCTTTTCCTCTCTTTTACACTTTACTAATACTCACTTTTCTATAATTTTTATTCTTCTGAATATCTTCACCTAAAATCCTATTTGTCATTTTTTCTACTAACCACACCAATCTTTATATTCATCCCCAATAAACTCTTCCATGATTTCTTCTACTTTATTTTACAGTCTTCTACCTTATTCTTATTATTCACTCTCCATCCACATCTTTCACCAACTTTTCTATTTTTTTATTATTATTTTCCAACACATTATTAACCATTTCTATTATAAAGAAATTGTGATCACTATTACATACACTCCATTATCAAACGCTTGAATTTTCTGTACTTTATTCATTCCCTCTTTCTCTATTAATACATAATCTATTGTGTGAAATATATTATTTCTAGACCATGTGTATTGCACCTCATAAATATGTGATAAATTTCCAATGATCAAATTCATTCCCTGACAAAAACTTTTGATGTGATGCAATGAGACGCACTGTGGCTTCTTTTTTAAAGTCAAGAATCTCTCAGCCACTATTCCCAGAGAAACCTATTGATCATCTTACCTTCCCTTTCCATTCCTTACCCTGTTTTCCCATATTCTTCTCTATCCTGCTCCATCCCATTTCCATAACATGATCATGGCTTTTATATCTAAACCACTCTTACCATTTCCTAAACCCAGCATAAAAACCAAGAACTCACTTTCTGTATAATCACTGTGATTATATTTATTCTCCCACAACTTCATTATTTGTACCCTTTCTGCTTGCAGGCATTTACATTCAATTTACAGATGCCTAATATTTTCTATGCCTTCCTTACATAACTTGCAGACTAAATCACCCATATTTTTAATATTTTCCCCCACAACAATGCCACCTAGTGCAAGCTTTAGTATTCAATAGATGCTAGTACTTTACAATCCCTATCCAGTGCTTTATTATCCAATATCTCCAGATTAATTTCTAGTTTATGGCTTTTATTAGTGAAAAGCTTTGGATCTGGGAGCAGTGCACTTTGATCTTTGCAGACATTTAAAATGTAAAACCTAAATATAACTATTTTGTGGAATCCAAAATGCACAAGATTACTCATATTATGCTAATATTATATAAAAAGCAATATTTACAGTTGATATTCCTAATCTTCAGAAACATTCTAATGAATTTAAATTAGAACTGACAAATAGGTTTCAAGTGTTAGGAGATTTTGAACATGATACAGATTTGAATGAAATTAATATGAAAATAACTGATACACTTTTAAAAACTGCAACAAACATAGCTGGTAGAAAAAAGCAGCAATTGACTAATAAAATTTCTACTGAGACTAGAGAATTTATAAAGAAAAGAAGGAATATGAAGATATACAAAAATGATGTATTAAAAAGAATTGAATATCTCGAATTTTGTAAAATGGTACGGAAAAGAGTTGAAAATGATATAAGAAAGTATAACTGTGAAATAGCAAGGAAAGCTGTAGAAGAAAATAAAAGTCTCAAAAATGTTAAACAACATTTTGGTATTGGTAGGAAATTTATATCTGCAGTAAGAAAAAAAGATGGAATTATTACTAAAAAGAGAGATGACATCATGAAATTGGTAGAAGATTTTTATCAAGAATTATATAGTAATAAAGAACAAGTACCTCCTATATCTATTACATCTTCCGAATTGCCCAGAATTTTAAATGAAGAAGTGAGACATGCAATTAAGTGTATGAAGAAAGGAAAGGCTCCAGGAAATGATGGAATTATAATTGATATATTAAAAGAAGCAGGTGAAGAAATAGAAACAATTTTAGCAAAGTTATATACCAAATGTCTAAATGATAAAGATGTACCGGAAGATTGGAAGAATGCAGTAATAATATTAATATTTAAAAAAGGTGATAAAGAAGATATTAGAAATTACAGACCTATCAGCCTTTTATCAGTTTTATATAAAATTTTTACCAAGATAATTACAACTCATCTACAGAGAACTTTGGATTTCCACCAACCAAGAGAACAAGCTGGATTTAAAAGTGGTTTTAGTACAATAGATCATATCCAGGTATTGAGAGAAGTCATAGAAAGGTCAAACGAATATGAGTTGTCTTTATGTTTTGGATTTGTAGATTATGAAAAGGCATTTGATTCTATACACATTTCTTCAGTGATTAAAGCATTGGATCATCAAAGTATAGATCCAGGATATTGTCATATTTTAAAGAATATTTATAAAAATGCAACAGCAACAATTAGATTACATAATGATACTGGAAAAATCAACATTGAGAAAGGTGTAAGACAAGGTGACTCCATATCTCCAAAACTTTTTACAGCAGTGCTGCAAGAAGTATTTTGTGGATTAAAATGGGAAACGAAAGGAGTGAAAGTAAATGGAGAGTATTTAAGTCATTTAGATTTCGCAGATGATGTAGTTGTTTTTTCAAATAATGCTTCAGAGCTGCAGGAAATGTTGCAGGAGTTAGCAGATGAAAGTAGAAAAGTAGGACTAAAGATAACTGTTAAAAAGACTAAAGTAATGTTTAATCGATTTGCTCAAAATATGAAAATAAAGATTGATTATGATGAATTAGAAGAAGTTAACAGTTACAAATACCTTGGTCAGATTATTAATACAGATGGAAATATAATGGAGGAAATTAATCATAGAATTAAACTTGGTTGGAGTGCTTTTGGTAGAAATAACTTGATACTAAAAGGAAATATGCCTATGTGTTTGAAAAGGATGGTTTTTAACAAATGTGTTTTACCAGTTCTTACTTATGGATCTGAGACTTGGACACTTAATAGAAGAGCAATACAGAGACTTCAGACCACTCAAAGGAGTATGGAGAGGTGTATGTTGGGAGTAACAAGAAGAGATCGAAAACGCAATGTATGGGTAAGACAACAAACAGGTGTTACTGACCTTATTGAAAAAATTAAAAGATTGAAATGGAGTTGGGCTGGACATATTGCTAGAAGAGATGATAATAAATGGACAATTGAAATTTTCAACTGGATTCCAAGAGAATGTAAAAGACCCAGAAAGAGACCACATGTGAGATGGATGGATGAAATAAGAAAATGTGCAGGGGTGTTGTGGAGAAGAGAAGCTAAAGATCAGAGAAGATGGATTAAACTTGAAGAGACCTTCATCCTGCAGTGGATTGATAATGGTTGATGATGATGATGATATAAAAAAAAATCAAATTGGAAAAAATAACTCTTCTTAATACACTCCTTTGAAATATATTGAATTGTCAACAATCTTTTTTTTTTTAATTCTTTATATAAATATACAATATTTAAATACAAGTATATTGCTTATATTGAACATAATGTAATTTAGTAGAAATTTAATCTCGGACTTTCAACCTCCCTACAGCTATCTACTACATCTTATACAAATGATACACATGCTCACATACACGTGGAAAAGATAAATGATTTCTAATATAAGTATATGAAAAAGATAAATGATCTTCAATATACATATTTCACATATATATATTAGAGATCATTTATCTTTTTCACATGTATGTGGTCATGTGTATTGGTTGTATAAGATGGAGTGGACAGCTGTAGGAGCTTGAAAGTCTTGAGTTCAAATCCCTTCTAAATCATATAAATATACTTATAAAACAATGCAATTATTTAAACTTGCAATAATACTATATATATATATGACTATTATAAAATAAATTACATATAGAAATCAAGCTGTATCCATGATATTTAGTTCAAAACCAATTTTCAGAAAGTAGTAAACTATATAATGTGTTTTTAACATATATATATATGTGTGTGTGTAGATGTTATAAATTTACAATTAAAATATGTATATATATATAAAATAAATTATAGTAATTCTGCCATATCCATGATACCTGATTCTAAGCCATGTCACAGATACCAAAATTTGTGAATGGTGGCAAACTATATTATAATAGGTTAGCATAAGTATGTGTGTGTAGGCATTATAAATATATGCTGAAAATATGTATAACACACATTTATAAATAGTTTTGTGTACATTAAAATATATAAAATTATTATTTTTAATTATTAATTTCTAATTTTTTATTTATTATATAATATTTTTCTGAATTTCTGATAACCAAGACCACTGATAAAGAGATTATTGATATGCAGAAAATGCTGTACTTTAAAAGAAGTTATGGCGGTAAAATAAAAATAATCCAATGATGAGTATATTCAAGTACCAAAAGTGGTAAGTTGAGCTAAAGATTCTATTGACCAAAGCTCAAACTGTTCTTTTTGATTCTTAAAAGCTGTATAACTTTTCATGCAAAAAGTATATATATATGACTACATATATTTTTAAAATCTTTATTGTACCTAGTAAATGTTTATAATTTAGAATAGTATTTTTAATCTTATTAACACATGCATTATTATTCTTAAGCCCATGAATTTCTGGCATAATTTACAACTGTAAAAGGATTGAATAGGATTATGTGTTAGAATAAATTAGAATGTTGTTTACAAATACAGAAAACTTTTACATGGGAAGCAAATTACTGTAATCTGAAATGGAAGTTGATTATGAGAAATGAAAAAAAAAAAAACTCAAAGAATGCCGTGAAGATTTAAATAGTCATAATATGAAGCCTCATTGGAAAAATTATTTGTATTGAAAAAGTAATGTGTATATGCAAATAATATTAATAAAGACAAAAAGAAGTTTGTGGCTTCTTTTTTTTCAAAAAAATTTACATGGTTGCTTTAATAATCTGAGAAATATTTTAAAAACAATAGTTAGTTATATGATTTTTTATTATAAAACTCAACTGCAAATAAAGTATAATTTCTTAATTCAGTAGCTGCCTGTTAAATAATACTGTAATGGGATAATAGCAATATTTATTGGGTGTACTATATTGTTGAGAAATAATTAATTGATGAAATTAAGTAGTATATTCTGATAGTATTATGCTTAAGAATTACTTATACAGTGAGTCTAAGATTTTTCACATTCTTAAGGACACTTGAAATCTCAGCAGTTGTATATACTTGTCATTTTCTGTAAAAATACACCCCCCCCCTCCATTTAGTTGTAAAAAGGACTGGGGGTGGGGGTCTCGTAAATTATAAAATATGGAATTTGACTAAATATTAATAAAATACACATGGCATAAAATATATGGCATATAAAATCTAATAATAATTTTAGAACAAGAAAACCTTACAAATAATGCCCCATGCAACACAAAATGTTCTATAGTGCTAAATAATATTTCATTTACAAAAATAACACATTTATAGATACTTCATTATATAATTATTTAATTATATTAAACTTTGCATTATGTTCATTTATTGTTTATAAGATTCAAAAACTAGACAAGCGTTGTTAGCCAAGAGGTCAGCGCAGTCGCCTTGCAAGCAAGTAGTTGGTTGCAGACGGTTGTGGGTTTGCCTCCCGGTCGATGCTATGACATATGGAAAAAAAAAAAAGGATTCAAAAACTAAAGCAATAATTTCCTTAGAAGTACTGTTTCACTCAGATCCATTTTAAAAATAAATGCCAAACACACAAAGATTTGCTTAACCACTTGTCTACCTTACGCAGTTTAATAAAGTGATAGAGACAGACTTTATTAAATGTTCATATAGTGATGTTCTGACACCACAAGTGGCTAAACATTACATAATATCCTAAATAATTAACTATTTGATTATTATTATCATCATTTATTGTCTTTCTCCACTAACAATTTAGAATTGTTATTGCCATTCTACTTCCTTCATCCTAAAAATAAAATCTGGAAACAAACAAAAAATGCCTGTTTAAGAAAAAAATGGATATTCAATCTTATTAATCATTTAATCTGAATTATAAGCCCTATGATGTAAAATTTAATCAATCCACCCTAACTTTTAGAAGAATAAATTTACCTTTCCACATTTGTAATGTTTGGTAGAGACTACCAAACCAATTTTATTGTTTATAAGAATTACATGGGGGATTACATTTTGCAAGATTACCTGCAGCTATATGATTCACAAATACTGAAACAGTAAGGTCTGCTTTGCAGATCTTCGTTTCACCTTTTCTCACCTACTTCCTACCCTCATACCTTAGTTTGAACCCCAATCTATCGTAGTGTGTCTGCAATACACTTATATACCGAAAATCCCGCCTAATTTTAAACCACGAGCACAATGCTCGTATTATATATATAACTTCTTCCCAAATAAAATAAAATATTATGAGATTATGTATGTTCACATAATTTTGATTTATTAAAAAGTAGATTATATAAGTCGTAATTGCGCACACACTATGATATCCATTTTAAAACATATCAAAATTATAAATTGTTAAAGTTATTTTGTTTGAATCTATTTACAAATATATTACCGTCGTAATATATTTTGATTTAAAATAAAATTCATTTAGTAAATATTCGTTTAGTAAATAGATTCAAATATTGCAATTTAAAAAGTAAAATCATTTTCTTTAAGTTAATAAAAGTTATTCCAAATATTTCTGTTAAAATAAATGAGAGACAATAGTTTAATTAGTAAATGTTGTATAAGTTTATCTAAAAACAGCAGATGTCCACTTAATGTTTTCTTTAATTAATAAAAGTAATTTTAACTAAATCTAGTTTGTAATTCGAATGTCGACAGGGAAATTAACAAAAGAAATTAATTAATGTTGAATTCCTTTAGACATTCCGATGATTTAATTACAGCTGATAAGTCCGATATTTTTGTAATGCTCCAGGGCAGTTCTATTGTCAAATTCTACTATAAAAAGGAGGTTTTTCTTTTGTTCTCCAGTTAGTTGTTTTTTATTCTTCTGATGTTTCTAAGAGAAATCATTCTAAGTTCTATTCTAATAATTTGCTAACCTTGACATGACAGAGTAGAGGCGTTAAGATGGCTATGTCCCCCTCGGAATAGCCAGCCGCTGCTCCATACCATCGAAAGCTATCACAAACCCCGGAACTGCTGCTGCCGCTGCCAAAAATATGAACATTCCAGATTTTGCTGCTGAATTATAAAACCTGCCGAACATCTACCTGCAAATGCGTCTCCAGAGGTAACCTAAATTAACCCAAGAGCTCTTGTGATTCCTAACTAACATGCTATAGCTATTTAAAATTGTTTTCCTTATATTTCACATAACTTCATTATGTATTTCTTTAATGTGTTTAAATATACTCAACATTTTGCTCTATCCTTGGGTTAATATTTTCTATTTATAAAGCTTTCTTTTATTTTATTATGATAATGTGTCAGAATCGTCTTTGACCGAGTGAACTATTCCCTCTATTGAAAGTAAGACGCCGCTATTAAGGCATATTTTAAATTTATAATTTTCCAATTTTATTATCTTGCAAATCACTCGTTCGAGGGCGATTCTTTTCTTTAATATAATATAATCACATAGTTTAAAATCTACATGTTATTGATTTTAATCTAATATAAGAGTATGTGCGAAGTCAATGATTAAATGTGTCCCCTAATGCATGATTGCATATATAAATCTATACTTACTTTTCAAACCCGCAAGCATGCATTTTCTTATTTTAATTACCGTGTTCTACTTTAGTTATAAAGTTCATCATTGACGTCGAGAATGTGCGGACCCTTTTAAATGAATTTCGGGGAATTTGATTGGGCATTTCTCTTAATCCAAGTAAAACCCATTCAGTATGTTTTATATACTCTAGTCTTGTATTGCTGGTACATGAATTGGTTGTTGAGACTGCTTTGTTTTATTTTTCCAAGGATTCTTTACACAGCTAAGGCCGTTCTCTCCAAGCTTGCGGTTTCCAGGCAGAGGGTGTCCCAAATGACACCCCTGGGAATTAAACGCAATCGTCATACAGTCGCTAAGTTTCGGCTGTTCGTCAAAATACTTTCCTATGGGTTAGCGGCGAGATGCCCTCCGTAATTATTCCGGATCTTCAATATTGTTTTATTTTATATTTATTTTACAAAGCATCCGTGACTTAAATGTGTCACACCCTCCAACTTTAATAAATTCATTATCAGCAATACTGACCTCCCAATACAAATCTATTATTATTATTCTCAAATAAATGCTTTGATCCCATTCCCACGTTGTTGCTTAGTAAGCTTTAGTCCGTGCTATTCTCGAAATCAATAAATATTGTCGAACACTTAATTTCAAATATTTTCTTAAACTTGTATAATTACTCAAAGCACCTCGCACATATTCCTATCTCGTCAAGCACATTATCGTAATGCTATTAGCCCGAGGAATAGAATATATCACTTTGCTTTAAAACCATTTTGTTATTTATTGGAATATAATGCCAACAATTATTTAATACGCGTCCCTGTCTCATATAAGCAGATAGTGGCGTTATATATATATTTATATAAATAAATTGTGTGAAATTATTTAAAACTAAATTTGATCTCTTATTTTATTTGATTCCTATCACTATCTCGGTCTATATATATATTTTCTGCATTTCTTTCGTAAATCCATAGACGTTAATTAGCCACCCAAACTTCTTTTAGTATAGAGTCTTTTGTTTCTCCCTGACCACCAGGCACCGGTCAAAGGTCATACTAGTAGTGGCATCAGATGCGTTGTCACGTAGATGGCGCTGTGAAATTTGGGCTTTAGATTCGAACTTAGTATATCTAGAAGGCAACCCCTCCTAGAATGTTCAGTTTCGTGTCTGGGGTTTGAATTCTGCAGTGTGTTAGCGAGATAGACGATTCTGACCGTTACAATACATTCTCTTCTTTATCCATCTATGGTTTCAAGAATCATATATTACATCTACAATGCCCTTATCTAGTAAAAATTTGCTAGACCCTAATATTTCCAATCATTCCTTCAAATCTAACAATTTGCAAATGGCCCACCTATGCTCATGTAGACTTTTTAGTAATTAAGTTTTATTTGAATACAAATATAATGTATATACTTAACTTTGATGTAATTAGAGGGGATTTGAACATAGACTTTCAAGAGCTCTTCAGTCATCCACTCTATCTTATAGAACCAACACATATGATCACATACATGTGAAATAGATAAATGATCTCAAATATACATATTTCATGCTGAATCAATACTCATCAGTTGGTCTGGATTATCATCTCCCAACTATTGCTAAAATAAAAATCTTGGAATACACAGTGATTGAATGCACTTTCCCAGTAGGTACAGACTTTTTAATGACATACATTGATTTTCATACCTGAATATATTTTATATTAATAAATTTTATCAATAATGCCATTCTAATGCTTAAATATGTAAGTGTATGTAATAGAGAGAAAGAATTATTTACCTAAAATAATGTCCTGATAAATCTTCTATATCAGCTACAGCACAGTATACACTAGTCTGTGCACCTTCTTCGGGAGTTTTCATAATTAAAAGTACAAAAGGTCTTGTCAACCACCAACGCCATCTAGGAACTGTTAATACTGCATGTCTTGTTAGTTCTGTTTTTACCACACCAGGATGAAGTGCAAATACTGATACACCAGTACCTATTGGTTTTGATTTTATATACAGAAAGAAAAATACAATTAAGAAATAGCAAGATAAATTTCATAATATAGTAAGAACCATTTTAATCATTAAATTAATATGTGATAATTTTAAATTGGTAATATGAACATTTATTTTCGTTTTTGAATATATATATATATTATTTACACTCACTCATCACTTTAGAAAACAATGGCAAGAGATGCTATAATATGTGATAGTTTGGACTAAATGACAAGCAGTGTTTCATATCAAAATATGTTTAAAAAGAGCAAAGTTGGTTGGAGCATTGAAAGGTTCAATTGGTTTGAGCATTACTATAAAATTCGATATTCAAAAATCTAAAGGTCTAAGTTTGACTAATGCTAGGATTGTCACTGGTCAGTAACCAACAACTGGAAAAAAGTGGAGAATAATATCACTCTAAATCCTGTGTAATCTATTAACTTGTGCCATCTTTGTGTGTTATTACTAACAGTTGTTTATATTTGGAAAAATTTAAACAAAGTTTAAAATTTTCTAGACATTCAAACATTTAAAGATAGATGATGGAAATAGTCCAACATATCACATATATATACATCTGCTCTCATCCTTTTTATTTCTTAGACTTCATTATATTTTGAGTAATAGATTTTTTCATGTGTGTGTTGCTATCAATAATAATAAATCTTGCAAAAAAAAAAAGTAAAACAATAATATGTAAGAATCACTTAGTTATTTATATTTTTAAAAAACTAATTGCTATATAGTAAATGAGTTAACAAAAATATCGAGAGCTAATAAATGATTTATTTTTTAATTTTGAAGGATCTCTTACCTCGTAATCTTCTAGCAAGTTCTTGAGTAAAAAGAATATTAGCTAATTTGCTTTGTGCATAAGCCTTCATAGGGGCATAATCATTTTCCAAATTAATATCATCAAAATGAATTTTACCCCCTAAAATAAAATTATTAAACATAAATACAGAATAATATATGTGCAGCCTTCAGTATGGCTTATAAAAATCACATTAAACAAAAAAACTTAAAATATTTTGTTATTTAAAATTTGGCAAAATTATATTTTTCAAACAAAATGAAAAGCATTAGCTTTCACGTGTTTTTTTTTTTATGTTTACATCTTCTATACATTTTTTTTCCTTTTATGACTTCCTGCTTTATTTTTCCAAATTCTATATTTTCTCATTTTTTCTTTTACTTTTCCTTCTCTTTTCTATCATCTTTAGAATTGCTTTAGTCATTCTATTTTCTTTACCAAAATTGTTCTGCTACTGAAGTTATTTCTTTTTTATATATTATTTTTCACCAATTCTGGCTATCTTCTATTTCCATAATTTCCTCTGTTATAGTTTTGTTCAAAAATGTTTTAAATTTATTTTGTCTTTATTTAAATTTAGCCAGGTTCAATTTCTTTTTATCAGGAGTTGATATCTTTCTCTAATCATTATGATATTTATATGATAAAACCAAAAAAGCAGCATATAATATCTGCTTACACATTACTTTTAAGTAGCAAATCTATTTTTTCTATTCCAGTTCTGCCACCTAGTGTAAGCTTGGGTAATTTCAGGTTGATAGCTTGATAATAAAAAAAAAAAGAGTAAAAGATAGTTTCTGGAGAAGATCTGAGAAATCTAAATACAGTACTCTAGATCCAGATTCAAAACTCACAAATGAAAGCCATAAGCTAAAAACTAATTTGGAAGATGGATAGGACAAACTTGAATAAGAATTTATCAAGCACTATCAATTAGCATCTATTGATTACTCACCTTACACTAGGTGGTACCATCAAAATAGAGAAAAAGATTACGAGATGCCAGTGTCAAATTTTCAGGTATATTAAAAGATCTTGTTATCTATAGTTGTTGAAAAATGCCAAGTTATAATAATATTTAAGACTTCTGCACATTCTATTAATCTTTTATTTCTATGGTTTATGTTTCCAGTTTAAAGGTTCCAACTTTTTCTCTCATATTTTCCCTCTCCAACTATTATGCCTATCTGCCATAATGATAATGCCATGCTCATCAATTTCATTAATATTTATTCTACTATAGAGCCCATACATTATCTATATCCAATCATTTGATAGTCTGAGGTAACTAAATAAAATAATATGAAAACTATGGTTCTTGGAACAATTCTTATGTTAATTATTATAGTTTCTTCAATCCACCACCATAAGATTGTCTTTCACTACACTATCATATACCTGTTATTATATATACCCACTCTGCTTATAGTGCAAATCTTGCTTCATCTAATCTGTAGAATTCGGTATTATTATACTACAATATTCAGATCTGAAGATTCTGCTCTCTGGTGATTTAATTTCCTCCATTTCATATGAGGTTTTTCTTTTTAAATTTCTGGCTTAAATTTATATATACATCAACAACAATATTAAAAAAACAAAACAAATGCACTGTGAAAGCTTATTTTTTCACTATACATTCAATACATAAAATGAAATAAATTAAAGAGAAGCATTTTCTAGTAAGTGAACTGCATGAGATGATTTGTGTAAATATATTTATTATAATATAATACAAATAAAATGTTCATTAATTAAAAACTATTATAATAATAATAAAAATAATAAATATAATAGTAATTAACTATTATATACAGTCTTTCAATCCACAGCAATTCCTTAATCCTCCTCAACTGCCGTTAAATTTAACAGCAGTTGAGGAGGGTTAAGGAATTAATCAAAAGTACTTCTGTGGATTGAAAGACTAAAAATATAATAGTTACTTACCATTATATTTATTATTATTATTATAATATATATAAATTTTTTTCTAATAATTTTAATAAGCTTGGAAATAAATTATGACTATTAAATATATAATACTGAGAATATAAACTTATTAACAAAACAATTGAATCTGAATACAGTACTACAATAATTTATTTTTATCTGACCAATAGATTGGCAATGATATAAGAAAGTGGATGCTGTTTATTAATTTGTTAAAAACTAATATTTTGGGAATCTGCCTTGTGAATTATTTAGACTTAGTGAATGTATTTGTGGTTCAGAGATTGATTTATTGTAATCATTACAAAATTCATCTCTAGACTAGCTTTTTTAAAATCTTTTCCTCATAAAGTTGGAATAGCCATACTTATTTACAAGTGGCTGCTGCTAGAGATATTCAGACTTGTATCTCATAAATAAGTTTATAAAAGTCTTTTATGTATTACAATGGATATATTTATGTACATTCAAATGTAATAACATAAGATCATTCAATAACAAATATATTATTATAATAAATAAATGCTTCTATCAGTAACATTATCTTACTTTCTTCAGTATGAATGCAAGTATATTATATATACTTTTAATCTAGACAGGATTTGAACCACAGATTTTCAATGATATGGACAGTTGAAAAGTTGGCGAGTGGAAAGGATTAAAGCCTGTCCATTAAAATTTGAAGATTTGCTATCTTAATATAAACCGAGCACTGACTATATATGTATGTGGGAGATGATGATCTGGACAAACTGATGATCGCTGGATCATCTGAACCAACTGATGAGCACTGGTTTAGCATGAAATATATATATTGGAAATCATTTATCTTTTTCGGATGTATGTGGTCAGGGAGTGGATGACCTAAGGAAGCTTGAAAGTCTGGGTTCAAATCCCTTCTAATTATATATGTATGAGAACATTACATAATATAGCAGCATGTAAATTGATTTGTTTTTTTTTAATTATAATTTTGTATATACATACATTAAATACAATAAAAATGTCCATATTATTTATGCACTGACAGTATACATATAATGCTCTATCATTTTGTATAACGCTCTATCATATACAGTAATATATGCGCTACATTCATATAAATTTACACTGAAGAGCATAATAGATAGCTGAAAAAATTTTTAATACATATTTGTTGTTGAATAATCTTGAATAATCTATTTATACGTTATTTTTTTATTTATATTCAAAAAGAAGCTACAACACAATATTTTATATAATTATTCCTATTTTCTGATAAACCTAAAAATATATGGGTGTGTATGTTGGTAAAATAGGTAAAACTCTCTCCATACAGTAGTGCCACTCAAAGCAAGACGAAGTAACCAATGTGGCACTACTGTATGGAGAGAGTTTTGCCTATTTTAACAACAGTTATGAGCAAGCATAAAAAATAGTGATCATGTGATGTCTTAAGGTGTGTGTATGTTGGCATATATATTTATAAGTTTATTTCAATTTTGGTAAAATTAGCATTATTGGTTTAGCATGATTTGCAAATAAATACTTTACTATTTTTATTTTTTTGTTTTAAGAATAATTTCTAATATCCATTTTTATAGACATGTTTAATCTTTTGGTTATAGTCTTATAGATGTGATGTGATGTATTATAGCTTCTCCTTAAACGAAGTCAAGAATATCTCAGCAATTATGCCCAGATAAACCTGTTAGCCACATTATTTTACATTCCCCACTTTAAATTTACCCATAATCTGCTCTATCCCATTTCCACAACATAATCTTTGTCAACTCTATAACCTTTATATCTAAATCCCCCTTATCTTTTCCCAAACCCAGCATAAAAACCAATAATTCACTTTCTGTATAATCACTCTTTTCATATTTATTTTTCCACAACATTATTATATGTACCCTTTCTGTTTTCAAACATTTACATTCAATTAAAAAATGCCTAATATTTTCTATTCCTTCCTTACATAATTTACAAAAATAAATCACCCATATTTTTCCATTTACATGTATATTCTTTTGTAGCTAAAGATCCTGTTCGAGCCTTAAACAATAAACTACTTTCCTTACTATTATCATATATTAACTCACACCTAATATTCTGTTTATTTCTATATATATTTAAACTCTTTTTACTCTCCATACTATTTCTCCATCTCCCTAACTCCCTAGTCTTTATTAATAAATTTATTCTTTTATCCCATTCCTTACTACTATAACACTCAATAATCCTCTTAACATAATCATCCCATCTTTTGTACAAATATATTGATATAAATTCTTTATCCAAATCTTTTGCATACCGCATTATCTTTCTCACCCATTTGTTACATGCCCTTTACTCATAAACCAATTAAATACTATTTTAGCTATTCTTTTATTATCCATAAACTGCAATCTACCAAACATTTTCATTTTACTTTTTGCATCTCTCATATGAAAACTTGACCATCCCATTTCTCCTTGAATTGCCTCCCTTGCTGTCCATACTTCTGCATCCAATGCATGTCTTCCTACTTCCCTTTGAGCTTTTTCTAAGTAATCTAATATCTTTTTACTAACATATAATGCATCATTACCATATGTTAACCCTGCTACTGCAACTCCTTTCAATATAATTCTAGCTACATCATATTTATTATATGAAAATACTGTTAATTTCTTTATCAATGCCTTTCTTTTCTTTGCTTCATTTATCAATTTTTTCTCCCATTCATCCAAATAATTTTTCTGATTACTTAAAATAATGCCCAAATAACTATATCTATTCACCACACTTAACTTAATATCTCCCAATAAAAATTCTACATCTTCTCTTTCTCCAGTATTAACCATCATTATATTTGATTTTTCTTCACTAAATTTAATCCCCATCTCTTTACCCACCCTTGCACATGTCCTCAACATAACTTCCATATCTTCTCATTTTTCTGCACACAAAAATATATCATCTGCAAAAAAAAGACCTGACAAAATATATACTCCCTTACTACCTATTAACGATATCTCTATCTCTCTTTCTATTGCTCTTTCCATTTCACTCAAATACAACACAAACAAAATAGGTGACATAGGGCATCCTTGCCTTAGTCCCACACCATTTTTAACTTTAATTGATTCTATATTCTCTAATTGATATATATAATATAGTTTTTCAGAAAATGAACTAAATGAGGTAGAGAAGAAATTGAAAAGTGGGAAGGCAAGAGGGTTAGATGGATGGGCAGCAGAGATGGTAATGAATTTAGGATATAGGGCAAAAGTAAAGTTATTATCCTGTTTTAATAAAATGGCACATAATAGTTTTCCCAAGTAGTTGGAGTAATACAAGAGTAAGGTTATTATTTAAAGGAAAGGGTAAGGATCATAGAAAGTTGAATAATTATAGACCGATAGCGGTAACATCAGTTTTATATAAAGTTTTCTCATATATGGTGGTTAGTAAAGTTGTAAAATGGATGGAAGGGAATAATGTAGTGGGGGAAATGCAAGGAGGTTTTAGATTAGATAGGCATATAGGAGATAGTTTATTTGTAGTTACACAACTTATGGATATGAGTAGGAATGCAGATAAACAGTTATATATGAGTTTTATAGATATAGAGAAGGCATATGATAGAGTAAATAGAAATAGATTATGAGTAAGTTTAGCAAATTTGGGAATGGATGAAGCTTTAATAGATATTATTAAGAAATTATATGAAAATAATTCTAGTAATGGGAATATATCATTCACATCTAATATCTTTTCTATATTCATTACATAACTATTTAAGATTCTCTCTAAATCTTCTCTAGAGCTACACTCTGTTCCCTCATCATCTAGTAATACTAACTCTCTCTCCCCTACATTTCTCCTTTTAATATAATTCCAAAATTTTTTACTCCCATCTCTTCCACTTTTATTAATATCCTCCAACAATTTACTATTCAATTTCATTCTCTCTCTATAAATATCTATTTTAGCCAACTTCTTCTTTTCTAAGTACTTTTCCCATTTAGCATTAATATCTTTTTCACTTTCCTTATTCTTAATAGCACACTTATATTCTCTACATACTTCTTTCCTTTCTTTTACACTTTTACTAATTCTCATTTTTTTATTACTTTTATTTTTCCGAATATTCTCACCTAAAACCCTATTTGCCACTTTTTCTACTTCTTTACACCAGTCTTTATACTCATCCCCAACCCACTCTTCCATTATTTCTTCAACTTGTATTTTATACTCTTCCAACTTATTCTTATCATTCACTCTCCACCCACATCTTTCACTATTATTTCTACTTTTACTTCTATTCTCCATCACATTACTAACCATTTCAATTACAATGAAATTATGATCACTAGTGCATACTTTTTCTTCCTTATCAAACACCTTAATTTTCCGTATTTTATTTATTCCCTCTTTCTCTACCAATACATAATCTATTGTGTGAAATATATTATTTCTGAACCAAGTGTATTGTCCCTCATAAATATTTAATAAATTTCCAATACTCAAATTCACTTTCTAAAACACATAAAAATGCCGTTTCCGCGGCCGACACGTTCAAACCCGCGTTTTCTATAATACAACTTTTTTGTTGTGCTACAGATTGCAGGCCGCTATGTCGCGTCGCAGTACAGCATTACGTCACATCGCAGCAAATAAATTTGGCGAACTCGCGCAGTTTATACAATTGTTACGACTTGGTAAGAGGGTGTGTGTATTTGAATTAGATGGAATTGTTGTTTTGATTGAATTTTTTTTTTTTTTTAAAGTATTGAAACGTTCAGATTTTCTAAAGTAATAATTATCCAGCTCTTTACACCGTACTATATTGAAGTTTTAAGTGGGAAAATGTTGACAAGATATATGTGTAAAGTGAGTTGGAATTAGGTAACGCGTCAGGTAACGTACTGTTCATAACATTCCACGAGACAAACAATTTTCTACCATGTGTTTATTTTTGAAGTGAAAAATAGCGGTAACACAAAAATATCCAGTAAGAAAAGTATAATTCTACACTTTTTTTTTAAATTTCATAAAAAGCATATATTAGAAACATGGTTAATAAGTAAAGAAGACATTTGGTAAAACTGACTTTTAGCTACCCGAACCATTCGCCCTCTATTTTTAAAAAACTGAACTACTTTTTCCCCTCTAATAACTGTATCCAAATTTAATAAGTGTATGTAACTATATCTAAGTGTAAATGTTAATAAAAAAAAAAAGAAAAAAAAACTTACATTTACATGCGTATTTTTCACTTATAGCGGTCTTCGCTGTATATATAACTGTAAATAAATTAACTATAAATAGAGTGGAGATAGACACAATTAGAAAGATCCAACTTTAAATCAGTTTATCTAACAAGAAATAAACTCTGGCATTTTACTGGTCGTATAATACATCTATTAAAATGATCGTTCGCGAGACGGAGGTCAGCGAACGAGTGATCATGTTGACCCGGATGACGAGGTTATACACACCAATAATGTTGAAAATCTGTGGATGAGAGCAAAGCGTAAGCTAAAATACCAATTTGGGACAAGCAGACCTTTGTTCTCATCCTACCTGCAGGAATTTTCTTTTAGAAATCTGCACGCACACGACGACCTCTTCGTGCATTTCCTCGTTTGTGTGGCTTCCAACTACTCCTAAAAATGTAAGTTCGTATTTTTGTTATTTATTCTTCTTTATGTAAAAAGATTTAGAATTAATATACGTCATTTATTTACAGTTATATATACAGCAAAGACCGCTATAAGTGAAAAATACGCATGTAAATGTAAGTATTTTTTTTAAGTTTTTTTTTATTAGCATTTACTCTTGGATATAGTTACATACAGTTATTAAATTTGGATACAGTTATTAGGTGGGAAAAAGTAGTTAATTATATATACAGCAAAGAGCGCTAGTCGCGTTGGCCGACATTCTCCTCTTTTTAAAATGCTTTTTCCTATAACTATTCAAGGAAATGAATAAAAAAGATTAAAAAATCTTTTGCGTTTTTCCGTTGGGTCTTTGTGTATATGACGTAAAAAATGACGTATACTGTAAATGTTTTCCGAAAGAAGAATAAAAACAAGAAAACAAACTACTTTTGGGTAATTGGACACAAGGGAAGACGAAAAGGTGCGCGGGTGGATTTCGAGAATTGAGGTAGGATGAGAAAAGGGTGCTCCCAAATGGTTGCTTGCTATGCGACAGAATGGACATGGCTATTGCAAGCAAAAGGTCAGATTGCCGGCCAAGGGGACAAATTGGGAGCAATGAAAGTATTATTTTGGTAAGTGAAAAATACGCATGTAAATGTAATTTTTTTTTCTTTTTTTTTTTATTAACATTTACACTTAGATATAGTTACATACACTTATTAAATTTGGATACAGTTATTAGAGGGGAAAAAAAAGTTCAGTTTTTTAAAAATAGAGGGCGAATGGTTCGGGTAGCTTTTGTCGTTGTTTAAAAAACTTTTACTTTCTTTTCTCGACTACTGTTATACTTTGTTGAATACATTTTACGTTTATTGTTATCATTTATTTTATATATGTTAATAAAAAAAAATATTTACAAAAATACGATTTTGAAATTTTTTATTTTAGCATTACAAACAACAGAACCCTAACAACTTTTACTTTTTGTTGTCATTCTATTTGAAGTAAAAAATAGCGGTAATATCTGTATCTCTAAAAAATTAAAATGTAAAACGAAGACCAAAAAAGTAAAAAAATAACGGTAACACAATAATATCTGTTTCTCTGTAATAATTAAAATTTAAAAGGAAGACTACGAAATTTTACTTTTTATTCCAATTATGAGTTTTTAAACAACAACAACAAAAAAAGCCGTAAACTAAAAAAATATCCGATCGAAAATTGTTTTTTCTAATAAAGCAAAATAAAAAACACGAATCAAATTGTAATTTGTTAATTTTATTTTACATTTATTGTTATCATTTAATTTGTATATGTTAATAAAAAATAATATTTAAAAAAGACGATTTTGTTTTTTTTTATTTTTGCATTACAAAAAACACATCAAAATGATTAAAATCAATGGCCTGGGAATGTTCATATTTTATAGTTTAGCGTGAAAACGGCGCCATCGAATGACATCTTTGTCTATAATACTAGCACCAATCTTTTTAATAAAAAACAAACAATAATAATGGTCAATGTGGTAAATGTTGTTTTTAGTAAATTAAAAAAAAACTATTAAAACATAAGTTATTTTCTGAATATTATTTTTATCCATAATCTGAAGCATTATGGAACGTTTTAATAGAGAAAAAAACATTTTCCATTTTTTAAGGATCTTAATATTCATTAGATTTTTTTGTTTGTTTGTTTCTGCATAAATTTGATCAAAAAATAATATTTTTAAATAAAAGTTCAAGTAATCTACGACGGTAATATATTCTTCCAGAGAAATTATTGGATTAAGAGAATATTTTGGCTGCTCATTCACTACATTTGACAGAAGGGAGACTGGGTGCTAGAATTGTTTTAAGATCTATAGTAAGTTTGCTTATATCACTAAACATCACATGATCATTATTTCTTATGCTAACACATAACTGTTATTAAAACAGGCAAAACTCTCTATACAGTAGTGCTACTCAGTACCAACCAGAGAAATCAATGGATGCCAGAAGGCTTGTACATAAAATCCCCATCTAGTGTCTACTCATCCAATATCCCCAGACTAATTTCTGGCTTGTGATTACTCTGGATGACACTGAGTGGCACTTACTGTATGGAGAGTTTTGCCTGTTTTAATAACAGTTATGTGCTAGCATAAGAAATAGTGATCATGTGATGTTTTGTGGTTTAACACCAATCCTGCCTAATAGGATTGTGGTGGCTATGGTTGTTAAAGAGCCAAAGACACCCAAAATGTATGGTTGCTGAACTGGGTTCAGACCCATATGACTATATAAGCTATTGAGCTTATATTGAAAATATTGTGTTTTCGATTTTATTCTCATAGTTTTATAGTTAAGTAGAGATAAAGGGTGGCTGTTGGAGGGTTGCATTAGATCCTAAGATCTAGGTGCAGTACTCTCAGATCCAAAGCTCCTCACTGACGAAAGCCATAAGCCAGAAACTAGTCTGGGGATATTGGATGAGTAGGCATTAAATGGGGATTTTATGCGTAAGCCTTCTAACATCCATTAATTACTCTGGTGGCACTGAGTGGCACTACCGTATGGAGAGATTTGCCTGTTTTAAGTTTGCTTATAATAACAACAGAAAAAAAAAATAATAGAATGGAATGTTTTTAAAAGCAGATTGTGATCTGGCAAACAATCTTTAGTTCTGGATACATCTGATCTAAAAGCCAAAACAATTCTTTATATTTTAAAAAAAAAAAAAATCACAATTGTCTTCATTTTAAGATCATCCCTAGCAGAAAATTGCTAATTAATGATCTACCCAAGGCTGTCCAATGTATCTAATATGGATATTAAAATATTTTTAAAAATGTAATTTGTTTCCTCTTACTTGCAAATAAATTAAGCTCTCTCAAAGTAATAATAATAAAAGGATATTTTGTAGCGAGCTAGCGAAAAGCAATCATCATCAGTATAAAACATTAATTATAAACAAATGCTTATTACTTGACTCATTGTCCTTCTTGAAAATTATTGGAATCATAAAACTTTATTTTGCAGTAAAATTACTTATATATAAATTCTTTGGTAAATAGTTTTTTTTTTTTTTAATTTTTATTTAAATTTGAACATAGTTGTAATGTTTTTAAGGATTTAGATAGTACAATGTAATTAATGTATTTTTTAAAAATATAAAATTTTGCACTATAAAAAAAAGAGAGAGAGAAGGTTAATGTCTACATAGTCTTGTAAGTAATGCTACACA
This sequence comes from Epiperipatus broadwayi, assembly GCA_028023455.1. Taxonomy (NCBI): domain Eukaryota; kingdom Metazoa; phylum Onychophora; class Udeonychophora; order Euonychophora; family Peripatidae; genus Epiperipatus; species Epiperipatus broadwayi. Next base: position 150,106 of record JAQFVV010006392.1, on the reverse strand, counting down.
CACCAAAAAACCACTAACATTTTTTTTTTTTTTGGAAGTGTTACAATTTCTTTCCAGTCCCCCCCCCCCCCCAATAAAATGAAAATATAATATAACTAAGCAGATTGATTTTATATTATCTCAAATTTCATTTCATGTAAAAATTCTAGACTACTTTCTTTTTCTCCTATTATACTTGTATTTTATGAACAATCTTTACTAATCAAGAGAGCTAAAGACACTGTATACTTGTATCTCTCAACTCGTATTGATGGTCTGACATTTTTATAAATTATTTAATAATACCAGTTTAATTTATAGAGGGGGGGGAGAATAATGTCTTATTTTGAAAATTCTTTTTAATAAAAAAAAGAATGTACATAGAATTAGACCTAAATGCAATGCAAATAAATTGTTATTGAAAGTAAAAAAAAAGAAAGATTTGTTTTTTTCTTAGTCCAATATTCTTTTAAATGATTTATGAAGGGGAAAGATTATAAAAGGACTTACAAATTCTTGTTTAAAATGGTTTATATGCACAGTCACTGATAATTATATATAGGATTTTCAAAAATTTAAAGAACATGAAATATTAATGTATCACCATCATCTCAATTTGTAACTCTTGAAAAAGTGAAGTGTTGTCGTGTGAAGCACTCCATTGTTCTCCTCCATACTTCATAATTTTCAATCATATATAATATTTCATAAAACTCTTGGCCGACGACTTACCTAATATGATCTGTTTATTACCTTAGAAAATGACCATGTGGAAAAAGACCTACCATTTTTCCTTTAATAGCAAGTTTTGCTGCAGTGTTGAGTCTCATCATTATATATCTGAAATATGCCATTATCCATCTCCTTAACAGGACCATTAATGTATAAGGAAACTGCAGTCAATTTTTTAAATAATATTTATTCCTGATGTATCTGCATGTGTGTATATGAAAAATAATATATCTGAAACATCCCATAGCTATATTCTTTCAATTACACTTTCCCTTTAAATAAAGAAAAGCTTGAATTTTACAGCCCATTGAAAGGGATTTTCTTTTTCAATGGGCTGCAAAATTCAAGTTGTTTTTTTTTTATTTAAAGGGGAAGTGTAGCTGAAAGAATATAGCTATGGAGTGTTTCAAATATTTTATATAGATTTCAGCTAGCATTATGAATTGTTTCTATTTTTTATATGTAAAAGAATAGATAATTCTTTCAGTTATTTAAATTGCTTTCAATCATAACTTACATCGATGTATTAGTGAAGAAACATTAATAACCCTTGAAGGAGCAGACTTCTTTAATAAATCCAACAGTAACAAAGTCAAAAGAAAATGTCCCAAATGATTGACACCGAAATGCATTTCGAAACCATCTTCTGTTCTCCACTTTGGACAATACATAACACCTAAATAAAAAATAAGTTAATTAATTTTGTTATATAAAAAGACTTTATTACAATAAAAATAAAAAAGATTGTTATAGTAGATGAACTACAATGACATTCAAATATACAGAGAGATTTATATAATTCTGAGAACTCCTTCAACTTTTTATCCTAGTAAAATATATGAAACTTGGGTTACTTATGCAATAACAGTTGAAGATAATCTTAAGATAAACCAATTAAGGGTCACTGACTTTGTATTTATATTTAATTAGCAGGGAAAGTTTAAAAAAATATTCATTACATATTAACAATTTCATATAATTAATATAATAAAGTTTGAAGGAAAAAGTCCATTTTTACATTACATCAATATCATAAAGCTAGAAAAGTACTGATGTTTGTTGTAATAATAATAATAATAAAAATTGGCACAAATGTAGGGTTAAATAAGGACTATGAAAAGATAATAGAAGAAAATTAAATGTAGATATTACGAATAAAAAGTGAAAAATGTACTTGAAAAAATCAGCAAAAGTAAAGTTGAATGAAGAAAGAATGGCATTAAATAGAAAAACTAATGGAGAATATAAATAATAAAAATTTTGAGCATAAAGTGAATCTGATGAAAATTTTAAATTAATAGATAAGAAGGATAAAGAAGGTGTAGGTAAAAGAAATAGAAAAAAATTAAATACTTATTTAAAAGAATTAGGGATTAATAAAAAGAATAAATATGATATGGATAATAAAAAATTAAAAAAAAGTATAAAAATAATTGAATGATTAATTGTTCAGGATACCATGACATTTGAGTCCCAGAAATGACAGGTTAAGCTTCAGCCAAAAATCTTAACTCCAAAGTCCACCATTTGTCATTATGTTAATCCATGCAGCCATAAATAATTTATAATTAAAAAGAAGAATTAATATAAACTTTTAAAAAGTTAAAATGGAAAAGACTAGTGTAGATGACAGGCAGTGAAATGCTTACACTTCAGTACTGAATTATTTAATATGATTGCAAAGAAAAGATATTGCAGAGAGTTAGAATATTATAAGTATAAGGTCAATTTTTAATGGGACTGCTAATAGAGGAATTGAATAATTATAAACAGGCAGCAATGGCACCAATTATGAACACATTTTTGTCATGTGTGATTAAAAATAAGATATGGATGAACAATAACAAAATTCTGTAGTAAGAGAAATACAGAAAGGATTTAGAGATAACAGGAATTAGTGTTAATATTTTTGTACTAAAATTATGAAAATAAATTGAACATGAAATTATATATAAAACTTTTAGTTACTGTAATAATTGTATATAATATAGAAACTTGAGAATGGTTACAGTTTAAGTAAAAAAAAAGAGAACCAGTAAAAGCTTATTTACAATTATTGAAAAACTATATAAAAGAAAATAATACAAACCTATTCATGAAATAACTAAGTTTGAAAATGATAATTCACAAGTAAGATACCCAAAGAATCAATTAAATAAACTTGCAAAGGGTATTCATCGGATAAAAGATGATTAATGGATTGTCAATTGATACAAGAAAGTGAATGTTATTTGATAGTTTATTTAAATAATTCTTTGCAATGTAACTTGTGAATTATCATATTAATATTTTTGGACTTTATCAGAGTGACATATTTGATAAGCCATAATTTACTTACAATATTTTAAAATTATAAGAAAATATAAATATAATTAAAAGTTCCATTGAACCAAACCTTGAAATATATGAATTAAGATATCTGAAAAAGTTAAATATCCCTTAAGATGTATTTCTGGCCCTTGCACCTTTTATTAAGACCAAATTATAATCTCACATGCATTTATTTAAACAATTTAAATAGGTGTGATAGAAATTTTACCAAAACAAACACGATATCATTAACCCAACTCTATCCACCCCCCAACCCCCCCATTAAAAACATTACACATGGGGAAAAAGATGAATGGAGCAGGATTAATAATATCAAGATGGTTGTGTTTAATAAAAATTAATATATTAATTTTTAAGTTTAAAATATGCAGGTTAAAAATGATATAATATCTAACATAATGTATTATCTAAAGTGGATGATTATCAAATATGTGAGTGGTCCAATTATGAATCTATAAAATAATAAGTGAAATAAGTCTTAACCTGGTTTCTTTTTTATCATATATAATAGTTACATTATTTTTAAACAAATTAGAAAATAAATTTAGTCTAATAAGAATATCCTAGATATAATAAAAAATACAGGTTAATGGTTTTATTTTTGTAGATGATGCTAACATAAAAGAAGAGATTAATATATTATTTAAAATATACATAGAAAAAGGGGAGAAACTGGATAATAACTTTGATAAAAAAAAAAAAAATACTTCAAGGCTAGTGATAATAAATAAATTTTAAAAAATGGGAATTTGGAAAATATGAAATTGGGAAAAATATAGCATTATATTTAATTGGGGATTAAAATTAATTTTAAAATGTGCATTAAAAGAAAAAATGAATTTAACTACTAAACATCACATGATCACCATTATTTATGCTTACTTAAACTGTTTTCACAGAGGCAAAACTCTCAATACAGTAGCATCACTTAGTCAAAGCCAGAATAATCAATGATGCAGAAAGGTTTGTGCATAAAATCCCTATCTAGTGTCTACTCATCCAATATCCCCAGACTAGTTTCTAGATAGGGATTTTATGCACAAACCTTCCTGCATCAATTGATTACTCTGACTTGCACTGAGTGGCGCTATTGTGTGAAGAGTTTTGCTTCTGTGAAGAAATGAATTTGATATTAAAAGCAAACAGAAATCAAAGAATAAATTAACAAATTGATACTATTTATTTATAATAGTATATGGAAATAGAATGCTATGAAAAGTAATTGCTGTACCTAATCTCATTTATAAAATGATGCAGTGTACAACGCTTTCAAGTAAGGGAAGAAGTTTTTTTCATAGGAGAAAAATAATTAAGTCATCCATACAGGAGAATTGATTAAAGGTTTGGTTGATTATAGAAATATGTATTCCTGGAATTTTGCTTTCTATTTCCAGAAGAGGAGGGTTGATATAAGTTGTGAAGAGAAGAGAGATGAGAGAGGAGCCTTGAAAAATGGAATTATGCTGATGAAATCCAGGGAGTATTTTTCCATTGGGAGTTACACAAACTTCTCTATTTATAAGTAGATTTTCCAGTATACAGAGGTATGGTATATTATATTCCTGAAGTAGTTGTACTAGTTTAGATATAGAAACTGAGTCAAATGCATACATATCCAATTGCATGGTAATAGGCCCTGTTTTTATACATTGCCTAATGTGGTCTATTATTACTTTAAACAGACTAGCTACTGATAAAGTAGCCAAATCTTTTTTTGCAAACTGAAATTTTGATAATGAAGGGACAGACTTTATCTTTAAAAAAAGATTCAACTATTTTAATAAGGAGTGATGGTATGGATATGGGTCTAAAATTGTCGAAGTGAAAAGGAATAATACTTTTTTAAGGAAGGGAACCATAGAGAAAGTTCTGGAATTATGTGGATTTGTTTGGACAAATGATTAATTAAATTGTGAATTACTGGAATAGTGAAATGGTTGAGATGGTTACGCAGAAATTTGGGCATTGCATGAGATCCTGGATGAGTATTATCAGGAATGGTGTTTAACTTGAGAGACAATATCAGATTTAGTAATTCCATGATGTTCAACATAATGTCCAAATAAAAAAGAGGCAAGTTTGGGATAAGAATTAGTTTGAAATTTGGATTTAAAGTGATAGTATATAAGAAGAAGCATGTTTTCTCCAGTTATCACATTTAAATCTTTCCAAATGGATGATGATATTATTGCTTTTGGTTTATAACTAAGGGCTCATTGTATATATTCTTTTGATCAATTATGAGGATTTGCCATATATATTTTTGACTTTTTAATAGATAAGTAATTAGCCAAGATTTGTTGTGCATGTTTGTATTTTTGATTGAGTTATGATTAAAGGAATAGATGTTGTTGAAGGGGAAATAGTTTTTAGTTGATGTATTGTTTCCAATTCTTTTACCAATTTGGTTGAAGGTTTATTTTTTCTAGTATAAAAATTTAGTGAACCATGATTCTGCAAGATTTAATTCCATAATGTTTATTTTTTTTAAATAAAAGTAAATTTATAAAAGGACAGTTTCAGGTGTCATGAATTTTAGAAGTAATCTTTGCAAGTTTAACTCAATTTTAATTGCCAGTGCTAGATAGTCTGAAAAGTTTACAGGTATAAATGTTGGATTGATTAAAAAAAATGAAAGTCATGAAAGTAGAAAAGAAAATCTATTAGTGTGAGGTGTTTATTTTTATATAGAAAGAAAAGGAGTTCGTGGAAAAGAATCTTTCTGCACTCATTCTCTTTAAAGAACAGAAAAATGAAGGTAAACAGAAAATTCCCAGTGACTTTTAATTTTCTGTTCTCTGAATTTAAGGTAAAGATTTGTAACATTCCACTGATGGAATATCATCATCCTCCATACTGCATGTGATCTTAACCACTTTTTCAAGGTTTTTGGGGTATATTGTTACTATTATATAATTCTGAAAATTTTTATTGACAAGTATATAGATGTTTAAATTAAAATAAGTAATTGTTTTCATGATATTTACAAATAGATTTGGAAATTGATTTCCTAAATTAAATAATAATAAAATAAGAGGAAAAGTAAGTAATTAAATAGGCATAAGAGTAATTCTATAAAAAATTGATAAATTATAAAAATAATAATTTCATTTTAATATTTGATTATTACAATCTTTTTTTTTTTTTGTATTTATAATGTTGAGAAAAAAAAGAAATAGTGAATTAAATATTACTGGATATTTTTAAATTTGATACCTAAATGAAACTAAAATTGACTTCTGGATGGGCGACTTGCCAGCTAACATTGATGGGGAAGGTTGTGAATGGCTTCAGTTATTTTTTTTTCTTGAGTTGTTCCATCTTTCACCTATTTAATGATGGCTGATTCACATGAGCAATGTATGGCTATGAAGTTTTGTTTCATCTTGTGAAAAAAATTAGAAATGGTTTATGCTAGGAGCAGCCTATGAAAAAGCTAGCATGAATAAAATACAAGTTTATAAATGATTCTCATGTTTTAAATGAGGTAAAATGTTAACCAATGATCAACCTCATTCCAAGCATCCTTCAAATTCTTGAACTGAAAAAAATGTGACATAAATTCATCAAGCTATTCTTGTGTCGGTCAAAATCGTGTATTCATTCAACAAGACAAATAATCTATGGAAAAGTACCTTGAATCCAACCATGCACAAGATGCAGATGTCAGGGCAATGGTGAATCCCAACCTATTTGCCTGAACTCTTGCCTCTCTGACTAATGGATAACATCTGTGATGATGCTAGCTGTCCCAGCTGGAGGTCACGGAATACAAAGAGACTCAAAATAATAAAGGATTTATATAAGAAATTAATGATTTGATGAATTCTGACAATTGCAGAATGGTACAGATGAGATTTGATATTGACTATTAATAGTTTGAAACGTAATAATTATAATCCTTTATGACAACATTACAAAGACTTGAATTTAAATCAAAGAAATATTATAAATAACTAGGGTAATTAATATTAGAGATTCGGAGTAATGACAAACTAAACTAATTTAAAGTAATAATATTACAGGAATTTATTAAGAAATTGAGTTATTGGCAATACAAAACAAGTTGAGTTTTGTTTATACAATTAGATTATACTTCTTGAATTCGCAATTACATACTTTAAATACTCATTAAGTACATTAAATAAATTTTAAATTAAAGAAATATTTGAACAAGTAATTGCAATCCAGGTTTTGATGCAGCTAAAAGTAAAAATCTGTTAATTGGTCTGCCAAGAACCAATCAGCAATAAAACATCATTAGCCCTCTTTAAGAGATTACAAATAAATCTATTATATATATAGATAGATAACATGACATGAGTGATGTGCATTTAAAACCCTATTATATTTAAATCAGTTGTATGTAATGAGTGTGGAAAGCAAAATAGTTCATTTTAAATAAATAAATTAGATAGTCAGATTTAATCATTTCCTTGCTCCTTTTTTTAATAATTTGTATAAAGATGATAATATATGAGACTTTCTTTTAATAAAACTATAAAAAAGATTCAATAGAACTAAAAATGCCTGCAAATCTTTTACATTCTTCATCAACATTTTTTATTGCTTTTATTTTAGCTGAGTTAGAATATTTTCCACTTTTATTAATTATGTAGCCCAGAAACTTTTATTTCTGATAGTAACTATATATATTTAGCAGTATTTGGCTTTGTTCCTATTTTCTCCAATTTGGAATAGACTTTATTTATACATACTGCCCATTCACATTCAAGATTTAGTGGTGTAACTAGTATATCATCTATTTTAGCTTGGAAGATATAAAGCACGACTATAAAACCAAATGATAATTTAATGTATTTATAAAATCCCAAATAAATAATGAGAGTTAGCAAAACTTCCTGTCAGTGACAGAGATTTGGTAGATTGGGAAAATAAAAAAAGTTTTTCCAATTTGGGTTGGTAGCTTGATAGTATTAAAAAAAAGAGGGGGAAATGGCTGCTAGAGAAAAGATGCAATCTAAAAAGCTTTTCACTGATGAAAGAAATAAACTAGAAATTAATCTCGGGATATTTGGATAGGACAGCACTGAACAAGAGTTTATTATGCATTTATTGATTACTAAAAATTACACTAGAGGGCACAAGAATATAGAGAATAAAGGGGGTTACTAATTGAAAGAAATTCAAATACCATAATCTCAAAGGAAATTCAAAAAATCTCAAGTTTTGATTTAATTTTGCAATAATAATAATCATGTATAAACCAAACTAGTTTTTCAATGTTTTGTTTTAAAAACTAAAAATTATTAATACATATGTTAATTACCAGCATTATTAATAAGAACATGTAACTGACTCTGTGTGGCGATGATAATATTAGCAAAACTTCTTACAGACCACAATGAAGCCAGATCAAGTTGGCGAACTGAAACTCTAGCAGTATTACAAGCTAATAATATTTCATCTGCAGCCCTTTCACCCTTTAAGATATCTCGGCATGCTATAATAATTCTAGCACCTGCAAGGAATAATAATCAAATATTTAATAAAAGTATAATTTTACAAATTATTAAAACTTAAAATAACAGCCATCAGAATTTCATTAATTGAAATAAATTAATCAGAACTATAACTATTGTATATATATAATATAGAGGATTTGAACACAGACTTTCAAGCTCCCTTCAGCCATCCACTCCGTCTCATATAACCAATACACATGTCCACATACATGTGAAAAAGATAAATGATCTCCAATGTATGTACTTTGTGCTGAATCTGTGTTCAAATCCTCTATATTACATCTAGAGTCCAGATATATAACATATACTTGTATTTAAATATATATATATATATATTCATAGTATTATTTCCAGGAGTTTCCATGTAATAAAAATATGTAATAGCTAAATAGCTGACATTTCAGTACAATAACAAGTACTTCCCTCAGAACTTCTTTCTCAAATCATAAGTATGGGTGTGGTGAGATAATGAAAAGAAAATAATAAAAGTAAAAAATAACGATTTTAAATCTCATCACACCCATTCCTAGGATTTGAGAAAGAAGAAGCTCTGAGAAACGTACTTGCTTTATACTGAAACATCAGCAAATAATACTATGAATTCATTTATCCATGAGAATATTAGAATTTATATATATATACATAAAATGTTCATACAGAAACCAAGATATGTATCTATATGGGTGCATGCTGGTATACAGAATTTGAAAGGAGTAAAAAAATATTTAATGATAGAGTATAATTAAGTTTTAGATAACTGGCACTAAAAAAAGAATTTTTTATTTTTTATGTGCAAAACGGTAAATTTGGAAATATTTACTACAAAAGGTTAACCTTTAGTTGATGTTATAACAAATTCTTTCACATTCAAGTATTGCAATGTCAATGGTATTAAGTATTAAGCAAACTTGATATTACAACTAGAATATTTTACTGAATGATTAAAATATTTTAAATTCTGTATTATTAATAAGTTACTGCACAAAACAATAACTATTCACATTGGTATGTTTCTCAATTTAAATAAATTAATATAAATTTATTTAAGGCACATTGATTACGTAAATAATATTTACTGAGGCAATAAACCTAAAGCATGCGCGGTTGAAAATGCGAAGGTAGAGACCTCTACAGGTCTTAACCACAAGCTTTTCTTCCAATGTGTAAGCTTGTGGTTAAGACCTGTAGAGGTCCCTATCTTCGCATTTTCAACCACACATGCTTTAGGTTTATTGCCTTAGTAAATAAATTAATATAATAATTAATTAACAGTAGAAGGTTTTTAATGAATATAGTTACTTTTAATAATGTATGACTATTAAACAAAAAAAAAATGGGATGGCATCAAATTTACTGATAAAATAATAATCAACTGCCAAAATGAGCAAATGCCTAAAAAAGCAACTTTATTAAAGTTAGTCATATTGACGGTCAACATATAGATAAACAAAATTATCAATACAAATATATTTACATTTACAAAAATCTATATATTTGATAGCCTTCTGTTAAATGAAAATTTAAATTATTATATATGAATTTTGTAAAAAATAAAGCAGAATGTTTTCCCATTAAAATAAATAGAAATTGCCACTAGTTAGTGTATAACTTTATACAAAAAAATTACTTAACCACAATAAAAAATGATATACAGTGGAGCACCATATCTGCTACATTTGGTTCCAAGGTCTCTACCAGATGATGTAAATTAAAAAGTAGTAGCTCAGACTTTGTTGACAATAGTGTCTTGCCCTATATGTGTACAGTATTGCAACACGCCCATACATACAGAACAGTTGCTTTATAACATGTATATATACACATACCTATGATACACAATTCAAAAATCACAGTACATAAACAAATTAAGATTATAAAACAAAAATAATTAAATAACAATAATGATAATAATAAAATAATGGAAAGAGCATATAGACTAATACAGGGGTCCCCAACCCTAAGCCCGTGGGCACCATGGCGCCCGCAGACTATTTTACGTGTGCCCGCCACTATCCGAACATGATTAAAAATTATTTATCTGATACAAATAAATTTAATTTTTAAAATTTCTTATAAATTATTGTATTATATTGTAATCAAATTGTAGGGCATACTATACTTTTACAGCGTAAAAATATAAACGTTAATTATGTTAAAATTTTATTTTTGAAATAAATATTTTTTTTGTATATTATGTGTATTATTAACAATATCCAACTATAAATTTACATTGAAAAAATAAATGGTGCCCGGCGCCTGGTGAGTATTATAGAATGTGCTCTTAAGTGCAAAAAGGTTGGGGACCCCTGGACTAATACATGCATATATGTTCACTCAATCACTCAAAAAATATAAATAATTAAACTTACTATTTTTTTTTTATGATTATAAAAATAATTTGTTTTTGTCTCTTAAATTATTTCATGAATGATAATACATTCTTCTTAAATAGTCAACTCCAGAATACAATTTTTTCCGTATGATTACTAGCTTTACACTTTGAGGCTATTTTAATTATTATTATTTTTTACAAAAAGTACAAAAAAAAACCCACATGCAGTGCTTTCTCTTAGATTGCAAAAAAATGTGATTGAAGATTTTACATGATTCACCGAAGTGAGAGATTTGACAGCATAAAACTTAAGAATATTGTAAGAGAAGAAAATGGTAATTAACTAATTTCAAAATTTTAAAGTACTTATTTTTTGTTCGTTTACTATTTCTTTTTGAACAACATATAATAATGAATATTGAAAAAGAAATGCTCCACTGCATATTTTATTTCTAATATACCTAATTATATATATAAAAAAACAATTATTAATATTATTTTTGATTTTAGTGGTGGATATTTTATAATGTTTTTCAATATATACAGTGAAGTCATATTGCATCAATATAAACAACTACAATTATACACTAGTCAATAAAAAATATAAGCAAACAAACAAAAATATAAATAAACAAACAAAAATTAAAATTCATTAGTACGCAAGAAGTCATTTTTGCTTCTCTAAGCATCATACATGATTACATCTAAAAAATAAATAAAAGTTATAAATAAATTTTACAATATGCTAGTATCCATTTTGGAGTGCCATATGCAATCATGTTTTTAATAAAATTTCTTCAGTTTATGATGAAAGCATATATATTTTATTCTTCCTTTATTAGCACTTTTGATGTGCAGTATTACACCTTATGTTTTTTAATTATAATATTAAAGTTTTACAAAAAGTTATTATAAAAAAAAATAGAATTTCGCCCAGAGCATATTTAATTGTGATGATTCATTTTTTTAAAAAAAAAAAAAGCAGTACAGCAAGTTGTTTTTTTTCATATTCTTATTGTTTCAGAGATGAAAAAGTGCCACAGGTCTAATACGTGCTGTGTCACAGGACTAATACGTAAGTACCCATTATTATTGTTATTATTTTAATTTTGTTTATACTATAATTTTAATTTATATATGTATACTATACATATAAAAGAAGAATAAATCATAATAAATATGGCTAAAATAATATGTCAATGATCTGCTAAGTCAACTTTCGACACATCAAATTATAACTGAAAGATAATTGGCAGGGAGTGACAGTGTTTCTGATTATAAAATGTTGAACTAGAGGGTGTTAGGAGATTTGCATAATTGCATGTACAATAGGTGGGCTATGTTCCAGAATTAAACATCAGTGTTTGCTTAGGGAAACACTATTGACTCATATGTTTGTTGTATCTGTGAAATTAATTATATGCCAAGCCTCATGATTTCACGTTTTCTATAATTATTTTTGAGGCAAACAATCTTGACAGAAGCAGATTATGTTCCACAAACACTGAATATGATGGATTTGTTTTAGTTCTGTTATACTGATAAGTGTGTTTGGGATATCCTGGATTTCAAGTTGGCACAAGTCTCCCTGAAGTATATGCTATTGCAAGAGGGGCAGGCTATGAAATAAACTAGTTGAGCTTTGTCATCACTGTTAAGCTTGTTCTTAGAATTATTTTTGATGGGTGTGCTGAGGGAAGGAGGGCATTGAAAACCGATATTAAAGTCTTTAGAAAGAATGGAGGTTAATTTTATGTGGATGTTAGCAATAAAAGGCATATTGATCCAGGGTTTTGAATCAGGGGGTTTGACATGTTTATGTCTATTATAAAATAAATGCCCTAATTAGATTGTTAAGCATGGGGAGAGAATAACCAGCTTGGATTTGGTCTCTATTGTAAGATTCCAGATTGTCTTTGGCATCAGCCATAAACATATAAAAATATATAATAAATAACCTCCACACTTCCACATATTTAAAAGAATATGTGGAAGTATGGAACTTATTTAATATATTTATAAAGATATTACACATTAGAAAAAGAAATGTAAATAACTTTGTGTGTGTGTGTGCACTTAATTTAATATACATATATATTAATTTTTAACTGGGATTTAAAGTTTATATCAGTGCTAGAGATAATCTCTAGTTTAATAAATGATTTATTACTGTATTTATCTGAAGTGGATGGTTTCAAAGTTGTGAATGGATTGAATTTGATATTTACAAATTAAAATATAACATATAATAAAGTGCCTGTGTTATACATATGTTCATGTTGAAAAGTATTGTATGCATGCAGTTCAATAAACAACATATATTTTATTCTAACTAAAGTTTAACAATAAAATATGAGCTATTATATGCAATGTATAATGTACAAAAGATGGGATTGGAACAAAATATACCAGATATTGTGGCCCCATTATATATATATGTATTCTTTTTTCACTAAAGTTTTTTTAATGAATTTCATTTACTATTTGTTATTTTAAAAAATAATCTCAAAGATATGAATAAAAATTATTTATCCTTTATATCAAAAGTCACTTAAAAACATTCAAAATATTACTACAGTTATGCAAACAATATATGGATTTATATTTTATGTTATTGAATAAATTATAAATACTTTATATATACATTTAAAAATAATATTTGAATTGTGCATAAAGACGTATGGAGAGATGCATGTTAGGAGTAACAAGAAGAGATTACAAACACAATATATGGATAAGAGAACAAACAGGTGTTACTGACATCATTGAAAGAATTAAAAGATAGAAGTGGAGTTGGGTTGGGCATATTGCTAGAAGAGATGATAATAGATGGACAATTGAAATCTTAAACTGGATTCCAAGAGATAAAAGATCCAGAAAGAGACCACATTTGAGATGGATGGATGAAATAAGAAAGTATGCAGGGGAGGCTAGAGATCAGAGATGATGGATTGAACTTGGAGAGACCTTCATCCTGCAGTGGATTGATAATGATTAACAATAATGATGAATAACCCAAAAGTAAGTATGCAAACATTACATATACGTATATACATAAAAAATGCATATTATACGTGTGTGTGTAAAATTATAAACTAATATCCATATGCTTTTAAACATGTAATCTTCTACCAGACATACACAATATTACTAATATTATAAAGATGTTTTCCATGATCAAAAAATGAAATTCAAAAATGTTCTTTGGATATTACATGGATTAGTTATTTATGTTGAGAAATTGTTCTAATCAGCAGTCAAAGAATCCTGTGTAAAGTCTTTAAAAAGACTCCCTCTACAGAGAAAGACTTTAAACAGAATTATTTAATTGCAGAACAAAAAAATTTTCAATGCGGAAAACTGATATATGGTATGACCCAAAAATTTCTTTAATTTTAACATTATTAATATTTTATATATCAGTGAATAAAGAACATACACTTTATGCATAAATTATATTTATAACAATAAATTGTATGATGTAGTATTCAAAAAAATATAGGCACATAATATATAATGATATTTGTGAATAAATAACATATACATAATGTATCTGCATATAATTATTAATTTATTTTGTCCAAGTTGACTTTATAAAAAATAATAATATTCTTCATTTTACTATTGAGCAACAAAAACAAAATTTTTATTTTTAAATCTACTGAATATAAAGGTGCAGAATATGTTCCTTTTTATATCTCCTTGAGATTTTTTAGAGATTATTTCATTAAATAATAAATAAATTTTTTTAAATAATATTAATATGTTCTATGTTCTTTATTACTTTTACAATGCTTTTTTTACAACGAAATATGACAGTTTCGATTGCCCCAGCAATCTTCTTCAAAACTATAACAAACATAATACAAATACATGAATATAAATATACATGAACATATAATTTTACATTATATATATATACATATCTTATAATCATTATTTAATTATCTTTTTATATATTGATAAATATAGAATATAAAAAGGAGTATACATTTTACTCCTTTTTATATTCTATATTTATCAATATATAAAAAGGTAATAATTAAATAATGATTATAAAATGTAAAATTATATGTTCATGTATATTTATATTCATGTATTTGTATTATGTTGGTAATAGTTCTGAAAAAGATTGCTGGGGCAATCGAACTGTCACAATAGGTTGTAAAAAAAGCATTGTAAAAATAATAAAGAACATAAATGATATTAATATTATATGGATTTGGCAATACAATAGGAAAGATAAAGTTAAACCACTAAACATCACACGATCACATCAAAGATAAAGTCATAATGACTCAGCTCATTCTAGTGAACAAAAGAACAGGATTTATGTTTTTTAAAAATCTTTTCAAGGTTGTTTTTTTATATACAAATATTTGAAAAATAATATTAATACTGTTTCATCGTGCAACAAAAAATACATAAAATTTGAGGGGAAGCATTAAGATTAATGGAGTGGTTATTAATATTGGTAAAATGTAAATGTTATAATAACATAAACTATTAGCGTTCTGAAAGAAAAAAAATCAGAAAATAACAAATGTAGAACAATAACAAGATCTTAAAAATACATTGGCCATGAACATGCTTTACAAAAACAGTCCTGATATTCCATCAGAAGACGTTTGCCAAAAAAAGTGAAACAAACAACACAGCATATAAAAAAAATTCTTCAATTATGCCTTGCAAAAAAAGATCTTCACAACAAAATGACTGCAAAATCAATTTTAACATCAAGATATTGATAAAGTATTTACTTTTTGACACATTTGTGATGCATATAATAAAAGTATATTTGCTTACTACAGTTTACTTACAGCAGAACATTTAATTTTTGGAATAATTTGCAGAAAAATTGGTGATGGGTGAGGGTTATCAATTAATTATAGAGACATATATACAAAATACAAACACACATATAAACAGCTTTAAAAGTTAATGATTATAATAATATATAATAATTTTCTACATCAGCAGTGTCCAGTATATATATGACATGAGCCACATTTTTAATTTTATATTTCCTACAAATGATTTCAAGATTATTCTTACTGAAACTTTTACATACCAATTAGGTGTTTTATTTAGAAATGATTCATATGCTTGACATTTCATATAATTATAATATTCTGTCCAATAAATATATGTAGAACAAGTTTGGAGAAGCAAAAAATATTTTTTGTATACAATTTAAGTTTTTTAAATTTAAATACAATTAAAAATTCAATTAACTAATCACATATATTCAGTAGACATATAGCTAGTGGCTCTGTATTGGACAGAATTGATATATTTCTTTATTAAGATATTAGATGCTCATGAAATATATGTGTGTGTATGTGTACGAATATATAGTTATCACAATAAATCTCAATGTTCTCTTGCAGTTCATATCTTTAAATATTAATATTTGTTATTTAATATAAAATTAGACAAACTTCTCAACACTACATATATACATTTCAAGTAAAACATACCTTCATTCAGATGTAATGGAGTTCTAAATACCTATTCATCATGATCATTAGAAAGTAATTATAGCTTCTTATATTAATAAATGTTTTTGCGATCTATATATTTTATGAAGTGCATTTGTAAATGCACTTAGACATGCACACACATAATATAAATAAAAGTTTACCCCGTCTAGCCAATTCTTTAGCTGTTTCTTTACCAATTCCAGTATTGCCTCCTGTTATAATTACAGTTTTACCATCTAACCTATTTGGGCTATCACAAACTCCACCAGAAAGCCAATTTCTTAAAAAAATTACTCCAGTTCCTAAATAAGTAAAAAAAAAAAACGTATAATAAAAACTTATATTCTAGATAATATATTAATAAAAACAAAATTGGCATACAAAGAAAACATGTCTTCTAGCAGATCACTTAATATATACTTGATTATTCTTAAGTTTCGTGCCAATCTTCAATAAGTGTTCAGATGAATGCTATTTCTCTTGAGATTAATATTTAAGCACACAATTCTTATGTACTATTAATAAATATTAAACATTGATAAAAATAATCAAATGTTTTTCATAGTGGCAAATCTCTCCATACAGTAGCACCATTCAGTGCAAGCCAGAGCCTCTGTGAAAAACAGCTTGTGTAAGCATAAAGAATGGTGATCATGTGATGTTTGGTGGTTTAATCAAATGTAATTGTTTTTACTGTATTCACTGCAATATATGTCTAATGCATTTTAGAGCAGTGGTAAAGAGGCAGACTTGGAATTAAAATTATAGGATCAATTTCTCAATGGAGTAATATATAACTAGAGATAATTGTTAATGCTTAATTTGTCATTACGTTGCCAAATATCTTATGACTTCTGAGTAATTAACAATCCCCAGACAATGCAGAAGTTTATTTGGTACTAGTTAAACTGCAGAGAAAATTAAACTAGTAAGAACTTACTTCCTTATTCCAAAAGATCCCTATCTAACCGAAAGCAGCTTTAAAAAGAAACTATGTAGATCAAACTAACAGCTGTAATTTATTTACACTTTTTTGTACTGTATTCTTAAAAAAGACAATATAAAGATTATATAAGCATGCAATTATTTTATTGCAGCTGTATGTCTTACCTACTTTCACATATAATAGTCTTTCCGATGTCCATTATTTCTATATATTATGGTTTCATTTAGCCACAGTTCACAAAAATATTTAAAAAATCGAAATTAATCTTTTTTTGTTCTGCAGTGCATACACAGTATATGTACACATAAATATATATTTGTGTGTACAATATGATTTGCTATTATCTGCACATTTTTGATGGTTTGGAACCAAATGTCACAGATATAGTTAGGTTAGTTTCTTCAGATTTATTATTATTTAATCTGGCAAAATGAACATAATCAGTTATTGACCATTTTTAAAATAATTTGTGAAGTGCAGTGATTTTGTTTAGATCTTTGCCACTGTAAAAGTGAACTACAGACAATCTTCAATAATCTTTATAACCCAGATTCAGATTAGAAAACAGAACTTATACACATCGGAATGAACAAAAAATATAGTACAAATAATCTTTTTAGGATATTCTTAAACTTATCAATTATGAATTGGTGATCAGCATTATTATGATTGGCCTTCATCATTAATAATCTGATTATTATCCTCAAAAATGAATTTATACAAATGTAGAGATGAGAAATAACTTGTTACCTCAATAAAATAATTAAAGTTTCTATTAAGCCAATAAACATACATGACTACCTCCTCTTATGCTTGTTGTGTGTGGCAATATATATAGTGAGTTTTGCCTGTTTTAAAGTTTCTATTATTAAATGTCTTTTACATTTCACTAGATTTCTTTTATCACCTACAGTAAAAATTTTTACAACTTCCATTTGTAAAACTGATTATTTTCAATAGATTGATGTTAACTAAAGTTTATTTGATGATTCCTATTAAGCATTTTAAGAATAATTTAATCCTTATCTAATTTTTATAATCAATGTATGTGATTATGATGGATAAGTATATTCACAGCCTATTTCAGATTAATGACTTAAATGTAAATTATGATTCTTATTAACACTGAAGCCGTTGTTAATCTCATATCATGGAATGTTTATGTTTTCAGTACAAGTAATATTAATCTAATTTTTAAAAATATATATACAAATTGGTTGCTTTCGGTAAAAAAAAAAAAAAATGATTGAAATTTTGTTATATGTGGGGAGGAAATAAAATGATCAGAGAGATAACTCTAATTACCGTACAATTAAAAAGTGCATTCTGGTAGAATATAAAAATAGTATTAATAGATTTTCTGGAATAAAATTTTCTAAGTATAATAATGAGATCAAAAATATAGCTCTAGTGACAAAAATAACTACAAATCTTTAATTCAGAAATATGTATAGAAAAAATATTAACAATAGTTAACAAAAATCACATTTTACTTCTTCTATTCGATAAAAAAAAAAAAAACATGAACTTTGATTGGATGATGATCCAAGTTAATAAGAGTTTTTTTAAAATATATAATTATATCTTTGGCTTACATTAAAAAGTTTACATAAAAATCTATATGTTGAATGGTTTGTGTGTATTATGTCTATATAAATATAAAATTTATAAAAGGTACACCATCCTTTAATTTGTAAAAAGTTGGATTATTAAATAGATTAAGCATGGATTCTTGCTAAGTTTTGATTAAAAATCATCTCATCTAAAAAAGTCGTGTTTGCAGTTTTGTTTACATTTCTCTGAACAAGCTTGTATCAAAAAGTTGTATGTTAGTTGCTAATTTAGGGTATTTATTTATAAAATAATTTTAATTAATTAATGTACAAAATAAGCCAGAGAGTTCAAACTTTTTATATATGTCATATTGATATTTTTCAAATATATTATATAATAAAAACAATTGATGCTCTATGCAATTCTAAATATTCTATTTATCATCTCTGACAATGATAAAGGCAATTACTCTTTCCCTAATTTATGAAGACCATGTTGTATTTTTTTAAACTTAAATACATGTAAAACCAAATATAATCAAAATAACAATTCATACATTTTGTTTGCAATTGCTTTAAATAAGTGATACCTAACATTTTTACATTTCACTGAGACAATGATAAAATTCTTATAGCTGTATCTTTATAATCTCCTATTTTCCATCCAACTACTCCACAAAAAAATATTATTAAGTTCATTTGTCTTCAATTTCAAGTAATAACATTTTTTTGCATAAATCTTCAATTCTCATATAACTAGGATATGACAATATCAGACTTAGTCTTTGGCTACCACTGAGTATTGGGACTTAATTGCTTTGGTAATTGTTTTAATAGTATTTTTTGCTGATCAGAAAATTCTAAGTTGTCTTTCAGTATTGTAGCTCAAAAACATATCTTTTTCTTAGATTTTTATATAAAGTTCAACTCTTGCAATGATATATTAAAGCCAACAAGATTACTGTATGGCCAATTCTCATTTCTGTCTTTATCAAAATATCTTTACTTTGATAGTTAAACAATCAATACTCACTTATTCATTGTAAGTCTATGCTAATTTTCAAATATTATTGCATTCCAATCTACATATCCAAAAATGTGCTCACTTTAGAGATTAAACAGGTATGGTTAAAGAATGCAATTTTAATTAACACTTTTTTATATATATAAAATCATTCTGCATTCCCAGATGATTTTTAATGTGATTTGTTGATCATTATAGAGACCCTTAAAGAACAAAATAAATGTTCAGAAATTTCCAGCATTCCAAATAATTTTATAGTTTGGACCAGTCATCACAAATAAATCTCCCAATAATAAATTTAGTGAACAATTCCCTAATTTCTTCCATTGGTCTATATACCACTTGTTGTAAGCAATATCTTCCTAAAATTTTTTGTTCAATTGTCATTTTATGTATTGTCCACTATTGAATTATTTTTCATAAAAAAAAAACATTTTACAGTTGGAATAGCTTTAAGAACTTTTTTATAAATGTGAATATTGATCAATCTTTTTAGGCAGCCAATTTTTATCTAGGTTTTTTAATACAAGGTCAATATAATCCTTATAATTTCCTTATTCAGTTTTTTTAAAAAAATTCAACTGTAACCTCATCAACAGCTGGTCTTTTTCTTTTTTTGCTAGTTTTTTTTTTTTCATTAACTTATCTTAAATCTCAAGCACCAATTTGTAGATAAGATAATCATGGAAGAATTTTTTTATATATAAAAAATACCATTGGGCTTCTTCCAACACTTTTTAATTTATTATTTAAATATAAAATTTGGCCTTTTAATATTCTCATAAGTCCCTCAATGGAAGTTATAATGATAACATGATTTTTCTCATTTTTTTGAAGAAACATCTTATTTTCTCCATCCTGGCATATTTTAATTGGCAAAATTCCTGATTTAAATATTTTTAATTTCTTGTCCTATTTGATATTGAAAAAATGCATCAAGTTTCTTAACAGTTTATATGTCATCTTTAGTGTTTGTTAATCTTCCTTTCCTATTTGCTTTTATTATAAGATTTCCTTAGATTTTATAAATTTAAATTCCTTGCAGCAGACCATTAAATTTATGACTTACTAAATTTATTTCTTTACATTGATTATTCTGTAATAATTATTTCATTTGAAATCTAGCAGGGTCTAATTTCAATCAAAGTCATATGTCTAAGATGAAAATCTTTCATACAATCTTCTCCAAGCATCACTTTAGAAGAAGACTAAACTTGTCCATTTGATTTTATACAGAACATGGTTTATTTTAGTATTCCTAAAAGTATCTAATTGAATAATTAAATTTAGGTTATGAGAAATATGTAACTCAGATACTATTTTTGAAGATCAACCTATATCAGATTTCCAATTTAATCTTTTTGTTGTGATTTCTATTACAGTCATTTTTTTAGGGTATTAATCAATTATTTGATCCAGTTTACCGTAAAACATTTTTACTTTTATCAATCTCTGTTGTGGTATCCCATTACCAAAACTGCAATGTTTTTTGTGACCTTCACAGCAACTCCGTTCTTTCATGACCATTCACTGTCAGAGAAGGATACATTGCTAGACTATTTTAATTCACTTATATCTATAATTTCCATACATCATTTCTCTTTCAGCAATATTCTTATTTCCTTATACATTTATCAATTTTTGGATTAGTGTTGTCCTTAGCATTTGCAAAGTCTATGACAAAAATTTAAAAGATGTCTTCATCAAATTACAGGAAATCTTCAATATAAAAATTTTTAAATGTTGGGAGAAATCTGACAATTTTTTTTTTTATCTGTTCATGCTTACATGTGTGTTAACATAATTAAAATTTAAACAAATATATTTAAAATGAGTACTTTAATAAAATACACACATAATGAATAAATTATGTCCTTTATAAAATATTTTTTCCTAGCCTATGTTTCTGCAAAAATCTGTAATTAAGTTTTCAAATTTTAGATTTTAATATTATTCATGTTCAAGTGATAACTGAGTTAAGTGATTTCTCATGAAACAGTCTAATTCTTTGGTAGTTTTTAATTAATTTTAACTTAGAAATATTTCTTTATGCTGGAGCAGTAAAAACAGGAACTGTGCTAATAAAAATTTTAAAACTGCATATGAATTTGAAAAATAATTATAAATTTTATGCTTAACAATTAAACATTGGAGAGAGGTTTCAAGATACATATATTCACACAATATTTTAATTTCTTCATGAAAATCACCATTTTTAATACAATCTTCATCATCTCATAAGATAATATCCCTATGCCATAGTACTTTGTTTTAAGTATTAGAATATTATAATAAAAAATTAAATAGGGACTAGAAGAATTAAGTGAAAAATGAGAACTACATACAGCTGAAAATGAAATGAATTTAAGCTCTCTACAATTATTTAAGAATTGTTGCTTATCATTAATAAAATGAAATTTGTAAAAATTCTGCAACAGATTTTTTTTTCCAAGACTTTAAATAAAATAATTTAGTTAAATGAAAATAACTACACTTCATGAAACTGTGTAAATGTCAATCAATTATAAAAAGATAGAATGATATCAATCTATCATTTAGCTTTGTTGATATTTAAACTCAATTCATTAACTTTATTCTAAATCAGAATGCAATGTATCTACTATTTTAATTTAATAATAAATATCACATGACCACCACCTCTTATGCTTGTGTATAACTGTTGTTAAACAGGCAAAACTCACTATACGTATTGCACACACAGCAAGTTAGAGTAATCAATGGATGCCAGAAGGCTTGTGCATAAAATCCCCATCTAGTGCCTACTCATCCAATATCCCCAGACTAGTTTCTAAGATCTAGGTGCAGTGCTCTCACGTCCAAGGCTCCTCAATGACGAAGGCCACAAGCCAGAAACCAATCTGGGGATATTGGATGAGTAGATACTAGTTGGGGATTTTATGCACAAGCCTTCTGGCATCCATTGATTACTCTAGCTTGCTGTGTGTGGCAATATGTATAGGGAGTTTTGCCTATTTTAATTTACATACAAAATAAATAATCTGAAATCACTATTTAATGATCAAGGCAGGGTCCCAGTTTTAACAACCTCAAAATATCTAATGAAACATCGGTTTAATAAACGTAACAATAAATGATCGTAACTTACGTAAATGAAACAGAGTAAATGCACCTCCCCAAGCTGTGTAAATGTCAATTAACTATGAAAAGATAAAATGATACCAATCTTCTAAATCAGACAATGAAATCTATCTAATATTTTATGTACAATATAAATAATCCAAGATTACTATTCCATGATTCATATGATCAAGGCAGGGTCTTAGTTTAGACAACTTTTAAATATCAAATGGAATATCAGTTTAATTAATAAGTGTAACAATAAATAATTATAGTTTAACAAATATGTAAATGAAACGAAAGTAAAATAATTTACAAAATAAAAATAAAAAATGCTTGTGATATATGTAATGAAAGTTGTTCAATTTATTTAAATCTCTCTTCTGTAGATTCTATGCCTTGGTGATCAAAATATTTCCATATAGAAATTAAATTCAGTCATTCCAGCAAGAATCTTCAATTTCATAATCATGCAAATCTTTTTTTTTCTTTCTTGTTCTAATTTCATATTGTATTAGAATGCAATTTTTATTATATACTTAATTAAGAAGGTATTTCTTTTGATTTTCTAAAATTATTTTGTCAAACATCTTGAAAAAACTATTTTAACTTTTTAAAAAATAGATAATATATTGCAGAATTTTGCTAATTTTTGCTAACTTTATTGATTATTACTAGATAATTGTAGAAAACACAAATTCAAAATTCATTTCATTTTCAGTTAAAATTCATTATTTATTCCTGATTTGTAAACTTTTTTTTTTTTATTTAACACTTATTTCATTTTACCCATATTATATTTATTTCAACATTTTCATCATGAGTCTGATAAAAGTTTTCAGGGTTAGGTCTTTCATCTCTTTAATGATATTCAGAAAATATAACATATAATCTATTTTTAAAAATGCCATTGCCTTGTCTTTCAGCAACAAATTTGAATTATGATTCGCAAAGACCATCCAGGAATTATACAGAAAAGACACTGGCTCGTTGCTACATGATAGCTAAAGATAAACATAGATCTTGTAAAACAGCATCAAATATTTAAGTGTGGTACTACCACTATAAAGCATGGTTATTTTATGTAGAATACTTCTCATGGCCTGATGCTAGTAAACATAGTGACTGTTAAATCTAAACTACACAAGATGGATTTGGGAGAAAATTTTGTGTTGTACAGAATACAAACTTGTTATAAGTACCAACATCAATGAAACAATCGTCATGTTGAGAACTTTTTGTGTTCTGTGAATTATCACAAACAATAGTGACCAATAATGGTGCATGGTTTAACTTTTCCAATATCATGGAATTTCTCACAAAGAGAGATATAATCCATTTATTCGCGCTTCTAAATCATCTGGAATTGAAAAAGTTTATAATAAAAATTGTTCACCATTTCAAACAATCGTTAAAAAGACAAATAAATATTTATGTGATATTTCTAGCTACTCTACATCAACAACTACTCTTTTAGTGGCATCAAGAAAGTCTACTAGTAAGATTACTGATGTGTAATCAACTATAAACATGCCTATTCCTTTTGATTCCCGCAATTACTATACAGTCAGATAAAACTAATACCAATATTAACTGCAGATGATATATTTAGAGAAAAGCTTGGGTTAGATGAAAAATTAATGCATTGTTATAGCAGCAGTCCCTACAGAAAATGGTTAGAAGTGCAGAAGCCAATTGAATCACTTCGCAAATCCATGGCTTTGGCTCTAATAAAAGCTCCAGCGACGTGCCTAAACATAGCAAAATTACAATGCCAATCATTTGCAATATACTAAAAGCATTCACAAACATGATATATTTTGACAAAATGTGCTCAAGTAAAATGCAACCTCTTCCAAAATAAGAACAAATGGATTACTTCCATAGAAATAAAAAACTGCTAGTCCATTTGCAGAATTTACATACTAACAAAAAAAGCATTTTCAAATAAAATAGAGTGCAATTTAGTGTCTAGACTTCGAAGAGGTAAGGAATATTTGATCTCTGCTATCCAAATTAAAAAAATACAGCTCTGCTACATTATATTGTTGTTTACATATTATTATTTGTAATACATGACTAGCCTAAAGACTAAAAAAATAATATAAAGTTCAAATGGTCTACGGTATGGTTTAGCCTGGTTTTGATACCTATGGAAAGAATAAGTTACTGGTTCCTATCTCCTTGCATTGGTTTCCCTAGTTGTTTTACTATTCTTGTGGATTTAAGGGTTGATCATTTTTAAATTCATAATCATTGATAGGACAACATTTCACACAACTTTTCATCATTAAGTTGCAATTAAAAGTTTGTTTATAGAAATAAAATTCTATTTGATAAGTGCATCCTGTCAAATCATGGACATTGTTAATTATTAGTAACTGAGAGATGAGTGCTAAAGTAATTAACTAAAATGTTAAAATAATTTACTTAAAGTTCGTAAGTGTTTATAGCTCAGGCTTTGATCATGATAATTGGTAAATATATAAGATAGTATCTAGCCAGGTGGTAGAATTCTATGAATAAGCTATTGTTATTCCAGATATCACTTATGGGTTAGTAGGGAGAAATCAATCCACCAATAAATGAGAGTCAAATATCTATAAATATACTATTTCAATTTTTCCTTTACAAGCCAAGAAAATATTATAAAATTTCACAGAAATCAAAACTCAAAGAGTTGATGAAAAATTCTAAAAACTCTGCTAACTGCTCTCCGAAAAGTGAAAAGCAGCTTGTGGTATGTTATAGACCAGACAGTGCTTTACTGTATTTGTTCAATCAATCTATAACACTCTAGATGATCTTCCAATTCCCAATTGTCATGCCTCTCTGTCTTCCCTGCAAATTTCTCTCTAATTCCTCTATCTAATCCTTTTTTGAAACTCATTTTTGGATGTCTTCATTTTAATTTCAAAATACTATCTAGTTTAATGAGTTGATAATTTTTCCAGACATATCTTCTGCACATGACCATAACATTCTAATTATTATTCTGATTCATTTTAATATAAATAGTTCAATATTCCTTATTTATTGAATTCTTTTAATTTATTATCCATTCTCTCCTTGACCTTCCTACAGATCTTTGTCAGTAATTTATTTCTTTAAATGTCAATTTTCTTCGTTTTTTCCTTCAATTCCAAACCTTATTTCCATGTACAATACTTTTCATTATTGTATCATATATTCATCATTTATTAACTTTTGATATATCTGACCCCATTTATCATCCTTGCTACAGTTTTCCTATTCACTGCAATTTATTATCTTACTTATTAAGTAATAACCTGTAGATTTATACTTTACGTTTGTCTTCAATATGATAATATTAAATCGTGCTATCACAATTCCAACGTAAAGCTGTCAACAAATAGAAACTAAATTAAATGGCTGAGCGCTTTCAAGAAGATGTACTTCTCATATTCATAGCCAATTATGATTCTTTCTTTGAAATCATTATATAAATAAATACCATATGCAAATGAGTAACTAAGACCATCTCTTAGATATAGCAAAACAAGCATCCTTACAATTAATGGCGAAGGAGTTCCCTGCTATAAAGTAGGCTTCTTTTACCTTTTGCCTAATATCATGCCTCTCAGTACAAACTAATTTTGCAGATGCGGGTTCAAACACATCCTGACACTTTTTGTGCAAAAATTGAAGTGCATTCTGGATCCATATGTGTCTTATTGTATCTATACTTGTGTTGTGATATCCTAGTAGCTATGGCAGCTCTTGTTTCACCAAAGTATGATGCTTTCCATCCATTATGAGGGCATGCCACTCTGTACACAGCCTGTGGGGTCTTACTTATTGTTCTCTTTGCACATTCTTCATGTCTATTTATATTCTTCACATTTTATAGTTCGTTATCCATCTTTCAATATTATATCTTATGTTCATTCATGCAGAAATTCTTTGTTAATTTATTTTCATGACCCATTTTTCTACTAATTTCGAGCACATAAGTCATCGCAATCCTGAACCAAAACTATTTGATCATGAAAAAAAAACTATTTGATCATCAGAGGTATTCAATTTTTTGTACTAAAGAGTTGACCCAATACAATCTTCAAGGTTCTGACTTGTATATTTGTATATCAGAATTGCAGGAGGTATTCAATTTTTTGTACTAAAGAGTTGACCCAATACAATCTTCAACATGGATGTTCTGACTTGTATATTTGTATATCAGAATTGCCTTCTACTATACAATTTTTAAAAAAAAAATAACATGTCTCATCTATACTATCTATTGTCCATGAATGATTATTTCATTTCCCACCTGCCCTTACAGCCTTCCTCTGTCTGTATTCATGGATGAGCTCTTTATATGTTTTTTGTCTAATCATACTTAATACCATTCTTAGCCATAATAAAAATATGAATTCATGTTAACTAAATGTAGAAAAAGACGTATATAAAAATATTTCTACAGAGCATTTTGTCATAAAGATGAAAATATCTTTTCGACCAAGATACTGAATCCGTGAAAAAATATATATAACGTTAATTCTGCAAACTGCTTTGGGTCATCCGAGCTATTATTATTTTTATAAGTTTTCCGGCTAATCATGTACTAGAGGTGATTAAATGCCTGAATAACAGAATTCAATCTACAATATTTATTTTATTAACTTGGTATTGCCAGAACTTTTGCCTTTGTAATTAAACTTATTAAGCAAATTTATTTAATATAACAAAGTCATATTCCTCTTATTTAATTTCAATACATAGTAGTAAACTCCTGGGCTATTAATAGACAGTACTTAGTAGTAATTTTCTGTGACTATATATAACCTGTATAAACATTATTAACGTCATCTTAAATTATTTTTTGCCGAATAGTCTATCAACGGTAACTACTATTAAATAAGCATAGTATATTTAATTCAAGTTTATCTCATTAATTTGCTTTCTTGTAAGAATATATTTAAACAAAATCTTAATCACCATCATTACACTTTAACCTAATAATTAATTATTATCATTTTTATATTTGTCTGCAATTTTAAAATAGATATATAAATTGAACAAGTATTTTCCTCATAACTATACCTGCTACTGCAACCGCTAATATTATACGTAAACAGTTGTTTTTGAATGATTGCAATAAATCTTCGAATTTAAAAGAGAAATTTGTAATTTTTACTTCTTTTGATACAGACATAGTGCAATATGTACATTTCTAAAACAATATATTTTTAAAACCATTCCTTTATGGTAGAACGGCGTAATAGTAAATAGATTTTATTTCAGTTTTTGTGTGTATAAACATTCTAACGTTACGGCAACGCGATGTCGCTAACAAAATTACAGATTTTTCTATTTACTTTATAAATATAACGATCCACGATTTAAAAAATATATACTTAATTATTTTTAAAAGTACATTAGATTTTATAATTTAAACATTTTTGTATTCATTTTTCAAGCTATATGAAAACAGAATAAACTTTTTTTTTTTTTTTAATATTGTACTAAGCGTTTTCTATACTAATTTCAATTTTATTTTTTAATGTATATATTTAAAAAAATGATTTATCGCCCATGTAGTTGTAGTAAATTCGGCCACTCCTATTAGAAGAATGCTCTTTTTTTTTTTTTTTATTTGATGCCGATCTCTATATTACCAGAAACGGACCCAATTTTCTGAGTACGTTTATCGTAGTTATAAGAAATTCACCGCTTTATTGCGCTAAATAGGAAAAGACCGCAATCAGCTGCCAAATTTCTGTGTGATATGCAAAATTGGAGCAAATGCAACATGGCATTTAATAAAATTTTTAGAATTTATTCAACATAAGTTTGATCTAGATAATTGATCGTTAGTTAAATATTCTAATATCATGTTACCACGGTTTTTTTTTTAAGTTAACCAACAATTTTAGTGTCATATAAATACAAGTTAAATCCAAAATATTGATGTGCAGCAACCCATCAGATCATTTCTGCATGCTGAAAGAAAACAATAGCAAATGTATCCAAGCTATTACTAATCAAAAGGAGGCCTTTTGATTCATCACTCACATTGTTACGTGGGAGATAAAATTCCATTATGGCCTTTATTTCTGTATACTGTAAAATCATCAATCAAACATCAGTTGGTGTCCAAAGGTCAAGAGAATTAAGAATCTACTTATTGTAGATCCAGATTACCCTTTGGTAATGACTTTTTATTCATAAGTATAGATAACTTTCTGACGAATAAAAACTGCATGAATTGGAAAAATAATTAACTGTCTAATATTAAATGAGGTATTAAACTATTAAGAAGTGAAAATTATTTGAGAAGTGAATATATCTTAGAAGTACTCCTAGTAAAAGACATTTATTATATATATAAAAGAACAACACCAAGGAAATTTAATAGTATTTTCGATGGAATAGTAAAATTAGTTATTTAACTTAATAGAAAATTCCAAATATAGATTTTTTTTTTTTACAATAAATTCTCATTTTTGAGAAAGTTTTGGTGGATATAATTTGGTATTCTTATGTTATGGCCTGATTAAAATAGAGTAGTGTATTAATTTACCTAGTATAGGATCAATAAAATATCTTATATGCATTTGTATTATTGCATGATCTGATTTTGTTGCCATAATAAAAAAAAACTTTATGCATTTAAATGTTTTATAATAGTCATTTGATCAAAAATCTTTGAAATGATCTTTAATAAAGTGATATGTACTCTTGAATAACAATAAATATGTCAATTGTTTTCTAGTCAATTATTAATATTACAAAATATTTTTGGTGAATAAGATGATATTATTTGGAATGCTATACGGCTCAAATATGATTTTTTTTTTTTTTAAAAAAAAAAAAATAGAATTTATTGGTCAATTAGAAATACAATATGAATACAATGATTTTTATGGATATTCAGCATTGCTGTCTGTGGTTAATCTTGGGTTTTTACCCGGTTCAGCTTGAGGCTGCAAGGGATTGTTCTTAATTGAGAGTTCTTGGATTTTTTGGGGGTGGAATGTTCAGGTTTTAGGCAACTGGTAAATTGCCCAGGTATCATTAAATACTTCCATGGGAGCTACTATTTGGTCTCGTCTTAATTTTCTCTATGATCTTACAAAATGTAGAGATTAAATCACAGTTATAGATATTGATAAATTCTTTTAAAAAATTATATCATGCATTATATAATCTGTCAGATTTGGAAAAGTCAATGCATTAAAGTTTATTGTTGTGTGGTTTTGGAAGTTTGGTGTCTGAATATTTTATGCAAAGGATTTATTAAAAATTTTAAAAATATTTAAATTTAATTGCTATATATTTAAAATAAAAATAGATGACTTAAATCAAGAATCATATGATTTGGAAGGGGCCCAAGAGGGATTGTCCCCAGGTATACAAAATGTAGATTTAGATTCCAACCAAGCGAATATTACAATAAATTCTCATTTTTAAGAAGAAATATAATATTTTTATTAAAATATACAAAACACTTTTAATCTCACTAAACAGCATTTTAAAATTTTTGTGAGAACTTTAATGATTATATATATGATCAGTAAACTTTATCTCACAAGCATTCGAAATGTATCTTTTCTCATTTTATTGTACGTCCAAATTTATTGAATCTATGATAAATCTTATTCATATGTTTATACAGTCATGTTTTTGAATTTATGATGATAAATATATCTTCTCTTCTATGGAATAGGGTATCCATTTTGAATTAAAACATGTTTGGCATTATTATTATACCAAAAAGTAAGTCATTGCAAATAAGTAGCCTGGGGGGGGGGTATAATTAGAATCAAGAGTTCCAATGATATTTTGCTAATTAAGAATCTGCTAAGTGCTGTATTTAAATCTAATTTTGTAATATGAAAAAAGTGCAAATATGATAATCACAAATTATTAATTTCCCATCTACATTAAGCTTGGTTTAGTAGGACATTTGAATGAGTATCAAATAATTAGTAGTAGTCTGTTATGTTTTGTTTATTATCTGTTCTTCAATTACATATACCTCTTCCAATCTCTTTTATCATCCAGAAAAATCAAACTTCTCCACTCTTTCTTGTTGTTTCCGTTAATATTACATCCAAAACATCCTCCACTAAACTATTCTTTCTTCTTCGAATATATCCAATCCAGTTTCTCTTTCTACCTCTAATTTCCTCAATTTTCTTTTTTTATTTACTCTTTCCAAATTTCCTCATTTGTCATTTTATTCATCCAATTAATATTCTCCACTCTTGTCCATTATCACATATTGAAGGCCTTCAGTTGACTACATTTGGTAACATTACAATAACATACTATTAATTAATCTTTTCCTTAATTCTCTCTTCAAAAGTCCACAAAATATTTTTTTTTCTTAATAAATATCTTTGCCAATACTATTATTTTAACTTCATTTTCATTTCTTCTATCTTCCTCAACCAATTACCCAAATATCTAAATCCATTCACCTGTTTAACTATATTATCATGAATATTAACTGATATTTTTTTTATATCCTTCCTTTTCATAAAGATTTAAGTCTTCTCAATATTAATTTTCATTCCATACTTAATACATTTTTTCTCTAATTTATTCATTATACTCTGGACTTTTTATTCTCAGCTATAAGAGTTATATCATCTGTAACTCATACATTTTATTATTCTATCTCTAATATTAATTTTTCCAGAGTCTACATATTTATCTGTCTTCTAAATAAACATTAAAAAGTCCTGATGACATGTAAACATCCTTGTCTAACTCCTTTTTCTATACTCATGTTTTCAATCTCATTATTCTCCAATATGATTATTTTTTATCCAGTACACATATTCCTAATCAATCTTTTCTCTTTCTATAATACTCTTTATTTTTCAAGATGATTCCAGATTACTCTATCAAATGCTTTTTCCAAATCCATAAAACATATACCAATTCTTATATCTTTTTCAATATATCTTTCTAAAATCATTGTAATAATGCCACATCTCTTATACTTTTCCCTCTCTGAAAATCAAACTGTTCCTCTCCAATATAAGATTCTATTTTCCCATAAATTCTTTTGACTTAAAATTGTCAATAATATTTGTGAAGCATGAGAAGACTAACTTATTGACATATATGCTTGACATCGAAGTTTTCTTTGTTTTAACAATTGGAATCGTTATATTTCTCAAAAACCCTTTAGATCAACTTCACTATTATATATTTAATTGCAGTCAAACAATTTTATTAATATCAAATTAAACAGCTTTACCATTTGTCATTTCTTTTTAATCAATTTAATTACTTCTTCTGTCAATATGACCATATCTTGTTTACGTACTTCAATAATTTCATATATCATCCCTATCAGTGAATCACTTATCAACTATTTCACTCCGCTACTATTTCTTTTTTCTCAAGTGACATTTTAAATTCTATTAAATACCAGATCATGTCATTTATCTATTGAAGCACTTCTATTTCTTTACATGTTTATTCCATTTTTCTTTTGCTAATGTGCCTCTTCTTAATTCATTATTAATTTTTCTATATGCTGCTTGCCATTTTTCACTGTTGACATTCTTTTATTATCTCTTTCAACACATTCTCCATTACTCAAGGACATTTAGACTTCCTTAATTGAATAGATCCTATCACATTTTTTGCTGTTTTTAATATCCCCTCTTTAATCTTATATTAATGTTTACCAAAATCATTCATATTTCCTTCATCTTTATCAATCCTCCTTATTTTTTCATATGTGAAACCAAAATTTCCTTTCTCTATTCCTCTCAATTTATTCCAAGTCACATATTACATATCTTTTTTCCTTTTTTCATACTTTAACTTAACCATAACTGTATTAAAATCAGAGTTTATATCAGTACCAGGCAAAGTATGTGAACCTTTAATAGCATTCTTATATTTATCTTGTATCAATATATAATCTATCTAATATCTTTCTCTATCACCTGGAGCTTTTCATTATATAATCTTCCTGAATGATTTCTATGATTTCTAAACCAAGTGCTTGCAATCACAAAATCCACAAGATGATTATCTCTTTCATTCTTTTTTCCAATACTACAAACTCCCAACAATTTTTCCTTCCTTAACTTGCCCACAACAGCATCCCAATCATCTAACAGCAATATACATGCATATTTACTCACTTATTGTATTGTTTCCTTCATCTTTTCATATAGTTAATCTATTTTCACATCATCATCATCATGACTGTTTGTTGGCATGTAAGTTTATATAATCCTTACAATTTGCAATCATCATCATTATTGTAAGTCTATAATTAACACTATTTATCTTTGCCAAACTATTCCAAATGTTCTTTCCGACAGCTATATCAACTTACTATTTTATCACCAGCAGAAAAAAAAAGTATTCCTATTTTCTAATTAAAAGATCTCTTCAATTTTGTCTAATTGAGCAAAAGGCATTTTACATGCTTTATAAATATATTTTGTTTTTTCTTTTAAGTCAATATTTACAAATCATGATTCATCTATTGATGAAATTGTTTTCCGAGTGAAAAATACTGATAAGGAGTGGAATCCTAGATCATAGTATACTGGATGTCTTTGTATGGAGTGTGATGAAATTGATTCAAGTTTTATCCACCATAAGTTCATCCAGTAGAGAAAAAGTTCAATCTCAGAGCAAATTTTAAAGGGCAATGAGCAATAACTATGTCATAAGTAACACACAAGTTTCTGCAAGCATATTGAAAAAGGATGGTTTTGCATATATGGAAAGATATGTGTTAGATAGAAAAGCAGTTGCTGGTTCAATGTCTATAGAAGATTCTGTTAAAATGCTAAATAGGTATATCTTGAGGGGAAAATATAATGAAAATAAGAAAGCTGGAGTTTATCACTTGCTTAATACAAATGGGCCATACTAGTGAATTAAATTTCAATAAAAAAATCCCTAATAAATGGATTAATACTATCCTTAAAGCTGAAAAATTTGAAAAAGAGAATAGAAACATAACAATATCTTCCATATAGGCCAGCCTAGATAAATATCCCGGGAACCACTTTTGTAATCATTTGTAATAGGGGTAAAACATAACGTATCCAATTAAGCTTACAAATGATTTATTTATTTGGTCTAAATGATGATGCCATAATCCCTATTTAGTAATAAATTAGTTAATAAATATAGTAAGCATATGGAATTAAAATCAACCCAGTTATCAAGCTAGATAAACCCTGATGCATATTAACCCAACTTCTGGGTGGAATCTAATTAGTCTAATTATAGCAGCCTGAATAACAGGTATCCTATTTAGCAAATTCATATTGGTAATAACAAAAAGAGAATAAAGACCTCAAATTTGTTCTTTAGGACAGATTCCAAAATCTTCACTGCTAATGAATTCATAAAAATTGATCTAATGTTAGATAGTGGAGAGGATAGAATTGGAATTTTTTATAAATAGAAGCAGTGAAACTGGATATAAGCTTTCAATTATCATTAATCTAGTTAAGAATATATGTTCTTTCAGCAGTCCCACCATATGACGCCTATATAGTTAAGTATGAAGAATATCATGTATTCTAGGATAAATAGCTTCTCTAATTTTAGCAAGATTGTATGAACTTATTTCTAAGATTTACTTAAAATATACCAAGAGAAAATAATTGCTTTGTCCGTCCAGTACATTTCCATAAACTATAAGTGCAGATGCTGCCCTAAAAGTTGAAGGATGATCAAGCACCCAGGAAACATATCTTTTTGACCATTTATGCATGTTTGCAAGTCAAATTTTTAATATTTTTTTGTTGAAACTATATATGATATCTTAGTTCTTCATTTGATTTGTAAAAATACATTACATGACATGATCACCATTTCTTATGCTTGCTCACCAGTTATTAAAACAGGAAAAACTAGAGTAATCAATGGATACCAGAAGGCTTGAGCATAAAATCCCTATCTAGTGCCTATTCATCCAATATCTCCAGACTAGTTTCTAGCTTATGTCACTGAAGAGCCTTGGATTTGAGATACTGCATCTAGATCTTATGCACTACTGTAAGGAGAGTTTTGCTTGTTTTAAAATGCATTATTAAGGGCACCAGCACTGACAGATTTTTTGGAAGGTATCTGTACAATTTTCTTACACACTTAATGATTTATGAATGATAAAACTTGTATGCACGGGGAAGACAATTTAATAGCAAGTACCACAGATGTTGACACAATATTAATGAACATATTCTAGGTTGCAATTGAATGTAAATTTAGATTCTACAATTTGAATAAAAGAATATATACGTTTTAAAAAAAAAAATTTGAATAAAAGAATATATATGTTTTAAAAAAAAAAAATCTGTGGATCTTGCATTAATTAAAATCAGGTGTTCAGAGAAAAACAGTAAATGAAAATTCAAAAAACAGCTTTAGGACTGCACAACCTGATAGAGGACAAGACATCAGGTTTATTATTATTTGTTGAAGCAGGTGTGTAGAAGAAAATTTCAGATTGTATGATAGCTGGAGATGTGATATGAACATGCATTAAATAGACTTAAAAAGCCTTTGATGACATCCCAAGATATTTTTGTTGCATATTATATATGCTGTCCCAATCATCAATCTAAATTATTGGAAAGAACCTTGAGATTAATATATTGATCACACGAAGTATATTAATAACAATTACAAATGAAATAAACAAAAAATTTGGAGTCATGTATGATATTTTTAAAAAATGAAAAAAGTACATAATTTTACAAATTACAGTTCATGTATATTATATATATTCTTTAGATTTACACAAATAGTTAATATGACTTTACAAATATAACTATATATTTTTATTTAGTCGTAATAGCGGAAGAATTTACAAGAATATATTCAATGTAAAACTAAAAACAATTTAAAACCATTTCATATGCTCTCCCATCTTTTTACAATGACTCATCCAATATAGACCGCCCACTTGTAATAAATATTATCTATATGAGAACTCAAGAAATTATTTCCTCTTGACAGAATATTATATTAGTATAAAATCATATCTAAACATTTAATTGTATACACCCGTTCCATCCATTATATAAATATGCTAAAACTTTTGTAGAACGTCTTTCGTTTTTAAAAACTCTAGTTATCAAAATATAAATTTTATGATTCTTGCAACATTTTGTTTATAATTTATCAATAATTAGTTTTGTTCCACAAAATCAAATTCATTATTTAATCTTATTTATTATGATTAGTTCTTGAGAAAAGTAAACTTAAATAATTCATTTGCCGTTTCTAGGAATTTCCAGATATAAAAAAAGGGAAATACCCATTTTAAAAAAAACACACAATGAGTAATGGAGAATCCCAGAAGTTTTATAGATGTCGCTTTATTCCGTACTATAAACTATGGATCCGTAGAAACATTGCTCATTTAAATGAAGATTATTGAACAATGAT
The DNA here is from genome assembly GCA_028023455.1 of Epiperipatus broadwayi. Lineage (NCBI taxonomy): Eukaryota > Metazoa > Onychophora > Udeonychophora > Euonychophora > Peripatidae > Epiperipatus > Epiperipatus broadwayi. The sequence goes on along the minus strand of JAQFVV010006392.1, from coordinate 113,728 downwards.
GCCTTACAAACCGCCAAAAATATTACTTCCTCTTAGTGTTATTGGTACTGCTGTTGGCGGTTCAATTTTATTTAAGTAAGAATTATTTAAATTTTTTAAGATTTTAGAATAACTGCATGACTTCTAATTAATGAATTCCCGATAAAATTCAGCTATATATTTTTAATATACTGCAATACGATGTAACTGTTACATACATAATTTAAAATTATTAAAGAGTTTCTTTATTATAAAGTTGATTTACTTATCTAAATTTTTAAATAGATTTGCATGAGTTTGGAGTTTTATAATGTAATGTTTGATGCCGACGACATCAGATTTAATTACGGGGAGAAATTGGAAATAAGCCTAGAATATTTGGTAAAACTGCAGTACAGGTCATAATAAAATTCGAATTTTGTTTCACATTTTTCTCACCAGAGTATTTCTTGTCGAATATTTAAATAAGAAAATAATTAAAATAATAACAATATATCCTACTAACATTCGTAATTACTGCCCATTGTAGTTTTCGCTTACAATAGCGATAAAATTAGCAAAGACTGCGTCAGTTGTGTAGAGAGTCCTAAAAGCAAATTCCTGCAGATATGATTGGAATAAAGTACTGTTGGTCCCGCACTGATGTTTCAGCTTGCGTTTAGCTCTCATCCACATATTTTCCACATTTTGTGTGTGGATATCAGAGTCGTGAGGATCTACAAAGTTCTCCTGGTGTATGACGACAGAGTGCATATATATATACCATTACGGATTGTGCTTAAGTTGTTGTATGCACCCCATCCGTCCGTAATGATGTGGGTCCCTGGTAAAATATATTCTTGTATTTTTGCTTCGAGAGTCGCAGCTGATCGGTTAACCACTTCATTGCTAACTCCGGAGTTCGAAGCTCATTCGCCAACAGAAACGATGTCCAATTTTCTACGTGAATATCTGCAGCATGTAACAGTTCATTTTCTGGTACTACAACTACATTACCATTTAAAGGATTCATTTTATGAATTACGCTGGAAGTTAAAAAACACGTGTTACAACTTTGGAAAACTTGTAAAATGTGCGCCAAGACAATGTAACAATTCCACACTAATTCGGCAAGAAACACTGTGGTGAGAAAAATTTGGACAGTAATAACGAATGTTGGTAGGATATATTGTTATTTTTTTAATTATTTTCTTATTTAAATATTCGACAAGAAACACTCTGGTGAGAAAAATGTGAAACAAATTTCGAATTTATTGTGACCTGTAAACTGCAGTTTTACCTTTAATAAGGAGATATGAGTTGATCGGATGAGTGCCCATGCGCTGACTTCGAAACAATACATTAGAATTCTGTCACCCTCGACGAAAGATACATCGTGCTTTCAATGGTTGTCAGCATATTGTTTATCCTTTATCTTTATTGTATGTGCGTGATTTCCTCAATCTCTATAATAAAAAATATTTGACTGTATATTTTAAACAATTAAAAGTGTTTTCTTTATTTGTAAACATTTTTTGATAGCTTGAATAAAGATCTCTTTATAGAAAAGCTTTAATTGGATTGATTGTAACTAAAAAGGTCAATTATTCTTAATTCAAAATTTATTAAAATGCAGTTTATTACCAGGTAATATTAATTTTCTGAAAGTAGAATATTTTTATTGAAGAAATTATGAGGCGGAAAAGAAATTGGACTGAGCATATATTTAAAGTCAGATACATTGAAAGATCTGTGAAACTAAAAAAAAAAAAAGCTTTATTTTAAATAAGGAAATTATTATAATGATCTGAAAATTGTAACAATATGCCGGAATTGCCTTTGTTTTGGCAAGTGGGAAAATAATTTGTATAGTCATCTTACATTATTTTAATTAATCCATTACAAAATGACATCTTTGATGTAAAGATATTTTTATAATGCATGGCAAGTTATGTTTAAATGTAAGTATGCTTAGCCATTTGTTACCAGGTACAAATGACTTGTACAGTAGGATTTTTTTTTATATAGCTCTTCCTTTCACACGATTGCTTGAACATATGCACTAGAGACATTATACACAAACAGATGCATTCCAATTTCTTATCCGTAGGTGCTTCAAATTTGCATATGTTTGTTCATCTGCGTAACAAAGGGATTTCTAAGTTATAAAGAAAGAAACCACTTTGTCACTCAGATGAATGAACATATGCAAATCTGAATTACAAACAAAGGGGCAAAAACTATTAATATGTAGATAATTATGAGAACCAAGTTCAAATAGCTGTATTAACTAACCAACATGTTTTAAATGTAGCCATCATCAATGGTATTGCTGTTAATTATCAAATTGATTAATACTCACAATGCAGATGATTCCACAAGTTTATATTTAACTGCTTACAATTGCGGAGAAGCAAGATTGAATCATAATAGTTGATAGAAATATCAAAAACAGGACCTGAATGAATATTAAGATCAGGACCTGCAACTTTATTTGAATAATACAATAATCAAGTGTTTATTTCTTCACTAAACAGTATGACTTTCCTTCCCCATCTTACAGGAGACTGGTCAGCTGCACTTGCTAGTCAACAAAAAGTTGATTTTAAAAATAAATTATTTTTCATGAATCAAGAACAGTTTGGGCAATAGATAGCTATGTATGTATTGTTTTTCATCTGCTATAATGAGATCTATATGAATTATCTTCAGATGTAAGTAATAAGGACACAGAGAGATATATGACTGCTCATTGAAAACTGACTGGAAAATTTTGATATTCTCTATGCAGCGAGAAGAAATGTGTGTGAAGCATTTTATGTTGAAGCTTGTTAAAGATGTAGCTCAAAAAATTAAATAAGAAAATTTATGTTAAGAGGGTGGCAAACTATCATCATTGATGTTTAGGCATTACTACACATTGCTTGTATACCTTTATCTCTGGGAAAGAAATCTAAATAAATCAACAAACAAAGATAATATAGATTCAGTAAACAGTATCTGCTGAGGTTAGTCAAAGATCTTCTACTCTTGTAATGAGCTGGAAGAAAGGGAAAACAATAATAATACAAAATTATAATCTATCATGTAATAGGATATCAGCATTTCTCAAAAGTTATGTCAAATGATAAAATTTATAAACAAATCGAGTGATATGTAAATACTTTGCTTTCTGATCTAAATCGGTTAGAAAAGTCCACCAATCGAATTTCTAAATCAAACACCACAACAAAATAAGCTGTTAAAATAAATGTAAAATTTTTTGCTTTTTTTCTTTGCATTTTTCACAATGTTTTTTCCCATTAAATTATTTGACAGTTTTGACTGTCTTTAGCAGTCTTCTTCAGAGGTTTTTTTTTTTTTAATACTCATTTACAAAAGTTAGCTTTGAAGAGGAATTGCTGGTCAAAACTATCAGAATAATTGAGTAAAAGATTGATAGTTGTTTTATCTGATCTGAGCCAAGTGAAAATAACTTGAATTCAGATCAGATAAACACTTTGATAAATTTAATAAATAAATTAGCCAATTAACGAAATATATTGTACCCTTACCAATATATTCGGCTAACTGCATTACCACTAGCTCTTAGTCAATTCATCAGTTAATCGAATTACTTAAATACTAACTCACTCTTTCTAACTTTAACATGTAACTATCTCATCCATATATAAATAATACATCTAGTAAAGTAATATTTATCATTTAATCACTAATCAAATAAAGACATAATTTAAATAACAAGTAATAAAAAATTAAAATCAAATACCTAGCTCATTTATCATTACATTAATTTAAATATTAGCTCAATTTATAAACAAAATGGTTCGATAAATATTAAAAATCACAAGACTCTACTATAAAGCATTTAGTAAGGTATACAGTTTAACATTAAGAACATACCCCAAAAGATATATCCCCAATGACATAGGAATATCTTCCGTACTTATTTCCTAAACTAACAGTAATAGTCCCATGACTCGCCTATTACATAAATTCTAACTAACAATTATAAAATTACATTAAGTCACTAAAATATTTAACACTCCTCTATTTAATACAATAATACATCACTAGATAAAATTCCTAATATATTCTCATCTTAATCTAACTCTTAAGCTTAATTATTACCTCAGGTTCATCTTATTATTCTAATAATTATACATTAAATAATATAGCTACATATAGTGAGGGATTTATATATACCTAGCTATACCATAACAACATTACTTAATAAAATAAATACCCCATAACTCTTATTATAAACAATCATCTACTTAATTTATTCATCAATAAAACAAATCAAATTATAGACTATTACAAAATAATATTGATCATATTAAAGAAATTCAAAAATATTTTCATTTTATTATGCATTTCAGTTCTTATTATATTCTTTATGTAGCAGGTTAACAAATATAAAGTTTTGATATAATTGTTATATCAGATAATTAATAAATTGCATTATATACTCTTCATGTTTAATAATAACATCTTCAGCAATAATAATCTAATCAACATACTATATTTTATATAGATTATGTGCAGTAATATGAATATATAATTATTTTTTATAATGCATGTGTGTGGTTGAGAAGATTAATAATGACTTGGACGCAACAAGTAAAGAAACTCTCGAGACCTACTTTTAATTTAAAACAAACATTAACAAATTTATTTTGACAAATATTTTAAAAAATTTACAAAATATAATATTTACATAACTCTAGATGTTCAAAATTCAAGCAAAAATTATATCCACCCCCCCACCCCCAATATTTACACAGCAAAAAAAAAATATTAAATAATTTTCAATTCAACTATTTATCATAAAGTAATAGTATAAAAACATAATACAATTCAATGGTAATCCTGTTACCTTTTCTAAAACTATAATATTAATATGCATTGTTATTCCCAAAAACATATTTATTCCTAAATAATGACAGATTTTTATAAATATTTTCATAAAATCTTCGCTCTCAATATCTAGGTATCTTATTAATATAATTATACATTAATAAATAAAAACATTCTTTAATAATAATAAGTTTTCCACTCTATAGTTTATAATACTATACTTTTATAATAACTTTATAACTACCGTTTTGTTAGGATTAATTTTTGCATTCTTTGGTTATCTAATCTCATTTTGAGATTAATCTACCTTTCTTAATAAGATAGTGTATGTGAGTTTTCCTTTTTTCTTTAATAAGTTCAGCTGGGAGTTATCTTTTCTTTAATCAGCCAAGTCATCTTTAATGAATTGCAATTTTAAAAGTTTTTTTTTTTTTTTTACAATTTATATTTTTAGTCTGATTTTATTTTTACATTTATTCATTATTGTTGTTATTTTTTCATCCATACATTTTTTTTTTTTAATCTATAAAAAGAGAGGGCTAGTTTTAACTTTTATTTAGAATTCCCCCCCTCCCCCCACTTGATCTTTAATACTAAAAACTTTTTTTATTTTTAAAAGAAAAAGGTGACACAATATTTTCGTTTTTGCAAGTTTGCGTTTTTTGGAATTAAAAAAACTCTTGAGAAACGTATTGTATTTTTCTTTCTATTTTACTATTCTCACTTTTTTTAAAAAAAATCAATTTGATCATTCATTTTTAAATGATTGTATATGTAACACACAGAAAATACATATTTCAAGATTGTAATGTTCTTAATAAATTTAACAGAGGAAGTGATCATTGATTAGTAAGATGTAAGATATATGTTAATGCAAAACTAGAGAGACAAAAATTATTAAGAAAAACAATATTTACAGTTGATATTCCTAATCTTCAGAAACATTCCAATGAATTTAAATTAGAACTTACAAATTGGTTTCAAGTATTAGTAGATTTTGAACATGATTCAGATTTGAATGAAATTAATAGGAAAATAACTGATACACTTTTAAAAACTGCAACAAAGATAGCTGGTAGAAAAAAGCAGCAATTGACCAATAAAATTTCTACTGAGACTAGAGAATTTATGAAGAAAAGAAGGAATATGAAGATATACAAAAATGATGCATTAAAAAGGATTGAATATCTCGAATTTTGTAAAATGATGCGGAAAAGAATTGAAAATGATATAAGAAAGTATAATTGTGAACTAGCAAGGAAAGCTGTAGAAGAGAATAAAAGTCTAAAGAGTGTAAAACAACATTTTGGTATTGGTAGGAAACTTATATCTGCAATAAGAAAAAAAGATGGCATTATTACTAAAAAGAGAGTTGACATCATGAAATGTGTAGAAGACTTCTATCAAGAATTATATAGTAATAAAGAACAAGTATCTCCTATACCTATTATATCTTCTGAATTGCCCAGAATTTTGAATGAGGAAGTGAGACATGCAATTAAATTTATGAAGAAAGGGAAGGCTCCAGGTAATGATGGAATTGTAATTGATATATTAAAAGAAGCAGGTGAAGAAATAGAAAATTTTTTAGCAAAGTTATATTCCAAATGTCTAAATGATAAAGATGTACCAGATAATTGGAAGAATGCAGCATTAATATTAATATTTAAAAAAGGTGATAAAGAAGATATTAGAAATTACCAGACCTATCAGTTTTATACAAAATTTTTACTAAGATAATTACAACTCATCTACAGAGAACACTGGACTTCCACCAACCAAGAGAACAAGCTGGATTTAAAAGTGGTTTCAGTACAGTAGATCATATCCAGGTATTGAGAGAAATTATAGAAAGGACAAATGAATATGAGTTGCCATTATGCTTACGATTTGTAGACTATGAAAAGGCATTTGATTCTATAAACATTGATTAAAGTATTGGATTATCAAGGTATAGATCCAGGATTTTGTCATATTTTAAAGAATATTTACAAAAATGCAACAGCAACAATTAGATTACATAATGATAGTAGGAAAGTCAACATTGAGAAGGATGTAAGACAGGGTGATTCCATATCTCCAAAACTTTTTACAGCAGTGCTGCAAGAAGTATTTTGTGGATTAAAATGGGAAGCTAAAGGAGTGAAAGTAAATGGAGATTATTTAAGTCATTTAGATTTTGCAGATGATGTAGTTGTTTTTGCAAATAATGCTTTAGAGTTACAGGAAATGTTGCGGGAGTTATCAGATGAAAGTAGGACTAAAGATAAATGTTAAAAAGACTAAAGTAATGTTCAATAGATTTTCTCAAAATATGAAAATAAAGATTGATTATGATGAATTAGAAGAAGTTAACAGTTACAAAAACCTTGGTCAGATTATTAATACAGATGGAAACATAATGGATGAAATTAATCATGGAATTAAACTTGGTTGGAGTGCTTTTGGTAGAAATAACTTGATACTAAAAGGAAATTTGCCTATGTGTTTGAAAAGGAAGGTTTTTAATAAATGTGTTTTCCCAGTTCTTACTTATGGATCTGAGACTTGGACACTTAATAGAAGAGCAATACAGAGACTTCAAACCACTCAAAGAAGTATGGAGAGATGCATGTTGGGAGTAACAAGAAGAGATTGAAAACGCAATGTATGGATAAAACAGGTGTTACTGATCTTGAGAAAAATTAAAAGACTGAAGTGGAGTTGGGCTGGACATATTGCTAGAAGAGATGATAATAGATGGACAATTGAAATTTTAAACTGGATTCCAAGAAATTGTAAAAGACCCAGAAAGAGACCACATGTGAGATGGATGGATGAAATAAGACAGTGTGCAGGGGTGATGTGGAGAAGAGAAGCTAAAGATCAGAAAAGATGGATTGAACTTGGAGAGACCTTCATCCTGCAGTGGATTGATAATGGTTGATGATGATGATGATATATGTAACACAGAATATATGGGTTTGTTAACATATATATTCGCCAATGGTACAATATACATATATATTAGTATAACACTATAAATAAAGAATATACATACAAAATTATTAAGAAGTTACAATTTGGTTATTAATAAGATATTTACAATTATTTTACCCAAAGGCATATATAAATAATAAGACACCAATGAAACCATTAATAAACCTCAGATGTTTTGAGACCTTTGAAGATGGAACTCTCTAGCTTATGCACTTACTTTCTGGGAGTCCAAAAATCCGAATACAATCCTTAACAAGTTACTAACAGAAGAGCATTGTAAAAGAGAGCCTTTTATTTACTCACCTATTTATTAAACTCTTATTTCTTTATTTTGTGCAGCAATTGTAAATATGAAGGAGGGAAAAAATTAATTAATAATAGTTAAAAGTTTAATTAAATTACTCTCTAATTATATGTACGTAAGATTTCAAATTCCAACTAAATACATAACAGATCAATGCAAAGAAGTGGAAATTTTTTAGATTTGATATAAGCAACACAAAATATGAAAAGTACTGAAAGTAAGATAGTGGTATTTAATTAAACTGTCACACTCATATTACATATTGCAGTTTAAAAATAGAAATTATTGCAATTATAGTAAAATTTAAGCAGATCCTAATTTACCTCTGACTGCTTCCAGTATTCATCTTTTATAACCAGAGATTTTTTTTTAAAGCTCTCTTGTTGCTTGATAGTTGAGATTGTTCTTTTATCCAGACCATAATTTTATTATGGAAATTTATGCATTCTTGAAACATTTTAATATTTTTTGAATACTAAATGTACTGTGTGCATCCATATATGTATATTTGTGTGTGGGTGTATATATATAAAGATTGTTTAAATACATATATATGCATTTCTATAGTAAGCTTTTGAGTCAATATTCAAACCTGCAGTTCATTTATTTTTAAAACTGATTATTTTCTGAAAACTCAATTTATGTTAACAATAATAAATGATATAAAACTTTTTATTGCTATCATGTGAATTATCTGATTATTTTTTTAGATTCATTGTCTATATTTTTATATATATCAATCAATAAATATCTTCTTTCAAAACTGACCCATTAAATCCAGTATATAAATTATCTTACAAAAAAAATCAAGTCAGATGTCACATGACCTAATTTAATAAGCTTGTATTTACAAATGTTATATATGGCTATTTAAGTTAGATAGCTGGATTAGAAGACATATGGATGTCTGAAAATTTCACATTTTCTACTTAATAGTTATACATTAGATAAAGTGCTGGGCTTGTCCTGGTATTTTTAATCTAATGCTTGAATATCCTGGCACCTCACTGACGACGCCAGTAGCAGAAACCAGTCTGGGTTTGAGGATATTCTGCAAAGCTCGTTAAGAGCTTATTTTGCAAGCTCTATATATAACATTCATAAATTATCTTCTACATCAATATACAGCTCCATCTATGTTTCAACCATATCCTATAGTCATTTTCAAGATCTATTCTTACAAATACATTTAAATTTATGAATTATTTTAAATTTATCTAATGATTATTGTATGTTTATCTTTATAATTAGTGATATTATAGTAATGAAAATTCATTTCTCAATGATAATGTTAATGAACAGAAATTATTTTAACTAAAAACTAAATCTTGAATTCAATTTGTTTGAATGAAACATTTCATTATGTAAAAGATTACCAATAGTTTTCATTTTATAGAAATAATGAATTTAGATTATTGCTCATTAATAGAATGTAAACACTGGTATTCTTGCAGAAATATGGTTGATTTATAGATGGTTTATATTCTCGATATACCAGAATCGCTGTTGTAAAGCATTTTCTTTACATCATTAGCTCCATAATTCTTTTTTATGAAAATAAAAATTATTTTAAAATTATTTGTACTTTTGATTTTTTTTTTCAGAGAATATGCAGGGGGTATGAAATATAGTGCTGACCCAAAACAAGTACAGGGCAAAACAATAGTTATTACTGGATCTAATACTGGAATTGGTAAAGAAACTGCAAGAGAAATAGCAAAAAATGGTAAATTTACGAAATGTCACATATAAAATAGTAATTTATAATTTAAAAATTGCACATATTTCTTTTATTTATTATGCTATATGAAATCCTTTTCATTAATTATTTTTATTTATCAGAATCAGAATTTATGATTGTGAAAATAGATTTCTCGTCAGTGTTATCTATAAATTAATTTTCTCATATGGATCCACTTAATTGGCAATGAATTAAATAACCATTTATATTAATTTTATACATATATTTTACAAGCTTACTCTATAGATAGATAGTGTATGAAAGTATAGCGTAGCTTATATGTTTGACAACGTCATTACTTATTGAACATTAGTGTAAAATATAATTTAAAAATATTCTTCAGCTATTTTTTGGGATTAAAACCAATTACTTTGGAGAGTCTTTTCAGAAAATCATTACTATTTTGGAGGGTTTGTCTTATTTGACGCTTTCTTTTTTGTGTCTAATTTCATTATTTAATTGTTCAGATAAGTTTGTAATTAGATACTAATTCAGTGTTCTATTTATTGAACAGCTCAATTTCATTTGCCTAAGTATTCTGGGACACATGATGTGGTATTTATAGGAAAATTAATCAAGAAATTTTAGAGATAGTTATTCAAGAATCTTGACTTTTTGAATTGTTTATCATGGATATCTTATTGCTGATAAACACTTATTTCTTATTTCAAAAACAGTATTGGTTGATGCTGTATTAATGAAACTTCACTTACAAATAGTTCATAGTTGAAATTCATTAGATAGATTAAATTGACTACAGATATCACTTGGAATTAATTTGATTTAGGAATTTTAATCACATCTATGAAATTGCAAGCTGTAATCTTACTTGACAATTCCATCTCTTTGTCAATGAATAAGCCAAGTGAGAGAAACTAGAAAATGCAGTATAAATATTGCCATCTATTGTTGTGGAAAATAGCACAAATCAGTACTGGATATGAAATATCTAATCAGTAATTCATTGATTTGAAGTTTATCCATTTCTTTTGCTGAAGTACTTCATACAAACTTAATATTAAAGTGTTTATTAGAAAAAGCATTAATCCTTATCTTGAGGTAAAGTCATCGATGGAGCTTCTATGGAGCATTTTTCATTAGTTTGATAAATTAAGAAAAACTTTTGGAAAAAAAAAAGAGAATCTTAAAAATACCTATTAATGATTTTGTCCAAACAACAATAAGAAAATTATTTTTTTTACTATAAGCACTAAAGATTAATAAAAAACATAAGTTTGCTAAAAAAATGAAAGATATGGCTACTGTTTAATAATAAATTTACTGCACTAACAAAATGTAAAAAGAGAATTTTTGGAACCACTATTATTTACTATAAATTCTTCTATTTGAAAATTTCGAAATGTTTCATAATTAACAATTTGTTTTTAAAGTTTTTATATATATATGATATTTTTATTATAAAATATTAAATAAGACCATTTTTGTTAAGTCTGTGATTTTAATTCGGTAAATTTTTAATTGTAAATACAAAAGGCTTCACATATCTATCATTCATTGCTTAGATGTTTATTTCAAGTGTTTATTTATGATTATCAATGAAAATATAATTATTTACTTTTTTATATTACATAATAATTGCCTCATAAACAATATAACATTCTGGTATTATGATATTATAGATTTGATTTTTAATTTCTTTGCATTTTTCTGTCTTTTTTTTTTTCCTAAGCTTTTTAAATGTAAGAATATATAAAGTAAATTGCTTTATTATTTTTTTATTGTTTTTCATAGGTGGTAGGGTTATTATGGCATGTCGAGATATGGACAAATGTGAAGCTGCTCGAAAGGAAATTGTTCTTCAAACTCAAAATAAACAGGTTATATGCAGGAAGTTAGATTTAGCATCTTTAAACTCTATTCGAGAATTTGCCAAAGAAATAAATGAAAGTAAGTTTATAGACATTTATGATTCTCCATTTGCTCATGTATATTTATATATATCGATAAACTTTTCATAAATTTCAAATATTGTCTTTATTAAGCATTCTATTTAGAGTATAAATTTTATTTTTATAATAAGTTAAGTTTATAGTATTTCAAGATTTAGTAAACATTTCAATATTTTAAATCAATCCTGAAAAATTCATGGATTAGATTGCTGCAGTTGTTATTATTGTTGGTGCTGTTATTATTATTGTTATTATCATCATCTTTTTTTTTTTCGATATCTACATATAAATCTATTGTACTTTTCCGGAGTCAATACTTAGACTAACTTTTTGCAAAAATAAAATAAATATTTGACTGGTTAATCACCCAAGTTCTAGAACTGATATGTTGAGCTTTAATCATAACTTTATCTTTTGAATCCATCATTCTACCACTCTGCTAAACAGCATAGGGCAAATAGTCATTTTTAAGGAGTCATGTGACAATCAATTAGCAGAAATGCCACTGTTGAGTTTTGATCTGGGAATCCTTAAATGTTGAGTCTGTTGCTTTAACTTTGCATTAAACCATGTAGGTAAAATAATAATTTGCCCAAGAGGTCACATGATGTTTATATACTGGAAGTGATCCGGGAGTCTTTAAATTTAGAGCTTTATCATTTTGTTAAAAATTAATTTAAATGAATTTTTGTTAACAATTTAGTCTTTCACATTATTGATTAAAGTGTAATTACTATATATGTAGCTCCTCATGTTGATATTTATACTAACCTGATATGTATCTCATTGGTAATACAGTTGCAGTCATGCAGACATCAACAAAAGAATATATATATTAGTACTTAGTGCATATATATATAGAGAGGACGCTCTGAGGAAGGTACTTGTTATTGTACTGAAGTGTCAGCTGTTTAGCTATTTTACTACATGGAATATCCCGAAAATAATAATAATATGCAATCATCATTTATCTGTGAAAATATTAGAATTAACATATATATATATATGTGTATAGTTTTGGCAAACAAAGATTCATATTTGTTTAGAAACTTATCTAATATGGCTGCTGCTTTGCTCAGAATTGCAGTGATACCACACTATCATGCATATCTTCATCAGCAATGATCATTTGCTATGAAATCATGCATGATTTAGTGCAGTGATAGAGTGTCATACTTTGGAATTATGGTCTTCAGATCTATTTCAATATCTTAGCACTTCCAGAATTCAATCCCAAGCAATAAGACCATTTGATTAATTTTTATTATTATTTATTATAACGATATAACTGGATTAAATAATTTACAGCTCTGATGGATATAAAATTAATGCCATTCCTGCAAAGCTCAAACCTATTAAAATTTGTTAAATCATTCGTTCCATTTAAAACATATATTTTTGATAAATGCTGTATATTGTTATATTCCCCACGAAAATAGATATTTTTTCCTATATCCCAGGCTTATAATTCATATATGCATAAAAATTCCTTCATATGTTTGTTATCATTATAAATCTTGTACTATTATATAAATCAACATTTTCCCCTCCCACATCCATATGTACAATATATTATTGTACATCTCCATTATCTCAGTCCTAGGTTTCAACCACATCTAAAGCCATTTTAAAGGTGAGACAGATGTGAGAAAAATTTTGATTCATATAATAAACAAGATTTTTAAAATAAAATGAGTATGTGGAGGATAATTTACAAATTGGATTTAATGAGTAAAAAAAGAAATATTTATTGATTGATTGATTTATTAATTTTAATTTAATTCTCGTATCAGCCATTCATAATCAGAAAATAATGTAAAACAACAAATTATTCTACATAAAAATTAGCAAGTGAGAATTTTATAGATTTGATAAATAATTTTATGAATTCACAATTTATTTATTTTTTAGATTATAAATTGTTCAAGTAAATTGAATAGTATATATTTTTTTTTGACTGTCAAACAATTTAAAGTTTCTAATCTTAAAATGTTTTTAATGCATCATGTTATTTGATGTGATTCTTTGTTTTCTTCATTTTAGAAGAGCCACGATTAGATATATTAATCAACAACGCAGGAGTTATGCAGTGTCCTCGTATGCTTACAGAAGATGGCTTCGAAATGCAGTTAGGAGTTAATTATCTAGGTGTTTATTAAATAGTTTAAAGTTTTTTAGAATTGTTTTTGTCTAATTTCATGTATTTATAAAGACTACTATTTACCATTTAAATTTAGAAATTATTTCTTATATTGTATTTTAGGTCACTTTCTTTTAACAAATTTATTACTTGACAAATTAAAACAATCTGCTCCAAGTCGTATTGTAAACCTTTCTAGTGTAGCACACACCAGGGGGAAAATTAACTTTGAAGATTTAAATAGTGAAAAAGATTACAGTCCTAAAGAAGCCTATAACCAAAGCAAGTTAGCTAATCTTTTATTTTCAAACGAACTTAGTAAGCGATTAGAAGGTAATAAAGCTTTTTATATTAATTGGTTTTTAAATTGATAATTAGATATATTTTTATCAACTTTATTTCTATTGCAAGGTTCTAAAGTCACATCGAATGCTGTACATCCAGGAATAGTATTTACTGAAATAGGAAGATATTTAGGTATTTATAATTCAACGATATCTTTTACGTTATTAAAGCCATTGCTGTGGTTACTTCTGAAGACACCTAAGCAAGGTGCTCAAACATCTATTTATTGCACTCTTAGTGAAGATCTGGAAAACATATCTGGAAAATATTTTAGGTAACATTTATTTTCTAAATAATTTTATTTTAAAAGAATTAAGATTTTAAAAGCTTGTTTTAACAAATTCTATAATATTTTTATTTTTGCTTTTAAAAATTTTCAAAGAAATGAAATCATTTGTGAAATTTTAAATAAATAAAAATTGTTAAATTTAGTTTTTAAAAATATTCAGAGAATATAAAAGCTTTTGATATATGGTAGATATGTAAGTAATATTATTTATAATAGCAAACTTTATTGACTTATTTTTTTACATATATTCCAAACATCAGTTTCAAATACATTTGTTATGGGTACCATGCATTCTCTTTTTCTATGACATGTAAATTTTTGTTTGGATTGATTTTTATAAATACTTTTTATGCAGAACAATATTAATTTTGATTATTCAAAACATTAAATATCATTTTTGGTATAGGGTATCTTTTTTAAAACACAAATGTTATAATAATATGCTGTAATAAATATCATACTTAAATTTATTTCTGCATGTTACAAACCACACTGAATCACCTGCTGTTGAACTTTTTATTCCAGTATCGAATTTTAATTTCTGTTTTCTATACTCTTGTTCATAGAAAATTATCCTGACGTTCTTGAGGTGAAAAACGTAGCCGTATATTTTTTCATGTTTTGGCTCTAAGATTATCAGAATAGTTGCAGTGAACAAGAAGATAGAAAATAGAAACTAAAAGAAAAGTGGTTTATTAATTTTATATATCCAGTAATGAGAAAAAATTCAACATTATGCAATTGAATGGGTTTATGTAGCATGTGTAAAGAAATTTAAATTTTGAATACAATATTTACTGTATCATATTTATAAATATAACTTTTTATCAGCTTGAATATATATGAAATAATGCTGAAATACTGAAAAACCCTGGTGAGCTATATGTAAACTAACTGTCAGTAAATGTAAAATGCAGCTCGTTGCAGATTGTCAGTATTTCCTCATTATTTTATCTATATTTAAACAGGTAAATGGTTATATTTATATTTATTAACTGAAGATTAATTTAATTTTAAGAGGTTGTTAAATATAAGGCTCAACCATTCCCTTTAATTAGTTATAGTAATTTTAGAATAGCTGATAGTTGTCTTGAAATTATGTTACTATATATATGTAAATCACGCTCTGCATGTAAGTATGTCAGTAAATGGTATGCTTATACATGATCAAAACTAAGATATAGGTAGACTCATTCTACATTTTACATTTCCTGACACTTTGCATATAGCTCACTGGGACTTTTCAATATTATTGTATCACATTATTATAACATTTGCCTTTTGAAGATAGGGTTCTATATCGAAAATGCATTTAAGGCTTATCATGATTATTAATGTTCTAATAGGAAAGTACTAAAATATATAGTTTTAAATTGGTTTCATATCTACATAACTGTTAAATAATTATTTTTAACCTGACATTTTTTTCAGTACTCTCTTTCTCTCCAGTCTTTGATCAGTTAGTCTTTTATTGAAATACCATGTGAATGTGGAAGAATATATATTGATGAGACCAGCCATCCCATTGAAAAGCACTTGCAAGAACACAAACTGATGATTAAAAGAAAGAAAACAGATGTGTCTAAGATAGCAAATCATGTATGTGCCAGTGAACATATGTTTAATCAAAAAAAATTTAAAGAAACTGTTCACATGGCAATGGCAAACAAACAATCCCATAAATCAACCTAGTGTGTCTATATATAATGTATGGAAACCACTAATCCACTTTGTTCTTAAGGAAAAATTGGAGAAATCAGGAGGAACTTCATAGATAAGTATATGAAATTTCTACTGACTGCTGCCTTTGGCAGGATGGCACAGTTGGTTAGAGGGTTACCTTAAAATTCAATACTCAAGTATCTAAGGGTCTAGATTCAAATTCCATGCTAGTATTGTCACTGATCAGGCCAGCAATACCTGAAGAAGAGAGGAGAATAAGACCTCTCAAAACATTGTGCATATACTAACTTGTTTGATGTGCTATTACTAACAGTTGAATGTATTTGGAATATTTAAATAAAGTTAAATTTTTCTAAAGACATTCAGTACTCATATTAGATGATGGACATAGTCCAAACAATAAATACAACTAAAATACCATCATCACAAACCTTCAGGAAAATGCATTATAATAAAAGTGTATTAATTATTACAAAAAAAAAAAGTCACATCTTAAGGAGTATACTTTTTCCATATCAGTTAGTTTTATCAATTTCTAGATTTCTCTAATTTAACAATGACTTGTATGAGCTTTTAGATATCAAAATATTAAATCCATTACTATGTCCGAGTTACATTATTTTTATTTTATAATAGATGTAAAGACAAAGGAAATTTCATCTATAAAATCTAGTTAAGAATTTAATTTTGCTGATTATTTTCAGAAACGTATCACTTTTTCACAAAATTTGATATTTTAATATCCCATTTTATTGCATTGTTCCAAATATTGTTTAGCAGGAATTCATATATCTCCAACTTCTTTTGAAAACTAATTAATAATAGATCATCAAGAATTTATCATTCCTTTTAATTAAAAACATGATTTAAAACTGTCAAATTTTAAAAAATATTTATTCAAATGAATCTTGAATTGATGAATTCATGTATAATTGAGCCAGACTATTACACGCTTGTTTGTGGTATGTAAATATAACATACTTAATTTTTTGACAAGTAACATTTATTTTTAAAATATTAGTGAACCTAACTTCATTTATTCATATCATTGTTCATACATACATGAACTAGACGTGATGTTGATGTGATGCCATATGGCTACTCCTTTATCGAAGTCAGAAATCTCTCAGCCACTATGCCGAGAGAATCCAGTTAGCCACCTTACCCCTTTCCATTCTCCATCCTAAGTTTTTCCCATATTCTTTTCTATCCTGTTCCATCCCATTTCCACAACATCATCTTTGTCCACTCTATGGCCTTTATATCTAGATTCCCCTTATCTTTTTCCAAACCGAGCATAAAAACCAAAAACCCACTTTCTGTGTAATTACTTTGTTTATATTTATTCTCCCACAACTTCATTATTTGTATTCTTTCTACTTGTCAGCATTTACATTCAATTAGCAGATGTCTAATAATTTCCTTGCCTTTCTTACATAACTTGCAGACCAAATCAACCACATTTCTCCATATATGTGTATATTCCCTTATTGCTAATAATACAAGAGCAGTCCCTTACTGTAGTGCGATATACCGTAAGCTTGAATAATCAGTGATAATTAAGTAGTTTATTGTATTTAAATCCTCATCCCAGTCTGTTTTCTGGTTTTATCCACGAGACTTGGATTCAAAATTAGAAGCAATTCAATCAAACATTCAGTGACCACCTTTAACTATTTTGCCATTAAAGCTAAAAACCTAAAAAAGCAAATTGGCTTAAGATTTTGAACTCACAACCTGTTTAGTTATGGGGATTTAAATACAATAAAATGTCTAGTAATTACTGATTAGTCAAACTTATAGTGAATTGCTCTAGAGTAAGGAGATGCTCCTGTTTATTATTCACAGTGTATTGCAATTGAAAAGGTGAGTGGTTCATTCTCCAAGCTGCCTATGTGTTACATAGCAGCATAATTTAGCTATTCACCACAAAAATTTTAAAATGCTAATATATCTGGCTTATGAGTTATGGTAAGTAATGCATGTTTCAAATATTCATGGATCATTTTTCCATTTTATCATGAAATTTTGCAAATGACTTGAAAATATTTTATTGCAAATCTTGGCTTCACTGCCATACACAGTTTGAACTATGTCAAATGTTTTGATAGCAACTTTGCCCAATTTAAAACAAAATTTAATATTAGTGTATTGTTCCATCATAGATTAAAGTATGAAATGCACTGCCACATTTCATGCCTTAGCTTATGATCCAGACATATCTAATGCCTTAAAGCTTTTGTAGTGAATAGCTAAACTATCTTGCTACTTAGAGAACCAAGCACTTTTTTAACTAGGACACACTGTAGATGTTGTGTGATCTGGGAATTTTAAATGATATTTTGTTATTAATCTGTAAACTAATAAGTGTTGCCCAGAACCTATCTCCGAGTGGGGATTATTTCATCGCATACATGTGTTTTGATAATATATGAGAATTGTTGATTATTATAATGATTTTATAACAACCTAATGTATATACACTTTTATTTGTTTGGAAAAATAACTAAAAAGACATTGCGGTACAAATGAAAAAAAAGTTTTAAATTAATATAAATCATTCAATGGAAGTGAATTGTTGAATATATTAATTTATGACATATGATAACTAGATGAAAGATTAGAGGAATGATTTGTTATATCATGCCTTCTAAGTAAAGGACATACTTATAGAATATCATTTTAATAATATTGTGAGGCAAAACGTTTCTTGTAAAAAGTACATATATAATTATACTTTTTTTTTTTTAGCAATTGTAAAGAAACTGAACCTAGTGAAGCAGCAAAGGATGATGAAGCAGCTAAAAGATTGTGGCTGATCAGTGAAAAATGGACACAGCTCACACCAGATTCAAACAAATGAATTACGAATTTGACAAGATTCGAGAATTACTACAAATTAATTATGTAAAAATTAAATTTTGTTAAAGTTATTTTAATAAAATAAAAATTATTGATCATTTTTGGTTTTAGTATTTTTTTAAATAAATCATTTGTCTTGGAATTTTGCTTTAATTAAATATCTTGATGAAACAAATATGTATGGATAGAAAATATTACCGTAGTTGTGAAAGCATAAGAAAAAATAATAACGGGGAAAGATGTTAATGGTTTTCCTCATAATTCCAACATTAGCTTTATATATATATATGTTTCTTATATGAATATCTAATGATGCATTCCAATTAAAAAGAAATTCAAGGGAGTTGTATAGGATGGTATGCAGAAACATTTAAGCATATGAATTCCAGACCAATAAACGAGTCAGTTATTTATTTACTGAATTATACATCTGTTAAATTAAAGCAAGAAGTGTTTTCAAAAAGTGGAGATTAATTATATGTCAGATAAATATTAGTATCAATATAGCAAATGCTTTACATTTTATTTTCTGATTTTACATACTATGTGGAGCCATTGAAGCTATGCTGAAAATACTAATAAATGTTTCTCCTATTTTCATATAAAATGTGACAATTGGACACTGTCAAGTTTGAGTTTATCTTTTACAATAATAAAATATTGGAAATTGTTTGATTTTTACAAAATAATATAAAAATAAACATATAAATAGTGAGAAATTGGAAGGAAAACATGAACATACAATATACTCGGACAAAATTTTTCACAGAAGATGTTGATATCAGTTGAAGTGGGGGAAAAAAGAATTTGAGGAAACAGGGAAAATACTGCAAAGTGACCAAGCATCCGGATCCAACTGTCCATGCATAACATACCACAAGAAGAAGAATCCTGGAGGTTCTTGAAAAGAGAGTTCAATTCTTGCTACTTCTGGATGTTCCCCACCAAGATAGATTGACTAATTCTCATCATTGAGAATGTGTATCTGGCTCTGTCATCCACTTCAACAAATATATAGTCTCTGCCAGTGATTGGATATTCTTGGACTGAAACCAAATACAAAATTCTGAAGAAGATGCACATCCCCAGAACTGATATACTTTCATCTAGATCACATGCTGGAAAATGTTGCGGCAGAACAGCAACAATCCAGTACTCATTTTAGTCTTTCTTCAGGATATTCACCCTGCTTATTGCCAGTAAAATAAAATAAAAAAATTTGCTTGTTTTCATTCTGTAATGGTTCAGGTTTTCCACCAGAAGAGGGGAATTACATCTATTTAGGTTTGGACCTAGGGTCTTCAGATAGGATGCTGTGATTGACACAAAGTAATTATGATCATATCCACCTTCAATAGGGCTAGCTTTTTACTGATTAAATCTAGATATAATTTAGGCTAGTTCATCCATACCTCACCCCTCTTTCAGGTTCCATTACACCTCAGTATTCAAACCCAGAGAGAATGCTGCCTTCGGCTCTTCAGGGGTGAATTTATGTAGCAGCTACATTTTTTATTGGCTTAAGATACATTAAACCCTATTGTGTTATATATTATAATAATGTGTGCATATATATATATACTTAGTTAAGTAAATTGATGAGCAAGTGTATGAATGAGTTTGATAAACTAGAGACCAATTTGATTTAAAACACATGGACAAATTTTATTAATAACATAAAAATTGAAATTCTATTCACGTAGCAAAAAATTTGCTTATATGCATCTCTACCATTTCAATAACTAAATTATTCATTATATCAACCCATGCCCCTGGTAGATATGCATTAAGACACTATTTACAAAGTCAATAAGATTAGCTAAAATACAAAAATAAAAGGAAAAATATTCCATCATCATAACGATCGCAAAGCTAACCAACTATTTACAAGGTATTTCAATAGCTCCATGATCCACCAGAGAGATCTTTGGGACCCACCCTCTGTACAAGTTTCTAATGATAGAAAAGACATTCACACAAGAGCATTAGTGAATAAACTAAATGTAAATTATTAGTTAAACAAACTTTGTCCTGTCCTATTGAGTGTAAATTAATATGGAAGTGTATCAAAAATTCTTACCTCATATATGATGATGATGGAGGGAATCAATCTAAACCTTATTTACAAAAAATTTCTAGCTTGATAAACCTTCCTCCCCATTCCACATGGCTTCTCATGGAATGAACTCTCCCGATTGCAAACACACTGAAACTTTCAAGTAAGTGTTAGAATTATAAAAGTAGAATTTTACAAACCTATAAAGTAAAATACATATATAACATGATAATTTTGTTTAAATCTTTGATTAGAGTTTATAATTTAAACATTAGTGTCTTTCATGGATACAGGGACTGCCATTCTGATAACTCCTTCAGATTCTTTGGTAATGCTTGGTCAAGGTTGTTTCCATTTTGGACATCACTCTTCCAGGCTCCATTCGGACACTTCAGGTTAGGCTTTGGGCATTTTTCTAGGTATTATTTATATGAGTAAGTTGCAGCATCATGCTTGATGGCAATTAAGACATCACCCTGGATCCTATGGCACATTTATCTAGCCAATATACATTATTTGGTAATTTAAGAAAAAAAAAATTAAATTTCCTTTAGCTTATAATTGGTATCGAGTAGATTTACGCAAAGGAAAGTTATTTCGTTTATCAGTATGTGCTGTCTATATAACATTCCTTTTTTTTTTGTTTGATTGCGCAGCCTTCTGTTTTCAATTATCATGATAAAATTAGTTTAATTTTTTTATTACACTGCTAAAATTTATTGATTTTTACCGTTTCAAATGTTGATGATGATTTGTTTCAATTTTCAGTGCTTTAAAATTTTATACAGAATAGACAATATCTTTGAATACATCGTCCATTTTAACGTTTGTTTTAATGTTCGATATTAAGCTATTTGCTGCCTGTGGTTGTTATAACACTTGATAAAATGTGTAAGAGTACGGAAATAGATTGGGTTTGTATTTATACTGGGGCTTAATATCCATTATCCGCAAACTCGCATTTTCAGTTTCCTTTTCTATCGCTATAGGTGCCTTTTGTTGCATGAATTCATGGTTGTTGTTGTTGTTATGTAATAGAATTCTATTCTCATTTTCCAACACTTGGTTGCTTAGGAACATTGACTTGACCCCAGGTCATCACCACATCGACTAAATTACTGTCTGATATCATGACATCTACACATTAACAAACAAGTCATATATATATATATAAGAGGTTTCTAAGATTAAGCTTTTCTTTTCCATTAAAAAAAAGCATTTACTTCATTTCAACATTATTTTGGTCTGGTTAAAACAAACTTCAAGTGTGTGTGGATTTGCATGTATGTTAGCATATATAAAAAAATGTATTTAACCTATTATTTCAGCTTGTCTTTTTTTATGGGTTTAGTCTACTACTGTGGACATATAATGGTGGGTTTGAACTGGATTGTAAGCTACTCTTACAATCTCTTTTTGATATTGTTTCAATTTCAAAAAAGAATACCCTTAATTACTTTGTTGAATTTATTTTCTTTACACTTGTACTATATTAAGCTTTTTTTTTTTATCATTGTTTGCTTAAATTCTTAAAAAAATGAAGAAGAAAAAGAAACCTTGTATTATACTTTTCTTCATTGAAATTTATGCAACTTTTTTTACAATTTGTATGTTAGTATTATTTTTATAAAAATAGGCATAAAATTTTACACTGACATTTTTCCATAAAATATTACATTTACTAATCAAGCTTATTAAAAGAAAGACACACTGAACATAAAAATCTATATTAATAAAACAGGCATCAAACTAATAATCAGTTAAAACAGGCAAAACTCTCCATATAGTAATGCCACTCAGTGTAAGCCAGAGTAATATCTAGGTGCAATGATCTCAGATACAAGACTCCTCACTGATGAAAGCCATAAACTAGAAACTAGTCTGGGGATATTGGATGAATAGGCACTAGATAGGGATTTTAAGCACAAACCTTCTTGCGTCCTTTGATTGCTCTGGCTTGCACTGAGTGGCACTACTATATGAAGAGTTTTGCCTGTTTTAACAGTTTGAGCAAGTCTACGAAATCGTCATCATATGATGTTTAATGGTCTAATAATCTGTTATATTTTCCAATCACCCTTATAAAAATCAGCAAAACTTGCCATTAATAAAATATTTTTACAAAGCCTGAATCATATATTTGTGCCATTTTCTCCATTTCAGAAAAATAATGCTTTAAAAAGATCCAAATAGAGACATCCACCTATAGCCTATCCCAGTTTTAAGTTCAATAACAAAAGAAAAACTTAAACTCTCAAGGTGAGTGTTATCCAGTATAAAAAATAGACAAAACAACATTTATATTTACTGTGGAGTGAGATGGTTGATAAATTGAATACCAAACGCTGACTTAACTTAGTAACTAATTTACTACATTAAGTAAATAAAACAATCATCATTTAAAACTCAATGACAGAAATATCATTAAAATATAAGTGAAAAACCTTTCCCCCCTTGAGTTATACATATATGAATTATGTTATATAAAGAGCTTGCAAATAAGCTCTTAACAACCTTTGTAGAATATCCCTAACCCCAGACCGGTTTCTGCTACTGGCTTCCTCAGATATTCAAGCATTAAATACACATATTTAAAAAATTAATAAATAATTATAAGAACATTGAGTTTTAAACAGTTAAATATTACTATGTAAAATAAAATAATTAACATTTCTTTTACATACATGTATGTGGGAATAATTATCAATTACGTTTACAATAAAAAAAATTAAGGTTATAAATTTGGTAGCTTTAACATTCAATTATATTAACTCTCACACACATATACATATCACTTACTTCATAAATTGTATTAATATATATATATAATAAAAAAAAACAATTGCATATATTAGATATTTTCAAAATATAATAAAAGAAACTTTCTGCAGTATGTGATTTTTTTTCTCCATCACAATACATTTGATATAATAAAATAAATATCTGGAGCTAAGTTCTCTTCAATAGATCTAATAAGAAATTGTTTTAGTTTGTCTTGCATTGGTGGTCAAGAGGTCAGTGCGACTGCCTTGTACTTGCAGGCAGTTGCCCAGGTTGCGGGTTCACGTCCCGGCCAATGCTATGACACTTAAAAAAAAAAATTGGCACATTTCAAAGCTTTCAGCATACTCTTCATGTGTAAAATTATAAAAACAGAAAGCACAAGGATTTAGATTTATTGATCTTTCCAGGATCATTTTTCCCATTAAGCAGGCATTTACACATAGAATAATGATGTATAGGCTTGTATCTTGATGAAAGAAAAAGAACTGGTTTACTACTGAGCGTCTTTACCCCATTTTGCTTTCTTTAACTATTCAAGGAAATAGCATTTTTACAAGGCAAGAATTCATAATACATGCAATATCATGCCTATTTCCTGCAAGTGATTGATGACACTGTAATGATATATGGTGCAGTTTTCACCAGCTTTCCAGAGTTTCAGAACGGAGCTTCAATTAACTCTTCTACAAAGTTTTTCCCCCAACAATACAACATGCTATTTTCTTTCTGCTACAATCTAAGAACTAATCTCAAAAATCTCAACTTTAGTTTTAAAATCTAATTTATAACAATAGCCATGAAAAGAGAGTTATTAGTCTTGTTTTTTTTTTATTACTATTTTTTCCTTAATTAAATTCCCAAATAAATCTTTAAATTAATTAATAACAAAATTCATAATAAATCATCATTATCAACCATTATCAATCCACTGCAGGATGAAGGTCTCTCCAAGTTTAAATACACAATATATATATATTTCGAATCACCAACTTTATTAAGAAAAAAAAATCCTTTCTCTTTTACAAAAAAAAATATATTATACGAACCAGTAATCAAAAAAAAATTTATTTCATAAATTTACCCATGTTAATTAATTACACTTCTACAAGATAATAAAAAACAATTTGATTTTCTTCCTTTTTTAAAACTTTTAGATAGATAAAATAAAATATACCGATTTTTTTTTTCTTTGTAGTAAAAAAAACAGTATAGAAATAAAATATTCATACATGCAAAAAAAAATTCTTCAAGTGTATATTTTATTATACATGAATAAATTATACATACCAGGTATGTGTAATATATTTTTAATCTGAATCTATGTTTGTTTACTTTAAAATATTTTTATAGATATAATAAACACCTCCATACTTCCCCATTCTTTTTAAATTCATATACATAAAGATATAATAAAAGACAAATGACCCCCAAGATGCATTTCGTGCTGAACCAGCACTCATCAGTTGGCCCAGGTCACTATCTCTCATATATATCTTCATTATATGCAAAGTATTTATCTAGAGTAAATTATTACATTTTTATTTACATTGTCAAACTTCCTCCACTCACAACTTTGATGCCATCCATTTCAGATAAATACACTAATGATTATTACTAATCATTTTCGAAATTAGAGATTATCTCTAGCACAGATATAAACTTTAAACCTCAGTTAAAGATTAATATATCTGATTTTTTAAATTTACACACATTTCTTTAGCTCATTAGTGTATTAATATTTACAGGGGTAGCTGATGCTATCTTCTGATGGGTTTTGATCATTGTCATCCCATTACAATATATATATAATTACATTTTGAATTACAAATGTCAAATTAACTCAACCCATCTCTTTGACACCATCCATTTTAGATAAATATAGTAATGACTATTATTAATCATTTACTAAAGTAGAGATTGTCTCTAGCATAGATATAAACTTTAAAAAACTCAATTAAATATTAATATATTTGATTTTTTAAAAATTAAACACATAACCATATGGAGATATTCATATTTCTTTTTCCCATGTGAATAACTCCATGTGGTTGTATGTTTGATATTTAAAAGATCAGATATATTAATCATTAACTGAGTTTTAAAGTTTATATCTGTGCTAGAAACAATCTCTAGTTTAGTAAATGATTGATAATAGTCATTACTATATTTATCTAAAGTGGATGGTGTCAAAGATGTGGGTCGAGTTAATTTGACACTTGTAATTCAAAATGTAATTATTAAATATAGATAAATATTTTTCATATAAGAGATATATTTCATATAATAAAGATATACATGAGAGATAGTGACCTGAACCAACTAATGAATGCTGGTTCAGCATGAATCTTTATTTATATGAATTAAAAATATGTTGTAATATTGAGGTTATTTAATATATGTATACTTTATATTATATTTAATTAATATTTACTGAGGCTATAACCTCGAAAATATGCATGTAAAATGCGATAGTAGGGACCTCTACAGGTGTTTAACCACAAGCTTACACTATGGAAGAGGACCCTACTATCGCATTTTACATGCATATTTTCGAGGTTATAGCCTCAGTAAATATTACTTACATAATCAATGTGCATTTAATAAATTTATAATTACAACTTTAAATTATATTTAATTAGTATTTATTTTATATAGATACAAAGTTTTTATAAAACAGTGATTAAGATAATACATCAAAATAATTTACTTTTAATAATACCATACCCTCCGCCTTCCCTCCCCCCTACCATCCACCACATTTCTTTGTTTAAAATGCAGGTCAGATTAGTCAATATTTTATTGGATAGTAATTCTATAAGGTTTGTGTTAGACGATTTAAGAATTTTCTGACTTTAGCTTTATTGTAATAAAAAGAAAAAAATAAATAAATCTGATCACTGCAATAAAGCTTATTAATTTATTTATAGATCTGGTTTATTTATTTATTTAATTTTTTTTACAAATAAAATTAATTTATAAATAAAGTTGCGTTATAGATATGTAAGTATAGGGGATTTGAACTCATATTTTCAACCACCCTCCATCTATCCACACTATCTCATACAACTGATACATATGACCACACACATGTAGAAAAGATAAATAATCACTATATACGTATTTCGTGCTAAACCAGCACTCATTAGTTGGTCCAGATTATTATCTCCTACACACACATATATAATCAGTGCTCAGTTTATATTAAGATAGCAAATCTTCACACTTTAATGGACAGGCTTCAATCTACTCCAACCTCCAATTTTTCAGCCAATCCATTCCAATCCCCTATACTTACAATTAAGCTCCAGGTTTGTGAAGATTGCCTAGTTTTCAAATAGTTATAGATATGTGTAAATTCTACAGAAATTATTATTTCAGAATGATTTGTGAGTTCAATTGTTTAATATAAAGTATATGTACATTGAAAGTAAAATAATTATAATAGTTATATATTAATAATGATTAATAAAGCATCTTTAATATAGATTTAAAATCAACAAATAATCTTATATTTAAACTCAGTTATTCAAACCATTAATGTTCAAGATAATTTCAAAACAATCACAATTCAACAAATGTAATTAATAATACAGACATCTATATACATATATGATAAATTATGGTGATTGAATTTAGGTATAGGTGCCAATGCAGATAAGTAAAGCCATATTCAAATAATAAATACAAAAAGGACATTTTAAGTAATATTTCAGCTTAAATAAAAAATGTTTTGAGTTAAATAATCTATGACAACTAAATTTAAAACCAAGTACAAAGAGGAAATGAAAATTATATTACAATTTGTAAAAGATATGAAATCAGAAATTTGTTATTTCAAAAGGGTTAGTAAAAAATTGATATTGGAGATAACAAATTTTGTTTTGAAAATATATTGAAGTGTTGATTAAAATATGATAATCTAAAGGTTAAATGTCAGTAATACTTTAAGGAAGTCAGTTATCATAGGCAATACAAACATACCTGACATATCTGTGTCTTAACCAGGAAGTATTTAAAAATTATACAAAGCTATAACAATTATTAAGATAAAATTCTCACCAGTTCTATTTAATTCTGCTCTATTTTTTATTTTTATTATGACATTAGTTCCAATAACTATTATCTATGTTGAAACAGAAAGAAAATTATCTAACTTAAATGTCAATCGCGAATCTTGAAGATGGTTGCATCTAAATCCAATACTTAGAATGATGATTACACAATTATCTGTGAATAACAACTCTTAATTTATATTACCATTTTATATTTACTTAAAAAAAAGACAGTTTAAATATTTTTGCTTTTTAAAACATATTTACGTACAATTAAAAAAAAATGTATTATCAAAATTGATATTTATTTTTAAAACAAATACAAAATGGTAAAAAACAATAATACATTAGTAACAACTTATTTTCAAAATACTGAAGGTAAAGAGAAAAACAAATGCTAATTCAATAAAATTAAATGCAGTTCAAAACAACACTTAGCATTAAAAAAAAAATTAATGTGTAAAAACAAATCTTGAATATAAAGTCAAAAATCACATTTTGAAATAGTTCATAAATTTTACACTGAAAGATTTTTGATTCCAGTTTAGTTTTTGAAGCTTAAAATATTTATATCAACATCATAGGTAATAAACCAGTAGCAAATTTTCCATATAGTAGTGCCACACAGTACCTTAGTAATCAATGGATGCAAAAAGGTTTGTGCATAAAATCCCTACTCATCCAATATCTCCAGATTAATTTCTAGCTTGGGGTTTTCATCAGTAATCTGAGAGTACTGCAATCTTAGGATCTAATGCAAACCTCCAACAAACTTGTGTAAGGACAGGGAATGGTGATCATGTAATCATAGATAAATTTTTTCCTAAAAAAAAAGTTACATAATTATTTTATCTTGAAAAGATTCCTATTTTAAAATAAAATATCTGTAAAATTTATTAATTATTATTCAATATGAAAACTTCTTATTAAAGTTTTAAATTAACAATATAATGTGTTTTTTTTTTTTGTTAATTATTCTTTCAAAATATTTTTAATATTTGGAAATATTTACAATATTTTTTTTAAAACTATTATTGTTATACCAGCAGTATGTGTTGAGATTAAAGAGAGGAAAAACATACCTTTTCACCTTTTCCATACCACATATTGCTTTAGAAGTAATGATAGATGCCAGGTAACTATTTAATAAATCCCTGTCATCTGCTTTCTTATCCAAAATCCTCAGACTAGTTTCAAGTTTTTGACTTTCGTAAGTGAGGGTTTTTGGATCTTGAGTCAGTGCACCTGGACATTTAAGATCTAATGTGCCTTCTCTCTAGCTACTGTTATTTACTTCTGTTATGCTATCAAGCTATCACATATTGAAAAACATATGTTTTCAATCTAAGGCCTGTACAGTTGTATAGATCTGAAACCTGTTCACTTTCTATATATTATGGAGTAGCAGTTTTTTTAATAACTATAGACATCTCTATCTTGTGCCCAGTATTTGATATAAAGTAATAGAATATCACATGAGCCATCACAATAACTTCAACTTACATATTGCTATTTTAGTAAAATTCCTTTTTCACCTCTATGCCACTTTCTGCATGATAAATGAGAGCAGCTGGAAGAGGAGGAGATACATTAAATCTTAAAGGTTTAGGGGCACTGTTCTGAGATTCAAAACTACTCACTATTAAAAGCCATTAGCTTGAAATTGCTGTGGATTTTTGATAGAACAGCACAGGATAGGGATTTATTAAGCACTCTCATTTGGCATCTATCATGTGGCATAGAAAAGGTGAAAAAGTATGCTATTAAAATAGCAATATGTAAGCTGAAGTCATATGATAGATCATGTGATATTTTAAGAGAGAAACAATTCGATTATTTACTGTCAATCAAAAATCAAATTTTTTGAAATGAAAGTATCACTTTTACAGGGTACAATTAAATTAATCAATTTTTTTAAAGCGCAAAAAGTCATCAAAAACAGTTATTACCGAATAAGTTACTTCTGATTCTGTTTTTTATGTTTTCATTATTGTTTATCAATAAAACTGATATCCAACTGATCTCGCCAGTAATCAATCAATTACGCATCATTTAATGATAAATTTTTTCAAAATTATATGTTCTAAATATATATAATATAAAGAACAAATTGAAATAATAGTTTCATCTTACTGATTTAATATGTTATTCAGTATGCAGGAAAAGATGCTGCACAAACTATTATCAATATCTTTGCACTACTGTCATGCCACCATTGGCATAATTTTAAACTATATTTTGAAAAATCAATTACTAAACTGTTACCAATGTCCATAAATTGCTATCATGTTATGATGTCAAATAATGGCATAATATTTTAAAACTGTATGAATTTGATTCAATTGCTTGCATCCATGAACATGTCAGATGTGAGGAAATGTCATTAGAGTTAATAATATATAAATGCTTGATTTTGTCATTTTTTTAATGAAAAAAAAAAGCTGAAAAAATGATAAATTATTATAAATTTGAAAATATTATATAAAAAAAGTATAATTATTAAACAGAAGCAAGCATAGATGTTTTTAATTATTGTTTTTGTGCCACTGTAATTTGTTATATATATATATAATTAAATTTGTAATCAAGAAATATAATTTTATATTTATAATTAGTATTTCTCTGAAAATTTGTGATGATTGTACTGTTGAACTATTTCCATCATCTAATATTAATTGTTTAATATTTTTAGGAAAATTTAAACTTTATTTAAACTTTCCAATTACATTTAACTGCTAGTAATATATACAGATTAGTGGACAATAAAAATTTGAGTGGTATTATTCTCCCTCCTTTCAGTGTTGGTGGTTTGACCAGTGACAATGCTAACAAGGAGAATTGGATCTGAGTTCTTTAGATTGGTAGATATTGAATTGAAGACAATGCTCTAAACAACTAGACTATTTTGCCAAAGGTAAAACTCAGTAGAATTTTCATATATGTATCTATGAGAGGTTTCCTAATTCCTCCACTTTTTGCTTGAGAGCAAGGATAATGAGTGATTTTCCAAACATGATGAATTATCATACTAGGTTGACTAAAGAAGTTGTTTTCCATTGTCATGTGAGCAGCTTCTTTGAACTTTTTTTCTGTGCCCTTTCCTCTGTCCAATATTTTTATCTTTTCTCAATGGAACATATGTTCACCAGTTCAGACATCATGTGTTACTATATATATATTGAAATAAACAATCCATTATTCATTTCAATAAAAAAGATCCTTTTTTCCCTTCTTCTAAGCAAAATGACATACAATTTTTTTTTTAAATAACTGAAATGAATGTGCAGTTTTTATTTTCTCTTAACAAGATTGGGATATTACTTCATTTAAATCTTAGGATTTTCGTTATGCTTTGTGAATAAAAATGAAGGACATTACTAACAGTTCGTTAGATCTAATCTGGAACATTGTAAATGATACTTTGAATAATTGTGGCTAAAATGAAGAAATAGGTTTATTTAAATGACATATTTAAAGACTGATTTGTACTTTATTTTAACTAATCCAAATTTGTAAATACTGCTTGTTATATGGATATTATTTTGATAAAAAACTGCCAGTTTAAAATTTAAAAAAAAGAAAGAAATGAATTTGTATTAACTTCTCCTTACTTGTTAATTTTTTTTTTAAAAAAATAATTATAATATATCACACATATATGCTAAGCTTATAAATTTTATATAAGTTATAAATAAGAGGAAAAGGTAAAGAAATTTATATTTAGATCAGTGTACTAATACAGAGAACATGTGGGACAGAAATTCTTTTATTTATAATAATTCATAAAAGTTATATATGAGTTTTATTCAGTTACCTGCTTATTATGCAGTTAAGCTCAATTTTCTTTCACCTTGGAAGAATTTTGAATCAAGATATATGACCGTATGGATCATCATTTCATGTTCCCAATATAATTATCAGGGCTTTATTTCCATAAAGTTCCTTTTAAAGAAGGCAAAACTCTCCATACAGTAGTGCCACCCTGTGCCAATAAGAAGCACTAGATAGGGATTTTATGCACAAGCCTTCTGGCATCCATTGATTATTGGCACAGGGTGGCACTACTATATGGAGAGTTTTGCCTTGTTTAATAACAATTATGCACTAGTATAAGAGATAGTGATCATGTGATGTTTAGTGGTTTCTTTTAAAAAGTGACTCTTTGCACCTAAGGAATCAAATCTCCAAAATATACTAATCCATTTATTATAGGATATTTTCTTCTGAAAAACTGTTAGAATATTTCCTTGTATGATCAAGTATCATATATTTTATTATTCACAATCAGTTATTAGATTGGAAGAAGCATTGTTTACTACTAAGGCATTTTTTACAGCTCCATAATAAGTTACATCAATGGAAAGTTCAGAGTGGAGCACTCTGAATCCCTATCACTGTAATTGCATTATACCCACATAGATAAATATTAAAATTTTCTTAAGTGACGTATTTCCCATCTTTAATTTGAAAAGCAGACAATATAAGATTTTTTTTTCTATTCATTTTGCCTGCTTTCCATAGCAACTTGGTATTTCAAAA
Organism: Epiperipatus broadwayi; assembly: GCA_028023455.1. NCBI lineage: Eukaryota > Metazoa > Onychophora > Udeonychophora > Euonychophora > Peripatidae > Epiperipatus > Epiperipatus broadwayi. Next base: position 81,226 of record JAQFVV010006392.1, on the reverse strand, counting down.
TAATTAATTTTATTTTCACATATAATTTCAATAAACAAAACAAAAAAATAACGTAGTCATTTAATAATAATAATAATTATTATTTTTAACTGATTAATAATTTATTTTACATATACGATTTTTATAACATTTGAAAAAACATAATAAAAAAAAGCACATACATTTACAAAAAGCCATATATGTAAACTCTGTCATAGAGATTGCATTATATATATGAATTTATAAGTTTATCAAAATCACTAACTAGTTAGATATTTAAATGTCTGGATATTAATATATCATTCATTATAATAAGTAAAACAACCTGCTTCATGGCACCAGACTGGCCTTCTTCATAAAGGAGTCCAGGTGCAAATATTTCTTGGAGATCCCAACAATAAAATTTATATTTAAGTTGGGATAGCATATTAAATGAATAATTTATAATCTTGTACATAAAATTACATATATTATATCATCATCATCATCATCATCATCATCATCATCATTATTATTATTATTATTATTATTATTATTTCAATAAAGGCTTTATTGATCTCAATGGTTTACATAAGTTTACATCTAGAAAAATTTGAAATTTAACATACAATGAATATTAGGGTAAAACACATATAAATGAATTTAGTGGTTACACTTTGTGGTTAATGGACTATAACAATATAAAAATTAAAAAAGCAAAAATAATCAGAGTTCTAACGTTTGAGGAGCTTATTTAGTTTTGTCCGCATGTCACTTTGAATGTTAGTTGTATGATAGTTTTTCTTTGCAGCATTCACAGCATTGATGGTTGTTTTAACAATGACCATGTTGCTGCATATAAGTGGGGGTTGGTTATTATTTTATCTCTATTTCGAATGTGTAGCAGTTTGTTGCTAAATGTAGCTGGGTGTCGTCTGGTGTTATTGCCAATTAAGAAAGTACATCGGGTGCACCAATATGCATATATAACAAATGTGGCTGCCCTAATGCTAGGTATTGATCTTCCCTGAAAAGCAGCTATTATGTGATTAATGATTGTACCCGGTTTTCTGTAGGTGTTACACATCATCTGTCATGTTTGGTTAAGTGCTACACATTGATAAATAAAGTGGTCCAGTGTCTCTTCTGCTTGATGGCAGAGTCCACAGAAGGAGTCAATAGATATATATATTCTTTGATGATAAAGAAAGTGGGTTGTTGGCAAGGCAATGAGATTGATTTTCATGATAAAATCAAAGTATTTGGGCTCTAGAGCCCATTTTTTATATTCCTTGGGTAGTCTCTTGTTAATTCCTAGCATAGGTTGTATAACATTAGTATCTGCTTCTCTGTTTATTAAACCATAAATATCCCAGTATGAATACTTATGCAAATACTGTTCTGGAATCTTGTCTGTGGTTTTGCATTGGTATATAATGTTGGTGAAAAAGGAACCTTTTGGAGGTGGTCTATCTGTTGGAGTAACTTCTAGCAAGTGGTTAATTTTGGTGGTTAATTTTGGGGTATTTGGCAAGTATTGTGATTATTGAGTTCCTTAACTTCTGTATATGAAAAACATTGATGTTGTGCAAGCCAAGTCCATTTTTTATTAGAGGTTGGCTAAGTTTTTTTGTGGAAATTGCTACTGTTTTTCTGGCCCAAAGTAGTTTATTATATATGGTTTTAATTTTTGAAATGAACCCCTTTGAGAATGAAATAACCGGTACATAGTAAGTTATTTTGGTTGTGATAAGCTGGTTAATTAACTGTACTTTGGAATATAGTGAAAGATATGCCTTGGACAAGGAGTTTATAATTTTTGTGGCTTCTTCTTTAAGTTTATTTTGGATATGACATCTCATTCCTGTAATTCCCATATAAAATGGGAACCCAAGGAAAGAGTTTGGTTTTGATTTGTAAATTGATGTACATGGTTTACCAGTGTATAGAGACCAGGCTGTGGTTTTTGCTGGATTAAATGATAATTCATATTTTTGTGAATATTCTTGTAATATCTTTTGGAGTTGCGGTATTTGTTTTTTTAATGTTAGGAATATGGTAACATCATCCATATAGGCGATGCATGTAGTGCGCTGTGTTGTGTCTGGTATCTCGATCCCAGTAAATGCATTTTGTATGCTTTTAATAAGGGGATTGATGTAAAATATAAACAATAGTGAACTAAGAGGGGATCCTTGGGATATAGATTTGGTGAGTGTGAAAGATGGTGAGTTTCTTCCATTTAAAGTTATATGGATCTCTCTGTTCAGAAGCAGGTTAGCAATTATATATAGATGTGTTCTAGGAATTTCTGTGTCTTTTAGCATTTTTAGAAGTGTGTATATATTGACTGAGTCAAATGCAGCTTCTATGTCAAGCTGCACAACAATGGGTCCGTATTTTTTCCGCTGTTTTACTGTCGCTAGAATTGCTTTGAAGAATAAAGCTGCTTCTGTTGTTGAAGAGTTTTTCTTTGCATATTGTGTTTCAGAGATAAGTGGCATTATATACGGTTCAATTTCATCTTTAATAATTTTCTCCATAATTTTGATCAGCAAAGGTCCCATAGATATTGGTCTGAGGTCTGTAATAGGTGGAATAATTGCTTTCTTTTTATTATAGGGTACTATGGCTATTAGATAGACACCCTCCATGGGTTGAATTTGTTGCGCTAAATGGTTTGCTAACTGACACAAATATTCTGTTGTGAATTTGCTTAGATGCTTTAATACAAACAATGGAACTCCAGGACTACCTGGATGGCAAGCGTTTCGAATAGTATTTAGTTTTGTTGTGAATAGATCTTTTGTGAATGGGGTTTTTGTCTCTGGTGGGCCAAACAGATTATGTGGTATTTTATATGGTTGTCTTTCTTGTAATTTCTCTTTAAAATATTCAAAAATTGGCATAATCACATTGTGTCCTGCATAGGTTCCACTATTTGTATATAGTGCCATTGGCACTTTTACATCTGGTTGGTTCCCCAGTGCCCATCTTATATAATCTCTTGTCCAAGTGTGTGGCCTGGTTAGGCATACCTTGCTTTTCTTTATCTTCAGATAGCTTTTGAGTTCTTCACATGCTTTATTGTATGCATGTGTAAGCTTGAATATATACTGCTGGGTGCAGTGCGATGGGTTAATCATGATTATTCTCTGGTGTAATTGATCTGCCAGAGACAGAAGTCTTGATGGTGGAGGTTGTTTTTTTGTTATATGGTTGATGTTAAAGGACAACATTCCCATAAATGCTAGATATTTCTGGACCGGGTTCAAAGTCATATCTTTGATTTTGTTTAGCATTATGTAGGTCTCAGAGAACAGAAATTCAGGGGTTGTTTCTGGGAGTAAAACTCTTATTGTTCTTGTAAGTGGAAAGGGTGATATTTGAATTTGGGCACAGTCAATTGTGACTATTTGAGCTGAGTGATTGGAAAAAGTTGAGGGAGTTAGTTTTATTTCAATAAGGTGGTGAAGCATTGGAGAATAAAAGCACAGATCAATAAGTGAAGAGAAGCGATTATTGTGGAAAGAGATGGCATCATCTGGCAAAAAACCTTGGCCACTCATTAGTGGTATGTTTATTCTGTGAAGCCAACGTTGGGTAAATTCCTGATATTTTAAATTAAAATCTCCAATTAAGATGGTTGGGTTTGAAGTTGTAGCTAACCTTGAATTAATGTTTGCAATTATGGTATCTATTTTTTTATCCTGTAAAGGCATATATACAAAAACCAGATTTATTGTTATGCTTTTTTGGTTGAAGGTTGCAATTAATAAGTTCATGTCAATGTGAATTATTTTGAATGTTGTGAATGGGCAATTTCTAGCAATTATGAGTCCAGTTCCAGCTGAGGGAGAGGAAGAGTCTCTGGAGCATGCACAGAAACCTTCCATATTTAAATGTTTGGCTGGGTCAGTTTGTGATCCAGCATAAATTTTTGTCTCAAGTATACCAAGCAAGTGTGGTTGTATATCCTTGATCCAATATTTTAACTTATTAATTTTTGAGGTTGAGTTCAAACCCCTGACATTGATTGCCGCAATTTTTATTTTCATTATATGTTTTTTGGTTGAGATTTAAATATTAGGGTTGATCTGGTGTTTCTTCCCATTCATTCTCATATTCCATTTCCAGATCTTCATCTGTTTCCACTGTAGTTGTATTGTTGTGATCAGAAAGGCTAAGGTTGGATTCTGTTTTGATTTTTTGGGCCCTCTATTTTTCTTTGGTGGGCAGCCTGGTCTTCTTCTTTGTTCTGTGTCAGCTTTGGTGATTTGAGGCATATTTGGGGTGATAGCTTCCATAATTTCCATTGTTGTATTATTTTTAATATTGGGTGTTTGGTGTGTTATATATATATATTTTTGATCACTATTACTGTGTGAGTTTATTTGTTCTTTTATTATCTCTTTTTCATCAGTATTTTTGGTAGGCTGACTTAGATTGTGCGCTATTTTTTCCATTGGAGCCTCTTGAGGTTGTTGACTTTCTGTTTTTTTATCAGTGGGGGTTTGAATTCTATTGGTTGATAAATCCAGAATTTCAGGTGCTGGCAATGTGTGTGCAGTTTTTTTATTATTCAATTGCTGTTGATCTGTGGTTTTTTTATTAATTTTTTCTTGTTTATTTGTTGTTTTCGTTATCTGTTTTGTACTGTTTGATTCCGGTTGGTGATCTTCTGTTGGTTGATCTTCAGAGCTCGGTTGGTTTTTTTGGTTGATTTTGGTGTTGCAATCGATTGCTAAGTGTCCGGTTTCACCGCACGCAAAACATCTCGGCCTTAATCCTTTTATGTGAATAGTCAGTATTGCATTCTGGTCAATTATTTGTGTTGGAATATCCTCCGGGTTTACATTGTCATTCAGCTTTATTTTGAAATGAAAGTTGTTGCTGAAAACCGGTATGGGGGTGTCGGATAAGTAGATTTGTTTTATATAAATAGCTTTGCCAAATGACTGTATTAACTTTTGAAAATCCTGAATGGTATATCCGAAGTAAGTGTTTTTAATTATTCCGTTACAATAGTTTTGCAAGCTTTGATCGACTATTATTAGCGCGTAGCTTCCCAAAGTTTTTACTTTAGTTTGAAATCTTGCACGCTGATGTTCATCGAAAAACTGAATTGCAACGTATCGCGAGTTTGGATGCTCTCCAATACTAGAGACTGTATACCACAATGCTGTTACTGTCAGCTCCTCGTAAAGAAGCCCTCTGGGGAATTTATAGAGTGTTAAATTCCTATCAGTGACAGCTAACACTAATGATCTCGGTGAAAAAAATTTTTGGAAAGTTGCGAATAATTTTTTTGGGATGGTGCTGTTGAAATTAACTTTTATTTCTTGCAGTTCATTTTGATTCCATATCGTTGGGGAGGGCTCTTCATTATTGTTTTCCATGAGGTTTAAATTATTTATGTCAGCTTGATTTACCTTCCTAAATCTTGCTGTCTGTGTTAATGCTGGACTTTTTTCGATGCTGTGAAGCTGCTGGTTTATTTTTGTTACGTTTGCATATGTTTTTGCGATAGTGGCAGTTTTCATTTTATCGCTGTTTGTTTGAGCGCAATTTACGTCGTTTGCTTCTTGACGCGACGCCATGCTTGTTTATGACGTTAGAATTTATTTTTTGTTATGAACGACCGTATTACTTACTTTTTGCTAGAAAACAACTGTTCAGTAATTAGCCATTTTCTGTCTTTATCTATCACAGATATATATCACAGTTTTTAAGTGTGAAAACGATTAGAATATGGGAAAAAAAAGATTATTAATAAGACCTTCATTCTTGATGACTTAGGCATACACGCGCATTCTTTTATTATTATTATTATTATTATAACAACACACTATAAATTTTTTTGTAAATAATTCACATTTAAATAACAAAAAATACTTTGATTTTAAAAATGTGTTATTATTTTCTTATTGATAATGTTAGAAAAATCACAATTTTGCACAATACTTCTCTATATTTAATAGAGCTTGTATATTTAATTGATTTCACACATTGTAGAATGAAGATAATAGAATATTTGTCATATGAAATTTTTATTGATGTGTAAAATATTTTTACTAAAATAATTTCAACTCTTCTATGAATTTTACATGTTATCATCATTTTCAATCATCGTCCATCTAATCCATTGCAGAATGGGCACTCCGAATTTAATCCAATTTCTCTTTCTCCACAGAGCACTAGCACATTTTATTTTATTCATTCATTCATTTCATATGTGGTCTCTTTCTAAGTCTTTTAAATCTCTGAGCTTCAATTTAAAATTTCAATTGCACATTTGTTATCTTTTTTTACGAATATGTTCAGCCTAGCCTCATTTCAATCTTTTAATTTTTTCAATGATGTTAACGATAAATGTGTTTTTGTCATTCATATATTTTGTTTTCAATCTCTTTTTATTACTCCTAACATACAACGCTCTATACTTCTTCGAGTGTTTCTCTTTCCTTCAATGTCCAGGTCCCAAATCAGTAAGTAAGAATTGTTGTAACATATATAAAAAAATCTTTTTCTAACACACATGTATATATTTTTAAATTATGTCTATCAAAAGCACTCTATCCTATTTTAATTCTATGATTAATTTCATCCACGATCTTTCCATTTATTCTAATTTGTATTCGTTAAAAAAATTTTAATTCAGGATTATCAACCTTTATTTTTTTTTTTTCCTGAGAAAATCAGTTAAATGTTATTTTAGTTTATTAACACTTACCTTTGTTACCCTTACTCTATAATTCAGAATATCTACATTTATTTCAAACCCACCAGGCATCAAAATATTATTAACACATTATTGTGCATGTTATGAAATTAATATAAACATTACAAAACACAGATATACCTAAAAAATTAAATTCGATTTACTCATTCAAATTTTGTTGCCTGAAGCAATCCTTTAAAAAAAAGCATTCTACAATGATCTACTGAACAAAGCAAATTTTGCGGGAGGACACAAAAATCTTAATTATGCTATTGCAATTCAGGATACTCCTATATATATATAAACACCCTCATAAGCATCTCTCAATAAAAAACAGCTTAACTTATGATTTGTAAACATTTAGAGAAGATTTGAACCCAAACTTTCAAGCTCTCTTTAGTCATCCACTTTATCTTATACAACCCATGACATAAGTGTGAGAAAAGATAATTTCCAATATTCATATTTCGTGCTAGACCAGCACTCATCAGTTGGTGCAAATCATTATCTTTCTCACACACATACATATATATAATCAGTGCTCAGTTTATATTAGGATAACAAATCTTCAAACTTGAATGGACAGGCTTTAATACTATCCAACTCTTTAGCCATCCATATTATTGAAAATCTGGTGGTGGCATGTTCAAAGCCCTTGTTTGCCAATTTTTTTATTATACCTATGTTGATCATAAGTCATTATTACTCCTCATATGTATGACCTTAAGTCAATTTAGATACACAGAAGAAGGAAGGACAGCATACAGGTTGAATATAAAATATTTAAATATATTATATATATACTTTGAATCTAGATGTAATTAAAGGGGCATTGAACCCAAACTTTCAAGCTCTCTTTAGTCATGCACTCTCTCTTATACCACTGATACACACAACCACATCATCATCATCATTGTCAACCATTATTAATCCATTTCAGGATGGTCTGTCCAAGTTCAATCCATCTTCTCCGATCTCTAGCCTCTCTTTTCCATGTCACTTCTGCACACTTTCTTATTTCATCCATCAATCTCACAGGTGGTCTTTTTCTGGGTCTTTTACAATCTCTTGGAATCTAGTTTAAGATTTCAATTGTTCATCTATTATCACTTCTAACAATATGTCTATCCCAACTCCACTTCACTCATTTTAATTCTTTCAATAATGTCAATAACACCTGTTTATTCTCTTACCCATATATTGCATTTTTCAATCTTTTTTGTTACTTCTAACATGCATCTCTTCACACTTCTTTGAGTGGTCTGAAGGTCTGTAGTACTCTTCTATTAAGTGTTCAAATCTCAGATCTATAAGTAAGAACTGGTAAAACACATTTATTAAAAACCTTTCCTTTCACACACATAGGCATATTTCCTTTTAATATTAAGCTATTTCTATCAAAAGCATTCTAACCAAGTTTAATTTTATGATTAATATCATCCATTATGTTTCCATCTGTAGAATAATCTGTCCAAGGTATTTGTAGTCGTTAACTTATTCTAATTCATCATAATCAATCTTTATATTGATTATTATTTTTTTATTAAAACCCATAATGATAAAGAAACTCCTAAAAATAAAATAAAAACTTGGTATGCACAATCATTCAAAAATGAGTGATTACAACTTGAAGTCTTAAAGGGTGATTAAAAAGAGATGAAAAGAATAAAGATGACAGCTACTGTTTAAGTTGCTCTGTAATTCGAAAGAAGGCTAGTAAGCACATAAAAATACAGGAAAACAAAAAAAAAATTTGAAGCTGCCAAATCAAGTGCAAATATCACCAGCTTTTTTAAAAAAACGAGAAGTTCTGAGTTGGAAAAAATTGCAAATGCAGAATAGTTATTTGCGGGATATTTCTCTGAGCATCAAATCACATTTTCCCATGTCAATCACTTATTTCATATTTGCCAAAGTGCTTTTCCAGATAGTGAAATTTCTAAACAAAAGGATAAACTTTCCTATATTATTCAAAATAGTATTGCTCATTAAGAAAAAATAGAATTATATGAGGTATGTTGGAATCAAAAAATTTCCATTATAATAGATGAGAGTATTGATGTCTCAACCATGCAAGTACTAACAAATGTCATATGATACTTTGATTTGAAAAAAATGGATGTCACTGATGCCCTTCTTTATACAATTTTAGTAGAAAATGGAAGTGCGTAAGACCTATTTGATTCATTTAAAATTTCTATTTGAGGAAAAAGGCATCAAAATGTATAATATCATAGGTTTTTCTAGCAATAATTATTCTATGATGTTTGGTAAAAAAAAAAGTTTTCAAAAGCTATTGAATGATGTTTTACCATAAACTTTCATAATAGGGTGCATTTGTCATTCGTTCACTCTTTGTGCAAGCCAATGCTATATTGGTGTTACCATCATAACTAAAGACATTTCTTAAGAATGTTACATCTTATTTCACTTGTAGTAGTACCCATCAAAATGAGTTTTTCACAATTCAAGATGCTGTTCAAATTGTTAATCAGAAAATCCTAAAATTGGCCCAAAACACAGTCATTTCCAGAATTTTGGAATAATGGGAAGCTCTGTTACTATATTTTCAATCAGAATCTAAAACAGATAAAATAGATGGTGCATTTAGAATACATAAGACACATCAATCTTGGGACAAAACATACGCTCTGCTGCCTCCATTATGTCTTGATCAAAGTTAACACTCTTAATTTGGAGTTTCAATCTGAGCACTTCAGGTTACATAAATTGTACTCAATGGTGTCATCAGAATATAGGAATAATTTTGAGCTTTTTTTATCAAAAAAGAATGTTTAATGCAAGTGATACTAGTTAATATTAACCTCAGAACAAAAATTGACACAAATCAATTGAAGATTTATTTCTCTGTGGAGGAACAATGTCTCGTTTCGAACAGGAACCCTTTTTTAATCACAAATATGCCCTCTGATTTAAAAATGACTGCTTGCAATTTTTAATAGAATTATGTGTCAAATTAAGCAGCAATTTTCTTTCAATGAAAATGGTGTAATAGAAAAATTGAAAATTTTGGATCCAAAATTGCCCATAGCCAGAATTCACCCATATTTATCTCAGGTTTAGCAACTAATTTCAAAGCAATCATGTCTGATGACAAATTAGATGAACTGGACTATGAATATAGAAGCTTTTGATTGTCCAAAGAACAACTTTATTTTAATGAAAATTTGCCACTATCAGAATTCTGGTATTCAAAATAAAAAATGGCCTAAATCAACTCAAGTATTTGAATTTGTCTGATTCTATGGCAAATATGTCTGTATTGCCCCATTCATCAGTCTCTGAGAAGTGAATTTTTTCAACAGCACACAAAAAAAGTTTATTAACAAATTAAAAGCTTCAACAACGATAGAATTTTAGCGAAGCAAAGTGGCATAAAAACAATAATAGGTGCATCACTTGATAACCAACTAAATAGTTCTTAAATGATTTGCAAGGTGGGATCATGCACTAGAAAAGGCAAAATAATACCAAAAGATGGAAATATATAAATGTAATGAAGACGAATAAACTTTTTTTCATTATTTTCACTATTTATTTTTGCATCTTCTTTTTGTATATATAGTACGCCAATACGCAGTGTGGGCATTTTTATTACTATTTTAGGCTTTTAGATTTTTTTGACTCAATCTTGGGGTTTTTGAATAGACTATCTTAAATTTTGAAACAATTTCGAATGGCATCTTTCCTATTTGCCTAATTGTTTTAGTGACAAATAAAAACACTTATTGTCACAATTGCACAGAAAGTCAAAGCACAACACAATAAAAGTTGTACGTGAAAATAATAATGTCTATTTAATGTTAGAATTCAAACCTAAAAAATTGTTGGCAATAATATATAAATATATAATTGATTATTTATTAAGACATTTTTAGGTGCATATCTAAATGTTATTATTTAACATTATATTACTTATAGCATACATTTTATAACGCAAAAAATAAATAAATTTATTATAAAAATGCATTAAATTGTCATAAATCATGTGATACTTTACGTCACTTAATAGCTGAAGACTGATTTTATTTTTCAATTTTTAAAAATGGTTTATGTTAATGGAGTATGCGACAAAAAAGCTTTTCTAGAAGGCAGATTAACAGATGCTCATATTATTTATTTTTTTAAAAATCAGTAAATATCAGATAATAATTATAAAAAATAGGAAAGGATAGATAATTCGGATAATTCGGTTTTAGAGTGAAGTAAAAAATAAAATTATGAATAATAAAAAAAAAGTGGAATTATAAAAAATAAATATGAATAAAAAAATGATTTGGAGATACAAAACTAATATGTATATAATGAAAGGATGTATGAAAGCATTAGAGAGCGTTTATGACTATGTAATACGTGGATGTTTTCTAAAGGAAATATTGTTTTAGTAGACTGTCTATAACATTTTGACACTAGATAAGTCACAAAATCACAAGTGATAAAAAATTATGCGAGTTATGATTGTGGATGTGTGAGATTTTTTTTATTAGTAAGAGGGAATTATATTGTAAAGATGGATTGCATTTAGCAAAACAAAGAAATGAACCATTAGGGAATTATATTATAGTTCGGGAAGCTTATAAAGGGGAGTAGAGTTTTAAATTACAATATTATCAAAAAGAAGGTTAAGAATCGATAAGATGTAAGAAGTAAACAAAGGGTAGCTGATTCTTATATAAATATAGATATGGAGAGGGAATGAGTCTGTAAAACTAATGATAAACAAGCTAATTATAAATGTAATAAAGAAGAATGAGTCAAAAGAATTTATAAAAGGATAGTAAGAAAGGAAGAAATTGTTAAAAATCAAATATTTGAATATGCAAGATGGTAGGAGATCAGAAAAGTGGCTGGAATTAAACAAAGCAGTTAAAAACGAAGGGCTTGAGGTATTAAAAGCAGTGGAAACACATCTAAGAGAAGAACCTATACTAGAAGATTTAGTATGGCAGGATATAAATAGAAAAGAAAAAAGGGGTGATGATATATAGGAGTTATGCCCCCAAAATATTTAAATACTGTGTCAAGAACATTTGTGGTTTGAGATAAGATTAGGAAGACAAGAATGGATCGTGGCTATAGTGTATATGACCACTGGAGATAGTCAAATTATAATGAAATGAAACAGTAGCATATAAGAATGCCTAGTTAAAGATATACAGAGTTTCAAAAAAAGGGGGAGAAAATAATGGTTACAGGAAATATAAATGGATACATTGAAGAAATTGATGACATACATAACAAGAATGGACAGTTTTTGAAGAATTTTTGTCAGAGAGTGAATTTGAGCATTGGAAATTTATCAAATATTTATGAGGGGCAATACACACAGTCTAGAAACAATATATTTCACACAATAGATTATGTATAGGTAGATAAAGAGGGACTGAATAAAGTACGGAACAAGTGTTTAATAATGAAGGGAGAGTATGTGATAGTCATCATATTTTTTTATAATAAAAATAATTAGTAATGTGATGAAAAATACTTTTAAAAGTAGAAAGGATAGTGAAAGATGTGGATGAAAAATGAATGATAAGAATAAATTAGATGAATATAAAATAAAAGTAGAAGAAATTGTAAAAGAGTTTGTTGGAATGAATATAAGGACTGGTATGATGAAGTAGAAAAAGAGGCAAATAGGATTTTAGATAAGAATATTCAGAAAGAATAAAAGTAATAGAAAAGTGAGAATTAGTAAAAGTGTAAAAACAAAAAAAAATGAAAAAGATGTTAATATTAAATAGAAAAACTATTTAAAAAAAGAAGTTAGCTAAAATAGATCATTATATATAGAGAATGAAATTAAGAAATAAATTATTGGAGAATATTAATAAAGTGGAAGAGATGGGAGTAAAAAATAAAAGAATGAATGTAGGGAAGAAAGAAATAGTATTACTTAAATGATTAGGAAAAAGAGTATAGTTCTAGAGAAGATTAGAGACAATCTTAAGTAAGTATGTAATGGATAAGAATTGTGTAGTCCTTGATAATGAAGGGTAAGCCTTCGAAAACATTCGGAAAAATAATAATTTGTTGATATTTATCTTTATATCATATTTTGTGTTCTGAGTTATAAGTTGTAATTTATGTGTGTATGGTTTATTCTAACGGATTTAAATTTTACATTAGTATTTTTAACACACAGTTGTTTGGTTTTTAAAAGATGTTAGATGTAAAGGACAGAGTGATAACAAACATAAAAGCATATAGTAATGGAAATATTAGTTTTACAGAAAATGAATTGAATGAAGCAGGGAAGAAATTGAAAGTGAAAAGGCAAGAGGTTTAAATGGATGGACAGCAAAGATGGTGATGATTTTGGAAAAAAAAAAATCTATTAACATGTTTTAATAAGATGGTACAAAAGACAGAATTTCCAGATAGCTGGAAAAATACAAGAGTAAGACTATTATTTAAAGAAAAGGTAAGGACCAAAGAAAGATGAACAATTATAGATAAATGGCAGTAACATAAGTGTTGCATAAAGTTTTTGCATATATGGTGGCTGGAAGGATGGCAAAATAAATAGAAGAAAATAATATAGTGGGAGAAATGCAAGAAGGTTTTAGAATGGATAGGCATATAGGAGATATTTTATTTGTAGTCACACAGGTTATAGATATGAGCAGGAATAGAGGTAGACAGTTATGTATGGTCTTTATAGATATAGAGAAGGCATATAATAGAGTAAATAGAAATAGATTATGGGTAAGTTTGGTAAATTTGGGAGTGAATGGAGCTTTAGTGGATTTTTACTAAGAGATTGTATGAAAATAATTACTATATGTATCAATTAGAAATATAGAATGAGTTAGAGTTAAAAATGAGATGGGACTAAGGCAAGGATACCCTATATCATCTATTTTGTTTTTGTTATATTTGAGAGAAATAGAAAGAAATACTAGGAAGTGGGTAGAGATACCATTAATAGATGGTAAGGGAATGTATATATTATCATGTCTTTTATTAGCTGCTGATATTTTCTTGTGCACAGAAAATAGGGAAGATATGAAATTATGCTGAAGATGTACACAAGGGTGGGTAAAGAAATGGGGGATTAAATTTAGTAAAGAAAAATCAAAAGTAATGAAGACTGAGGAAAGAAAAGAGGAATTTTTTTTATTGAGGAATATAAAGTTAAATGTGGTGAATATATATAACTATTTGGGAATCATCTCAAGTAATCAGAGAAATTGCTTGGATGAATGGGAGAAAAAATTGATAAATGAAGCAAAGAAAAGAAATGATTAAAAAACTAACAGTGTTTTCGTATAATAAATATGATGTAGCTAGAATTGTATGAAAAAGAGTAGCAGAAGCAGGGTTAACTTATGGTAATAATGTGTTATGTGTTAGTAAAGGGGTGTTAGATTGCTTAGAAAAAGTGCAGAGAAGTAGGAATAGATGCATTAGATGCAGATGGGTGGTTGACAAAAAAAGCAATCCAAGGAGAAAAGAGATGGTCAAGTTTTTATATGAGAGATACAAAAAGCAAAATGGAAATGTTTTGTAGATTGCAATTTATGGATAGTAAGAGAATAGTCAAAATAGTATTTAAAAGAGTTACAAGTAAAAAACAGGCAATAAGATATTTGAGAAACATAGTATATTATGGAGAGATTTGTATAAAGACTTTATGTCAGTATATTTGTATAAAAAGTGGGATTGTATTAGGATGATTGTTGAATGTTAATAGTGGCAAAGAATGGGATTGACGAATAGATACATTAATAAAAAATAGGGAGTTGGAAGATGGAGAACTAGTATGGAGAGTAAAAAGAGTTTATATATATATATATATATATATACACACACAAGTAAATAGAATATTGGATGTGAATTAATTTATGAGAATAACAAGGAAAGTAGTTTACTGTTTAAGGCTTGAGCAAGATCATTAGTAACAAGGAAATATACACATAAATGAAAATGTGGGTGATTTAGTCTGCAAGTTATGTAAGGAAGGCATAGAAAATATTAGACATCTGCTAATTGAAAATGCTTACAAGCAGAAAGGTATGAATAATGAAGTTGTGAAAGAATAAATATAAACAAAGTAATTATACGGAAAGTGTTCTTGTTTTTATGCTGAGTTTGGGAAAAGATAAGGGAGATCTAGATATAAAGGCCATAAAATGGACAAAGATGCTGTTACGTAAATGGGATGGATCAGGATAGAGAATGTGGGAAAACTTAAGGAATGGAAAAAGTAGCTAACAGGTTTCTCTGGGCATAGTGGCTGTGAGATTCCTGACTTCAATAAAGGAGAAACCATAGCACATCGCAAATGACTTTAAATAATTCATCAAAAGTACCAACCAAGTGTTCCCCAGTATTTGGTCTCCATCATATAAAAAATTTCAAATTTCATAGAAAGTTCAAAAAAATAAAATTATAGTTACAATTAACAAATATAAAATCATAAAAACTGTTAGAAATATTTTGTTAAGTGATATTAATTTTGTATTGCTCATTTTTGAATTATATATATTAAAGTAGTGCATATATCTGTATGCAGATATACTTGCTTCATATTTATTTAAAGTAATCTATCTCGTATCATATATATATATATAATGTATTTATTAATATCAGCACACAATAGTAATAGGTGTGTGTGTGTGTGCGTGTACAATATTGCATCATTTTCTAAAGTTAAAGGCTGATTGTTTAAATCATGTAATTTTATTTTAAGAAAAAGTATATTATATGAAAGTTAGAATCAATTAAGAAAAAATATTAATATTTTATACAATGGGAGAGAGGTAGGTAGCCATTAAAGAAGGGAGCATAAGTGCCATAGTTCTCTATCTATACATACCATCAGCTGTAATAGTTAGAGTTGACACCTTTAATTGCTTTAAGGTGTTAAATGAAAGCAAGAAACAAAGATCAGGAAACCAATTGGGTGATACATGAAGAATGAGGAAGCAAAGAGTTGATGAAACAGCAATTACAAAAATTGGTTTGAAATCCATTAAGAAAACTCATGAGGTATAAATCCAGACATAACATAACATATATAAGCATTGAAAGGGACATTGTTTGATATACTAAAATATTCTGAGATTTTTATTATTAAAAGAATTCTGATGCTTATTTTAGTCTAAAAATTATTCTAAATTTTCTGATAATTATTATTAAATAAAAATATAATCTAGAAGATATATTCATTACCCTGCTTAAGAAGAATAACTATGTTAACTGAACCTACTATTATGAGTGAGTAGTTGGGTGTCAGCTTCTCTACAATCAATGGTGAAGTTGGTGTCCCAAGAAGTTCCATCAAGATGTAAAAGATCAATCCATGTCCTATCATCTTAATGCAAGCATGAAGATCATAAATCCATCTACACATCCACAGAAGTTCCAAAGTTATCACTTTATTGCCAGTAAAATGTTTTAATTTATCCATAGTTCTAACTGTACCTTAATTATATTTAATATAAGTCATTCACTAGTCTTAACTTTGTAAATTATATATATCATATTTATTAATGTTAAATCTGCTGGCTTAATTATTTAAATAATTTAAAAATCTATTTTGTAATTTATTTATGTATATTACCTTGAATGATGGAGGGAGTTAAATTTCAATTGATTATATGTTGTTACACTTCTCTGCTCTCAAAATCTCAAGGGAAGGAGTGAACAGAGAAGACACCAAGTTTAAAACTTTTAAAACTTAAAAAATAAGAATCATCATCATCATTATCAATCCACTGCAGGATGAAGGTCTCTCCAAGTTTAATCCATCTTCTCCGATCTTTAGCTTCTCTTCTCCACATCACCCCTACACATTTTCTTATTTCATCCATCCATCTTACATGTGGTCTCCTTCTGGGTCTTTTACAAATTCTTGGAATCCAGTTTAAAATTTCAATTGTCCATCTATTATCATCTCTTCTAGCAATATGTCCAGCCCAACTCCACTTCAATCTTTTAATTTTTTCAATGAGGTCAGTAACACCTGTTTGTTCTCTTACCCATACATTGCGTTTTCGATCTCTTCTTGTTACTCCCAACATACATCTCTCCATACTTCTTTGAGTGGTCTGAAGTCTCTGTATTGATCTTCTATTAAGTGTCCAAGTCTCAGATCCATAAGTAAGAACTGGTAAAGCACATTTGTTAAAAACCTTTCTTTTCAAACACATAGGCATATTTCCTTTTAATATCAAGTTGTTTCTACCAAAAGCACTCCAACCAAGTTTAATTCTATGATTAATTTCCTCTATTATGTTTCCATCTGTATTAATAATCTGACCAAGGTATTTGTAACTCTTAACTTCTTCTAATTCATCATAATCAATCTTTATTTTCATATTTTGAGCAAATCGATTAAACATTACTTTAGTCTTTTTAACATTTATCTTTAGTCCTACTTTCCTACTTTCATCTGATAACTCCTGCAACATTTCCTGCAGCTCAGAAGCATTATTTGCAAAAACAACTACATCATCTGCGAAATCTAAATGACTTAAATAATCTCCATTTACTTTCACTCCTTTAGTTTCCCATTTTAATCCACAAAATACTTCTTGCAGCACTGCTGTAAAAAGTTTTGGAGATATGGAGTCACCTTGTCTTACACCTTTCTCAATGTTGACTTTCCCAGTATCATTATGTAATCTAATTGTTACTGTTGCATTTTTATAAATACTCTTTAAAATATGACAATATCCTGGATCTATACCTTGATGATCCAATGCTTTAATCACTGAAGAAATGTTTATAGAATCAAATGCCTTTTCATAATCTATAAATCCAAAACATAATGACAACTCATATTCATTTGTCCTTTCTATAACTTCTCTCAATACTTGAATATGATCTACTGTACTAAAACCACTTTTAAATCCAGCTTGTTCTCTTGGTTGGTGAAAATCCAAGGTTCTCTGTAGACGAGTTGTAATTATCTTGGTAAAAATTTTATATAAAACTGATAGGTCTGTAATTTCTAATATCTTCTTTATCACCTTTTTTAAATATTAATATTATTACTGCATTCTTCCAATCATCCAGTACATCTTTATCATTTAGACATTTGGTATATAACTTTGCTAATATTTTTTCTGTTTCTTCACCTGCTTCTTTTAATATATCAATTATAATTCCATCATTACCTGGAGCCTTTCCTTTTTTCATACATTTAATTGCATTTCTCACTTCTTCATTTAAAATTCTGGGCAATTCGGAAGATGTAATAGATATAGGAGGTACTTGTTCTTTATTACTATATAATTCTTGATAAAAATCTTCTACCAATTTCATAATGTCATCCCTCTTTTTAGTAATAATTCCATCTTTTTTCCTTATTGCAGATATAAATTTCCTACCAATACCAAAATGTTGTTTTACATTCTTAAGACTTTTATTTTCTTCTACAGCTTTTCTTGCTAGTTCACAGTTATACTTTCTTATATCATTTTCAACTCTTTTCCGCACCATTTTACAAAATTCGAGATATTCAATTCTTTTTAATGCATTATTCTTGCATATCTTCATATTCCTTCTTTTCTTCATAAGTTCTCTAGTCTCAGTAGAAATTTTATTAGTCAATTGCTGCTTTTTTCTACCAGCTATCTTTGTTGCAGTTTTTAAAAGTGTATCAGTTATTTTCATATTAATTTCATTCAAATCTGAATCATGTTCAAAATCTACTAATACTTGAAACCGATTTGTAAGTTCTAATTTAAATTCATTAGAATGTTTCTGAAGATTAGGAATATCAACTGTAAATATAGTTTTTCTTAATAATTTTTGTCTCTCTAGTTTTACATTAACATGTATCTTACCCCTTACTAATTGATGATCACTTCCTGTGTTAAATTTATTAAGAACATTACAATCTTGAAATATGTATTTCCTGTTAGGCAAAATATAATCCAATTCTGCTGTACCTTCATTTGGATGCTTCCATGTCCATTTCCTTCTAACATTTTTCTCAAAAAAAGAATTCATAATATAAAGTTTTTCCTTCTCTGCAAACTCCACAAGTCTCCTCTCTCATTTCTATTACCATAACCAAAATTACCTACAACACTTTCATCTTTCATTTGTTTACCAATTCTAGCATTAAAATCTCCCATAACAATTTTAAAATGTTGTTTACTCTGATCAAAAGCCTTTTGTACATCCATATAAAAATCTTCTACTACTTCATCACTGTGAGAACTTGTTGGGGCATAAACCTGAATTATCTGCATTTGATATCTGCTATTAAGTTGTATATCTAATCTTGCCACTCTGTCTGATACACCATCAATCTCCACAATATTGTTCTTCCACTTTTTATTTATAATGAATCCTACTCCACTTGTATTTCCAATATTTGTGCCTTTATAATAGAGCATATGTCCACTTTTTAAATCAATTGTCTCTTCACCTTTTCTTCTAACTTCACAAAGTCCAATAATATCCCATTTAATATAAGAGAGTTATTCTTCTAATTCTTCCAATCTTCCTTCACTTGAAAGTGATCTGCAGTTGTAAGTATCTAAATAAAAAGTTGTCATCAAATGGCAGCCTGAGTCCGCCTCCAGGATATTCTTAGCACTCTCCACCTTCGGCCACCAACCGCTGCCTTGGTTGGTGACTTTACAGCCTCCTGGGATTAAGGGCCATGCTTTATTTTTGTCTGTCATAATTGTATAATTGGGAAAAATCTTTATCATTTACACAAACATGATCGTGGCTGTTATGGTAGGATGGTTTTTATACAAAGAAAAAATAAGAATAACACTATATAAATCAATGGTTTCATGGGTTTTCTTCCATTTTTCAGATGAACAATAGAGAGAGAGTATACAGCAGCATCTAAATTATGGATGAGGCATTGATTCTAGGCAAGATCTAATGATGGAGCCAAGGACCTGGGGCATGAAGTTTAGTCAAACACTCCATAGGTTTTTTAGCAATGCATATTGATACTTCTGTGGCTTCTACTTTTATATTTTCTAAGGACTAGATTACTGAGGGCTGGAAAAAATCTGCAACTACTGATTGAAACTGGAAACTTGAAATGAAACTTGAATTAAGACTTAACTGGAACTTGGCTTGAGAATAAAAACAATGGACAAGCTACTTTTTTATATCTAATTCTTCCATTGTTTTTTTTACCAATTTTAATTTGGGTTTATTAATTTTATATTTTTATCTAATCCTTTTTCTAGATTCATCTATTATCTTATCACATTCATGCTGATGAGATATTTTACAAGAGTTTTCTTTTTATTAATTAACACTATTATCAGTTTTATTTTAAAACATTTCACAGTCATTTATTTTTTTAACATTTACTTTTTTTAAAATAATTTATAAAGAGAATGGTTTTTAAATCCTTATCTGCCATCATTCTTTTCCCCCACCCTGTTCTTAATAAGCAGTTTTATTCTAAAAGAAAATGGTGCAATTTTTTATTTTGATTTCATTTTTCCAAATCTCCTTTTTTCCAAACTATTTTTTCTTTTTCTTAATAATTTTTATTTATTTCAATTATAAAATATGTAATGTAAATAGACATATATGTGTTTTTATAACATATATTTTGCAATCGTTATCCCCCCCCCATTTGAGAGGTAAATTGCATCAATTTGACTCATTTTAGCTCTGTCATTTGATCTTAGTTTGCTATTTGATTTTCATTTTTATTTATTCTTATTATGTTTCTTCTTTAATATAAGTTTCAGATTGCAAGGGATTGACAAGCTACAGAGATTGTCTTGCTTATACTGACCTACCTATTATGCCATAATATACATTGAATACAATGATTATATCTATTGTTAGGATCACCAGGTACAACATACATCTTTATGGATTTGTATGGGGAGTTGGATGCTGTGAATAGCAGGATGTGTCTACTGATCATTCGACTTACACAAAACAAAACTTTAATTACTATGGACATGCTGGGTCTTTCTCTGCCAGTGAATTGACAGAGCCAGGATTTTTTGACTTGGTCTTCACCCTATAAGATAAGTGAATGCTGTGAATGGCAGGATATATCTACTGACCATTCAACTTATGCTAAAAACAAATTTATTATAACTATGCTGGGAATTTTTTCTTCCAGAAACTAGTTTGTGGGTTACATTAGAATTACTCTTCCAGTGTGCAAATTTTAAATAATAGGCTGGAAATACCTCTATCAGTGCATTGGATGGGTCCACAACTTTCTCCACTGGTTCCTCATCCTAGAAATATGGGACTTCCCTCTCAATGCCCATTATGGGTCATGAGTTATGGCCTCCAATTAACACTCATTTTTCCTCCTATATATACACCTTCCCCATAACTCTATAAATTGCACTGCAAACATCACTTACATAAGATTTTTGTTTGTTTTAGTTTTTATGAAAGATTACATTTATTCATTCTTATTATATTTTACAAATTTATATTTTATTTTACTTTTTTTTTCATCACCGTATATTGACTCATAATCCATGCACAAAGTAAATTTTTTTCATTGCCTAAAGGTCCATCCAATTACTGTTACCCTACTTAACTTTTGTCAGGTGGTTCTTTTAGGTTTCTGATATATCTGCTCAGGCCAGGAAATCATGACCAGTATCCTAGGCCTGGTCTGTTGTTCTAGGCAGTTGGATTTCTGGATTATGTCTGGTATATTCATCACCCCCCTTCTATGATTATGTGGCTCTCTATACCTAATATTTTTAACTCCAATCATTTTTATATGAGCCAAAATTCATGGCATTTATATTTATTTCTCTTTCTAGAGGTTTGAATCTCCTTTCCTTGTTTTCATAATTTGTCCTCATGCTGTCAAATGCACTCAATAGCTCAGCCCATTTGCTCATGATTTACAGTAGTTGAGTTCACATACATACTTATGCTTTTCTGTTCCCCACTGTCAATATTAACATTTTTTATTTCTATTTTTTTCTTGCCTTCATTGACTTTTAGCTTTATTATTTCTATTTTTTTTGCTACATTCTTTAAATCTGTTCTTACATTTTCTATTACCTTTTCATTCTCTTTTCATATTATTTCCATTCCCTGTTTATTTTTACTTTATCTATTTTATTTCCTATTTCAATTTCTCCTTAACTTCTAACATGACTGCCTGAATCCAATGTTTCATTTCTTTTTGAAACATTTCTGCCTGATTCCTCCACTCTTCCTCAAACAAACTGATTGTGTCATTTCTTTCTATATCACTTTTTCCTATTTTATCGATGACTTTATTTCTCTTTGAATACTTCTATTTCTTTATTTTGAGGCTCCATTTTTGTTTCGGCTCTAGTATGCATTAGTTTTAATTTTATACTTTATTATTTCTTCTATAATATTATATAATTTATTTTCCAAAAATTGGAGTATTCAACTAACCTTAAAACCCCCCAGTTCTCTCTACATTCTTACCTGACTATGAAAAACCCTAATAACAAATTTATTTATCTGTCTGACTGCTTTTTTCATCCTCTCTTCTTTTTATTTATATTTCATAATTTTTTATTTTATATTCTCAATATTACATTTTGTTTGCTTTGGTCTATTTTTCCCTCACACTGCTCACCAATTTCAACTTGCCACTTGCCATTTATTTGAATTTTAGATTCAAACTTTTTTTAATTTTTTATTTTAATTACACTGGGCCATTTATGGCACATCACGTTGGATAGCATTTATAATGATCCAGCTGCATCAACACAGAATCTTTTTGTTTGTAGCCATCCATTGTCTAAAAATATTTTTATATTTATCATTTTTATTATACATTATTAATTATTTTGATATATTGATTATTTATTAACATTTATTAGTTATTACATTATCGGCTTTCTTATTTTAACACCTCTGTCAATGGATCATACTTTCAAGCAAAGCAATAAAATACCATTGATAGAATAACCATCAACTATATCTATGGCCAGATCGAGGCTACACAAAGGGACAACCTCAACCATTTTTCCTGGCCATAACACCCCTCCATACTGCTGGGATAACATCTGCCATCCAATGCACTTTATTTGTTTTGAAAACAAGTCTCAGGCACCATTCGGCCATATATGTTATATGTAGCCAGCATGCCCGAACGACAGGAACATAAACCCAGTGCTTGAAATATACCCAGACTAACTCATAATCTTGATCAAGTGACCCAGCGCAGTACTAATTAACACATGGAAATATTTAATTTTTAAAATTACTGATGATGCAGTTAAAAGAAAGAGCATAGACCAAGAAACATTTTAAGCAAACATTTATTTATTCACATACACACATATTTAAATAAATAAAACAGTACAATTTAACACAAAAGAATAAATATGTATACATTAATTGTTAAGAATTCAATATTACTAATGTCCATTGTAGTCCATTTCATTAAAAAAATATATGTCTAGACAGTTTGCAATTAAAAAGGTATATCTACCTAGGATTTTCATTGTATCAATATGACACATTCTTATTGGTTTTGATTTCCAACCATTTGGCCTTTTGGTCTCCAACAAAGGTTTCATGGGTTTCCTTCCATTCTTTGGATGGACAATGGGGAAGAGAGTATGCAGCAGCATCTATATTATGGATAAAACATTGATTCTAGTTGAGAGCAGTTGGTGGAGCCGAGGACCCAGGGCATGAAGCCCAGTCAAACACTCTATAGGTTTTCTAGCAATCCATGTTGCTATTTCTGTGGCTTCTACTTTTATATTGTTCATAGCAGTAAGGATTGGCTCACTGAGGGCTGGAAGAACTCTGCAACTACCGATTGAAACTGAAAACTTGAAATGAAATTTGAACTAAAACTTGACTTAATACTGGAAATGGACAAGCAGCCTTTTTTATACCGAACTTGCCTATTGTTTATTTTTTATCATAATTTTAATTTAGTTTAATTAATTTTACATTTTTTTCTAATCTTTTTTCTAGATTCATCTACTATGTTATCGCATTCATGCTGATGAGATATTTTACAAGAGTTTTCTTTTTATTTCTTAATATTATTGTCAGTTTTATTTTAAAATATTTCACATTTATTTATTTTTTAACATTTATCTTTTTTAAAAAATTTAATTTATAAAAAGAAGAGAGCAGGTTTTTAAATCCTTATTTGTCATGATTCTTTTTCACCACTTTATTCTTAATAAACAGTTTTATTCTAAAAGACAATGATGCCATCTTTTATTTTGATTTAATTTTTGCAAATCTACTTTTTTTTTCAGTCTATTTTTCATTTATTGTTTAACTATAAAATATGTAACACAAATAAACATATATAGGTGTTTTTACAACATATATTTTGCGATCATTCGAATACTTAAATCTACTTTTTTTTCAAATTATTTTTTGTTTCTCTTTTTCTTAATAATTTGTTTATTTCCAAATTATAACATATGTAACACAGATAGACATAGGTGTGTTTTTACAACATATTTCGTGATCATTACAATACTTAATATAGCTTGAATGTTTAGCTGATCTTTGCACATTGTAGAGTGAAGATCATTTTTAATAAGCTTTAATTTACTAAAAGAATATTTGGCATTTGAAATTTTCATTGATGTGAAAAAATATTCTTAACAATATGACTATGATACCAATTATTGTATGCACTTTACATATCATCATCAATCCATTGCAGGATGAAAATCTCTCTCGAGTTTAATCCAGTTTCTCTGATCACTAATTTCTCTTCTGCACAACACACCAGCAAATTTTATTTTATCCATCCTTTGACATGTGGCCTCTTTATAGGTCTTTTACAATCTCCTGGGATTCAATTTAAAACATCAACTGTCCATTTGTTATCATTTTTTCTAACAATATGTCCAGTCCAGATGCATTTCAGTCTCCTAATTCTTTCAATGATATTGTTATCTGTTTGCTGCCTTATCCATGTATTTTGGTTTTCAATCTTTTCATGTTACTCTCAACCCACATCTCTCAATTCTTCAAGTGGTTCCAAAGGCTCGGTATTACTTTTCTCTTAAAGGTCTAGGCTTTAAATCCATAAGTAAGAACTGGGACAATACTTATTAAAAACAATTTCAAACGCATAGACATATGTTCTTTAATAATAAGTTATTTTTATCAAAAGTATTCCGTCCAGTTTTAATTTCATGATTAATTTCATCCATTATGTTTCCATTTATATTAATAATCTGATCATGGTGTTTTTTATTTATTTCAGAGAAATTGTATGGAATGTTATTAATAATTTTTATTAGATATTCATTACACTAGAGATTATCTAATAATGAATATTTTTGTAGTATAATTTTCATTATACCACTCTCATGCAAAGTAGGGATTGATTTCTATCCACTTTTAACTCTTTGTAGAGAGATGTAATCGTAAACATATGATCAAGACATGTGAAAAAAATCTGATTCCAAGATGCACATTTCATGCTGAACCAGCATTTATCAGTTGGCCCAAACCACAATCTCTTACACATATCTTTATATGACTAAACATCACATGATCACCATTTCTTATGCTTGCTCATAACTGTTATTAAAACAGGTAAAACTCTCCATATAGTAGGCTATTCAGTGCAAGCCGGAATAATCAATGGCTGTCAAAAGG
Organism: Epiperipatus broadwayi; assembly: GCA_028023455.1. NCBI lineage: Eukaryota > Metazoa > Onychophora > Udeonychophora > Euonychophora > Peripatidae > Epiperipatus > Epiperipatus broadwayi. The sequence continues at coordinate 55,965 of JAQFVV010006392.1, read as the reverse complement.
CTTGTGCATAAAATCCCTATCTAGTGCCTACTTATCCAATATCCCCAGATTAGTTTCTAGTTTGTGGCTTTCATCAGTGAGGAGCCTTGGATCTAACAGCACTGCACCTGGATCTTAGGATCTAACGCAAACTTCCAGCAGCCACCTTTGATCTTTATTTAACTACAAAACTAAGAGAAAATTGAAAACAATAATTTCAATCCAAGATCATTAGCTTACATAGTCATATAGGTCTAAACATAGTTCAGTAGCCATATGTTTTTGTGTCTTTGATTCTTTAATAACCATAGTCACCACTATCCTATTAGGCAGGATTGGTATTAAACCACTAAACATATCATGATCACCATTTCTTATGCTTGTTCATAACATTAAAACAGGCAAAACTCTCCATACAGTCATGCCACTCAGAGTAATCAATGGATGCCAGAAGACTTGTGCATAAAATCTCTATGTAGTGCCTATTCATCCAATCCTGCATAATAGGATAGTGATGGCTATGGTTATTAAAGAATCAAAGACACAAAAATATAAGGGTACTGAACTGAATTCAGACCTATATGACTACATAAGCTAATGAGCTTGGATTGAAAATATTGTGTTTTCAATTTTATTCTCTTAGTTTTGTAGTTAAATAGAGATAAAAGATGACTGCTGGAGGGTTGCATTAGATCCTAAGATCTAGGTGCAGTGCTCTCAGATTCCTGGCTCCTCACTAACGAAAGCCACAAGCTAGAAACTAATCTGGAGATATTGAATGAGCAGGCACTAGATAGGGATTTTATGCACAAGCCTTCTGGCATACATTGATTACTCTGGCTTGCACTGAGTGGTACTACTGTATAGAGTTTTGTCTGTTCTAATATCTTTACATCATTGTTCAATATATATAGTCAAACTTGCTGCCCTCACAACTTTTACACAAACCATTTAATGGAAGTACACTACAAAAAGATTATTCTATTGAAAGTTATATTAGTTTTTTAACATATACCCTTCATTTTATTTTTGTTGTCGTATGCTTGCTCTTTATAATTTAAAATATTTCAATTTAGTTCAGCCCCTCCCCTTTCACCTGTTATAAAAATATTATTAACACAATTACTGTATATGTTACAAAATATAATTATTACAAAAACAGCTATATGCAATAATATTAAATATAATACACACATTCCAATGTTATTGCCTGAATCAAGCCCTTAAAAAAAAAAAGACTATTTTACAATAATCTACTGAACAAACAAAATTTTGCACGAGGGCATCAAGATCTTTGTTATGCTATTGCAGTTCGGGTACCATGCAGATGAGCATTCTTCTTATTTACTAGCAATGTCCTCGTAAGCATCTTTCAACTAAAAAACAGTAAAGGGAGAACATTCACCAGATTAGTCCAAAGATCGGCAACACGCCTTGCGAATCGTAAGCAATTCTTTTTATCATCTGATCAACAAACACATTTTTATTATTTCCATGATTCTAGGAGAGGGTGTCCTTTTCTAGTATTAAGCCTTATTACAGAATAATTACAGGTTACGATGAATGTTCAAATGACCAAAATTTATGAATAAATAAAATGCTTATATTTTTTTAAAAATCTCTTCATATTATAAAAGACTGCTGATCTCTGGGCTAATTAAATAACAGGTGTCGATATTCTTAGAAGTAGTTTGAAATTTCCCCAGCCGAGTTACTCCAGCCAGGGTTGAAATGACAAAAAATTTGTGTGCTGCAACTTTAACAAATATTTGTAAAATCACAATAGAAGTCAGAGATGAGGACCCCCATCTATTGACATCAACACACATAACATGCTACTAAATTGCTTTAGTGGCAGTTAAAAATCCTTGATAATGACCACATGACAAACAGGCGCACGAATATTTATTAAAAGTGTATTTAATAATAAAATGCAAACCTGAAAAAATAATTTGTAATAATATCGTGTAATATCAAAAATTATGGAAAACATTTTTAAATACTTAAGAAAATACATTATTTAAAATTATAATAGTTACAATATACATTTTATAAAACGAATAGTAGATAAAATAAAAATAAAAACTGCATTCAATTTATAAAATCATGTGATTCCTTACAACGTTACCTAAACGTTGGCGAGAGTTTTTACTATTTTTAAAAATGGTTTTTGTAAATGGAATCGTTAACAAATTACGTCGGATAAAAAAAAAACTTTTTTAATATACAAATTAATAGATGCTCAATTTATTTCTATATAATATATTTTAAAAAAGAAGGTAAATGTGTAGAAAATGGATCTCAGGCAGTTGTTATGAAGGCTGGGAAGTAAAAGAATAAATAAACCTGTTAGAATGAAATTGAAAATAGTTATATTAAAAATAAATACGAATCTTAAAAAGAGTACTTTAGAAAAGGATAGGTAAGTTGGTTAAAGATAATAATTTGGAGGTATGAAACTAAAATAATTTTTTGCTGTTCAATACATAGACAGTTTTCAAAGCGGAAAAGATAAAATGTAATAAGAATTTGGATTATAGATGTTCTATGTGAAGATAAGAGGATGATTATTGAGTATTTATAGGTACTGCATTTATATTGTTGCACTGAATATTGAAAGGTGATCAAAGTAAACTATGAAGAGTGAGAAAATTTTTAAAGGGAAAAAATAGTGATTTCATATTTTATTGTTTAACTTTTTATAACAAAAAATATGACAAGATAGTTATGATATATTTAATGAAAATTTATTAAAATGGAATAGAAGAAGCAAACAAAATAATCAGGGCTAGAAGAATGATTTTGCAATAATGAATAAAAAATAATGTATACATAAGTTTATTGTAGTACAAAATGATTTCAGAGGAAGAGCAGGTTTACCTTTGCTGGCAAAATTTTTCATTTTATGCAGAGAAAATTTTGTCTTTCTGTAAAGAGATTGAATATATTTTACATTGTATAGAAATATTTATCAAAAAACATACCGAGATAAAAATAATTTAGGATAACATAAGAGAAATAAAGAAGGAAAATAATAAAAGATAATGAATGAAAATATTGAAATTAGAAAAGGAAACGCTTGAAAATGTAATAAAAGAAAATGAATTAGATGCGCATTGTCAAAACACACTGAAAATATGCAGAGAAAAATGTTTTGGAGAATTTTCTATAAAAAAAAATAATTAAACAAATGCTATAATAAAAAGGAAAGAAGTTGATTTTTATTACAAAGATGCAATAAATTTGAGAAATATATATGCAGCATTGATTAATCAGGCAAGGATAGCTTATAAGTTCCACATTTTGAGAACCTCTAATTAAATGATTCCTAGCTTTTTGTTAAATCAGTATCTTCCGTATTTTCATAGTATGTCATTACTTATGTTTATATGTCAGAGAAGTTGCATACTCTGTTTTATAGTTTCTATTATGATTATAAATATGCGACTTCGCATTCGTTAGTGAAGCTATAATTATACTTAAAATAATGTGTAATCGGTCTGGTTAGCGCTTTCGAGATTTAATGTTGGAATCTCATACTCATAGCTTTGTGAATGAATACTGTTGTTATTTATTGTACACATATGCAAATGAGTTTTGAATATTTAATTAGTCCATTGTTTAGAGAGAGCAAAGCATGCTTCTCTTCTATTAATGGCACTGGGATCATTTGCAATGTACAAAGCCTCTTTACAGTATCATATACAGAGAGTATTTCTTGTGCTATATCACATGTATTCAAACTATTAGAAGATGCACTGTTGCAATGAACATGAGACATAAGGTGTGCAACTCTAGAGCTGAATGTGACCAATTATTGCCATTTTGCGATTTCGAAAATGTGATTGTGATCCATGTATAAAAAACTGTTTTAAAAAGAGAAAACATATGTAAACTTAATACAGTATTCTTCCTTCACTGTGATTGAAATTAATTATGTATTTATCAGACATGTAACATATAAATATTTTTTTACATATTAAAATTTATTTAAAAATATCTAGATATTATGTGTCATGGTATATGAGAGAATGATTTTGATTATTGTTGAGATATTGAGGGATGTTTTAACAGTGTTATCACTCAATTCAATATTATTTACATAAAGATTATAGAATGAATTAAAATGTTTATATTTATTCTATATCTAATAATTCCATAAAACTCTTTCTTTACTTCCAAAAATTACCGAATGTTACATGATCACTAATACTTTGCACATAAATAATTTGTATTTCAAAATTTATGTATATATATATATATATATTAAATTTAAAATCTCTTTATGATAAATGATAAATAGGTGGATGGAATTGTCTAGATATAGAAATAATTGTATTATAGGCATGTTTTATATGATCACTGAAGGGTGAGAAAATATTGGGATAAATATATAGTAAAAAATATAAATTCAGTGCAATGCTAATATTACTTTATACATAGAGAGAATATTCAAAGCATTAAATATAACCATAATGGGTTTTCAGTGCTAAGCATCCTTTTTAAGGGAAAAGTTTGTTTTTGAAAAGAATTCTTAACACCCAAAATGCATTCAGATTTTATTCAATGTTTTTAATATTTTCTCTGCATATAAAGCAGTATTAGTTTTGCATTCAAATTAGTACTTTTTTTTTTTCATGTGTCATAGCATCGACCAGGAAGTGGACTCACTAACCCAGGACAATTGCTTGCAATGCAGCTGTGCTGACCTCTCGACCACCAACATTTGACAAATTAGTGCATTTTAGTGATAGAATTGTCATAGTTTACTACAAGATAAAAGATATAATAATTTTAGATAACAATATATGATATTAATATTTGAAGATTTTAATGGATTGATATTTAAAAAAATAAATAAATGGGAAACTTTCCAAAACTGATTTGTAAAAATATTGCTCAGAAATAGTCACTTTATTAAAACAATGAGAAGGAACTTGCATAAGGTCGAAACATGATCAGTGATATATCTTTAATTGTGAATTAAGTGATAAAAAATTGAGACGGTACACAGAAACAAAATTTTCAATGGGAAGGAAAAAAGTAGATCGCAAGTGAACATAACTTTTTTATTAATCAATGGTAGTTGGAAATAAACAAATACAAAATAAAATGGATGTCAATAAAATTGTGAGATATAAGTAATAAAATTAAATTAGAAGATTATTGTAAAGGTTTGGTAAAAAAAAAAAAAAAACATTGAGAATTAATATTATATTTAATTATGAAAATTGGTGTAATAAAGTAAAGAAAGTCGATGATAAATACTTATTAAAAAAAACAAAAAATAATAAATATTTACAAAAAATATAATTTAATTAATATAAAAGGAGGGGGAGGAAGTGAAAAAGAGAGTATAAAATGACCGTAAAGGAAAAATTAGATGCTGATATCATAAATGAAAAGTAAAAAATGTACTTAGAAAATAAAACTGTATCAAAACTAAAGTAAAAAAAAATGAAATCATTAATAGAGAATATAAATAATATTATGACATTATTAAATACAAAAACAGATTTGATGAAAAGAGAAAACTGGTCAAGAAAATAGATCAAGGAATGTAAAGATGAAGGAGATGTAGACAAAAGAACTTAATTTTATTCTATGAATTCTGGTTAAAATGTGTATTATTTTTAAAATTTTCAGACATATAATAATATATTTGTCATAAATTATTTTATTATACCCTTGAAAAAGATTACAATAAATGGTTGATAGATTGGAAGTTATACATATTTTTTTCAGAAGTAATAAAAGGTTGTTTTAGATATTTTTTTAAAAAAAATATTATTACATTTTTTAAAATATAATTCAAAGTAACTATAATTTAAAGAGAATAAAGAAGTTATTAGTTTGATGTAAATCCTAAAGAACTAATTATGAAAAGACTTACAATGATATAATTAATGTTAATGATAGTGTTTAATTAAATTAAGAATGGGAAAAACTACAAGTTTAGTTGAAAGGAGATAAAATGACTTTAAGTTTAGGATAACACCAATCATCTTGTTAATGAATTGTTTCAACTTAATTGCAAATGAAGAAAACGTTTCAGAATTAAAATCAGAAGATTTTAGGCTAATTTTAAAAACCTGGGAGGTGATATATTTAATTAATTGTAGAGTGCAGTACTGCCATGTGGAATAAAAAGCACCTTTTTGCAAGGTAAATTTTAGTGCTCTACCCCCTTCCCCAGTCTATGAAATAAAATTTGTAAATTAAAAGACATTTTTCCTAAACACTTATGAAAAAAAAAATCTTGGAAATATGATTTAATCATATTCATAAATACATCTGTAAATTAATGTTTAAAAAGGGGTAATTTTTGAAACAATAATTAAATAATACCAAAAAATATTTGTTAGTAAATTTTTGATTTTTGTTTTCAGAAGTTTTTATATTATTTTTTGGACAATCTTGCAAAATTGTTAGTAGAGATAGGAAATATCTGCAAATAAGATTTTTTTTTTAAATAACTAAGTGTTTTTATCATATTTAAAAAACTATCACCACCACACACACTTACAAAAACATTGTATTGCTCCCCTCCCCTTTTTGGGCATGCTCTGATATTATATATGTAATTTTAGTTACTTATCTGCTTATTAAAAATATTATCTACAGACAATATGATTATTTGAAATGTTTTACTTTTGAGTTTTATCCCACATAATGAAGGGCAGAGTGTATGTCTTCTCTCCATTATTTCTTTCTGAATCAATATTTAGATCAACTTTAACTGAAAAATCAATAGTTCATTAAAAGTAGTTCTTGTTTGTTTGAAAACCAATGAAAATCTCTTATGCATAAACGTATTGACTGTTCACTATTATAATACAAAATTATATTCCTTCAATAATAAAATATTTACACTATTATTTAATTTTTTATATGGTGCTATTTTACTATTAATAACTATAATTTATTATATGTGTAGTCTGTTATTTAAAATTTTCATACTTAAATTGTTTATTGATATAACTTATTTTTTATTAGGATCACCAAACTTAAATAACACAACTGGCATAACTCTTACATCCCATTACCTTCTTGTTAAAAAGTTCTTTATTTTAAAAATCTATTCTTTACTTTTAATTCAGGACCTCTCCCACACAAAACTTGTTCATGTTTTCTATTAACTAAAATATTTTCACTACTATATTAGTTTATTTTTTAGTGCTTACTAATGACTAAGTCCTATTATATATATTATACTTTATTGTATAGTTTGACAATTAAGGATTTAGACAGGATTTATTTTAAAAAAATTAAATGTTCATACTTAGATTGTTTATTCAATACATTTTTAGAAACAATTAAAACATCTTGTACTTTATTTTGTTTATTCATATGTTATGTTGAATAACTATAAAAAAATCAAATACTTGGTTTATTTTACTAGATACATTTTTTAGATTTTGATAATAGTGCAATCATGTAGGGGTTTGCATTAAATAATATCATTACCATGAAATTTGTTAAGAATTAAATATTTTAGTGTGCAGTAATATCTTTTTAAAATTTGTTTTTTACTCATTCTGCTTTCCCTAGACTTGGACTGTAGTTGCGAGTTTTTAGCTAAAGAATGCATCCAAACTGTATAGTAAAATGTGTAAAAAAATATGATATTTAAAAAAAAGATAATATTTTAAAAATAAGAAAAGCTATTTAGTAAAATATGTAAAAAAAAGTAATACAGCATAATAATAAGAGATTATCTTATTAAAAATATTTTGCACATCAGAGCATCAGAATCGATCCCTAAGACTTCATATCCCAGAGTCAGCCACTCTACCAGTACTTCAAAGTGAATATAACATTTAAATTCTGTAAAATATTATTGATAAACTTAATTTCATCACAAGTAGAATTACTGTAATTTTGAAGCAATATTTTGAAATAAGTTTTATTTAACTATAAAGGACTTGAACACAAACTTTAAAGCCCCCTTCAGCTATCTGCTCTATCATACAACTGATACATGTGAACACACACATGAACCTTTGTAATGAACCAGAACTCATCATTTGGTCCAGATCATCATCTCTCTCACATATATAATCAGCGCTCAGCTTATATTAAGAAACCAAATTTCAAGCTTTAATGAACAGGCTTTAATCTACTCCACTTTCCAACTCTTCAGCTACCCATACCATTGAAAATTTGTTGATGGAATGCCCAAATCCCTTGTTAAAGCCAATATTATTATCATGCCCATGTTGGCTTTAAGCCATTCTAAGCCCTCATGTATAGTTATATCTAAACTCCAGCTATATTAATTATACCTGTATTCAATTAAATATAAAATTTAGCCTCTATCCTGCCCATCCCTCTTCTGTGTATTTAAATGGATAAGGTCCTATACATGAGAAGTCAGAATGACTTAAAGTCAACATGGTTGTGACAATAATATTGGCACTAATGAGGGATTTGGATATTTCCATCATCATATTTTCAATGGTATGTATGGCTGAAGAGTTGAACAGTGGAGTAGATTGAAGACTGTCTATTAAAGTTTGAAGATTTAGTATTGCAATATAAACTAAGCACTGGTTACAAATATGTGTGGGAGAAGAGATCTGGACCAATATATATATATATTGGAGGTCATTTATCTTTTTCTCGTGTGTTGTCTTGTATATATCAGTAGCATAAGATAGAGAAAATAGCTGAAGGGGCTTGAAAGTCTGTGTTCAAGTCCCTTATGGTTACATCTAAACTCCAAGTTTATTAATTATACATTTATTCAATCAAATATAATTGTTGCAAAGAATTTAGGGGAACATTTGCATATATTGCTCCATTATGTAATTAGATCAGTCAACAAGATTAGAAGCAATTCATTGAGTAATATTGTTTAGCCAATTTTGCAATGAAAACAATGAAAGATTTCAGTTATATGCTGCTTCACACCAAAGCTCATTGGCATTTAAAAGGTATTTGTCTGAATCGATTTTAAAATTTGTTTAATTCAGTACTAGAGTCCCTAGAAAAGAGAGATGATAGATTGCAGGTCAATCTTATTACATCCAAAAATGACATCACTTATTTGACAGACCTCTATAAAATATTTAATGAAGTCAATCTACAATTGCGAAGTGATGAATTGAATTTAATTAAAACTAAAATGTTATTGCTTTCTGTTCAAGTGGAACCTAGGTCAAGGGGAATATAGCCACTTTTCAAATTTATCAGCTACTGCCAACCCTTGGAGGTTTTCTATGCTGATTTCAATAAGCGATTCAAGGATATTCTAAATGTGAATATACCAAATTGGGTTTTAGATCCTTTCTCACATGTAAACACAGTAGGATCATCAAATTTAGAAGTGAAACTCATAACAAATGAAGAACTAAAAATAAAATTCAAAAGTGGATCCCAAGAGTTCTGGCTTCGGAAATCAATACTGACACTGTATCCTGGGTTATGAGAAATAGTGCAGAAATTTTTAATTGCATTTCAATCTTATTTGGCTGAGCATGGGTTTAGTGCTGTAGTGAATTTACTATCTAAGAAAAGAAACTGATTGCACATAACTGAGCAAGATGACTTGTAACAGTTTATCAGGCTCATCCTTCACATTAATTTATTTTTTCTTAGTATTTTTATTTTGTAAGTTTGAAATAAACAATTTTCTAATATATGTGATGATGTTTTAATTATTACAGTAAGATCCTTACTAATGTAATACAATCTCTCAATATGTCTTTTGAATTTTCATATTTTAACCACTGTATGAAACTGTGCATAATGTTATTCAAGCATACACTTTACAATCTTGACATATGGCTAAGTTTCATCAAAACTGATATAGCAATAACTATGTTCAAGATGAAATACATTGGCCACTTCTTTGTCAATAATTTAATGCCATAAGCAGTAATGTATCATTAGTTGCTATTTATGTCGAAAATACAAAATGGATTGAATGCGGAAAACTGTTATAATAGAGGGGGGGCGATTACGAAATTTATGTCTTGCAAAGCAGGTGGTGACCCAAAAAAAATTTGGAACCTATGGTTTATTTTATTTAAACATTAGAGATATTGTAAGTTTATAAACCATTCTCAAAGTATTACAATTAATTAGGAACTAGTTTATTTAGGTACATTAAATTTTATCAAATTTATAGTATACTTTTATATTCACACAACCGATATTGAAAAGGTTTTTCTCCTGTACGAGTTCTTTCCTGTAGAATTAAACTGCCTATTTTAGTAATTCTATAGTCACACAAGTTGCAGTCGAAAGATTTTTCTCCTATATGTATTCTTTCATGCAGAATTAAATAAATATAATTGTTGCATTCCCCAACTATCTAAGTTTTTTGGGTGGCGTTCTCTATCGGGATAATTATGCATTGATTAAAAGGATACAAATCTTCATTAATTACAGTAACTGATTAATATGTAAAAATCTTTTTTCCACAGCCTTCATTATATAAATAAAAAACCTGTTTTTATATACATGAAATTTATAATTTTTACCATACATTTCGATAATTTTCTTAATGATTATTCATTATCATGGACTATACATTATTATCCGGAAAAATAAAAATATTAAAATGACAAAAACATGTAACAAAATGAATTTTATAAATTACAGCATTGAATATATTTATCATCAAATGATAATAATGTTGTATAAGAAAAAGATTAAAATGTAATGAGATGACTGAAAGTATCCAATAGTAATTTTGACATAAAAATAGACGATCATCATCATCAATATAGTCCATCCCAAAACAAGTCCAGAGAGCAGTCACATCATTAATTCATCCATTTTGTCACTTTATTCTCTTCATTGCCCAGCTCTGCAATTTCCACATAATTTTTCCCATCTATAAATTATCCAGTGATGCAAATCTTTTCCATCTTTTTTCTTGTTTCCACTCATTGTTCCCTCTAAAATATCTTTCATTAAACTATACATTCTTCTTAATATATGTCTAAATCCAGTTTCTCTTTCTAATTTCCTCAATTTCTTTTTTTATTTACTCTTTTCAAAACGTCTTCATTTGTTTATTTCATTTATCGAACTGATTTTTTTCATCCTCCATGACAACATCTTAAAAGCTACCAATCTGTTTCTAATTTTAATACAAAGTGTCCACATTTCACAACAAAACAGTTGTACACTTCACACATAGCATTTAATTAATGTTTTTCTTAATTTTCTCTTTAAAGATCCACAAAATATTTTCTTTCTCTTAGTAAATATCTATTTTGCCAATGTTATTCTTCTTTTAATTTTATCTTCACTTCTTCCACCCTCACTCAATCATTTACTCAAATATTTTAATTCTTTTACATATAGAACTATATTATTATGGATTTCAATTTTCTGTCTTTTGACATTTTTTTCCTATCCATAAACACTTAGTCTTCTTTCCCACTAATCTTTATTTCATTTCCATACATCCTTATAATTTATTCAACATGTTAGGAAAACACTTTTCATCATCACATGTATGAATCATATCAACTGGAAACCTTATACATTTTCTTATTCTATTTCCAACATTTGCTCCTCATAACTCTAAATAATAATTTCACATCTTCTAAATATATATTAAAAATAGATAGTAAAGAGGCTATTAGAAATTACAGACCAGTGGGTTTTTTTTTTTCATTTGAAATTTTTGTCAAAGTAGTTTCAACTTGACTGCAGTGAACATTGGATTTTAACTAACCAAAACAACAAGCAGTATTTAAAAATGGTTTTATCATAGTGGGTCACATCTAAGTCTTGAGAAAAGTTATAGACAAGAACAAAGAATATGAGTTGCCATTATGATTTATTTTTGTGAATTATGGTATGTTATTTGATTCTATAAGCATTTCTTCAGTGATTAATGCATTGAATCATAATATAAACCCATGATATTGCCATATTCTGAAGAGTATTTATCCAAATACAACAGTCATGGTTAAATTACATAACTGTATTCAGAAAACTAACATTATAAGATGTTGACAGGGTAACTCCACATCTACAATAATTTTTGTAGGCAGTTTTAAAACAAATATTTTGTGAATTAAAATAGGTAGCTAAAAGACTGAAAGTGAATAAAGTGTATTTAAGTCATCTAGATTCTGTAGAAAATCTAATTGGATTTGCAAATAATACTTTAGAACTTCAGGAGATATTACAAGAGCTATCAGGTGAAATAAAAATAATAGGGCTAAAGACAAATGCTAACATAATTAAAGTAATGTTTAATGAATATTCTCAAAAGCAAGAAATAAAGTATCATAATGATGAATTAGAAGCTCAAATGCTTTGATCAAATTATTAAAAAAAAAGATGGAGCCATTATGATGAAGTGCTTTTGGTGGAATTTATTTTAATATTAAATGAAAAATTGTTCGTGTTTTAAAAAAAATTCAACAACTTAATAAATGTGTGTTACCAGTCCTAACTTATGAATCTAAGATTTGGACATTTAGAAGAGGAATATAATGATTTTAGACTAGTCAATGAAGTATGAAAGGATGTACATTAGTAATAACAATTGAAACTGAAATTCATGGGTAAAAGAGCAAACAGTTATTACTGATTCATTGAAAAAAATAAGAAACTTACATGAAACTAACTAGACACATTGATTGAAGAGATGATAACAGATGGACATTTGAAATCTTAAACTGAATTTAAAAAATCGTAAAAGGCACAAAAAAAGACAACATTTGAGATGGGCAGATTAAATAAAGGAGTTTGTTGCTAAGATGTAGACAAATGAAACTAGAAATTAAAAAAAAAACTGGATTAAATATGGAGAGATTTTCATCCTGCAGTGGGTTGATAATGATAAACAAAATAAACTTGTTTATGGTTGTAATGTCATTTCTTTATTTATGCGTTTTATATTGCAATAGAAATTTCATTTTTTTTGTCATATTTACATTTTATCTTACTTTTTTATTTAATTAATAATATAATAAACAGGCAAAACTCTCCATACAGTAGTGCCACCCTGTGCCAACCAGAGTAATCAATGGATTCCAGAATTCTAGTCTGGGGACATTGGATGAGTGGCACTAGATGGGAATTTTATGCACAAGACTTCTGGCATCTATTGATTACTCTGGTTGGCACTACTGTATGGAGAGTTTTGCCTGTTTAATAATAATTATGTGCTCATGGTGATCATGTGATATTTAGTGGTTTAATAATATAATAACTATAGAACATAATCAGAATATAGGAAAATATGCAAACCGATTTATAAATGTGGAAAAAAAATTATATGATGGATTATTATTAATACCTACACAATTAGGCCTTATATGATAATAAATTAATAATATATACTGACTATATAATATGGTATAATATAGATGAAATTTTGTAAAAATTCACTCAACATAAAAAAAAGTTAAAAAGATGTGAAATAAATTTTTTATATTATATTTAAATTTTTACAGGAAGAAAAATTACATTAGTCATGTTTATAAAAATTTGTAAAGATGATTGCGCAAGTAGAATTTTGTGCTTTTAACAAATATTTTTTGTATCATCTCATAACATCTTGATGATTATTAATACAAAGAAAAATATACACACAATTAAGATTTTATATTTGTCACCAGAAAATGCACTTATAATATTTGTTTCATCAAGAAATTTTATGATTTGATTTTCAATTCATAATAGTGTATCTGATAGCCTAATTTGGTTAATAGAACTTCTTAAAATATTTTGTTAATATTTTTAGTTTATATAGAGCAGGGGTGGGTAATTGTTTTGGTTCAGGGGATGGAGAGATTGGTGGAGGGCCGCATTGGGGGCCACTTTGTGCAAACGAAGGTTAGCGGAGGGCTGCACCTTTTTTCATGACCCAATAAACACACTGCTATCTTTCCTGTATTACCAAAGATATATTTTTGTTTTCCCATTCTTTATTAAACACATGACATTCATCACCGATTTTACATTTTTTCGGGGGGGTTCATGGTTTCACTAAAGTTGGAAATATATATATATTTGCTAATGCAAAGACAAAATTGAAATTAACCAGATCAACTGGAAAAACACTGCACATCGTATCTATACTGCACATGTGTATTGACATGGCCATCCTAGTGTAAAATACGAGATGAATCTTTGGTTGCACATGGGAAGGAAGTATCAGTTCAAGACATATTTTTCTGATTGTCTTGGCAAGCCACATGTGGCCCTCGGGCTGCTATTTGCCCATCCATGATATAGAGGATTATTCAGAGTATCTGCACTCACTTGAGCACACACAAAAAATTAGAACTGGTCTAATGAATTAAGCAACCATCTGAAATGCTGAAATGGGATGGCTGCAGCAAGGAGATGTACTTTTTTAAATAAATAATTCCTGTTAACTTAATATTATAAAAATATCTACATAATATAAAATTTAAAAAACATTTGTATTTTTAATTGAATTTATAACTTTTTCTTTTAGCAAAAATTGTTCAAATTTGTATGTGATGTTTGCATTCATTATTAAAATATTCATGAGTAATCTTTAAATGAAACAAATAGTTTTTGATGGAAAATATAAACAAATAAGTTTAAGAAATCTGTGCTTTTATTTTAGCCATGTTTTGTCATTACGGTTTAACTCACACTTCAAATTTAATTTTACTATAGAAATATTTGTCTTTTTTACTGTTATTTATGTTTTTTAAAATTTTTGTGCATTTTATACATGTAAAACATAATACTATTAAAAAGATGATGATTAGACGTTAGATCACAAAATGAATATGTTGTAACATGAATTTAACCTAAAAGTTGGATGTAAATTAATTTTAATTACATATGTAGAAAATTATATTATTTGGGTTGGATAAAAAAAAAAAAGTATAAATGACTTATTTAAATACGTTAAAAGTCATATAATTTGGGTTAGATAAAGTTATTAATTAAAAATAAATATAAAGTGTAATTATCAATGGGTTTGTAATAAAATATTTTTACTTTAATAATTATAGTGAATCAATGACATATACCTTATTAATATATGTTAAATCAATTATTCTAAAATAAAAGAGGGAATAAAATTTTTGTTGCATAATTTTAAATTTTATAAAATCCAATAATATTTACTTATTAAACTAGGAAAGATAATGACATGTTAGTTATTATAGGGTTTGAATTGGGGTTTAGTTAATTTAAAATTTATGAAGGATATGATGGGTAAAATAATTAACCAAAAATATATATGAGACAAATAATAATCTATAAAGTCCTTATTTATGCTAGTAAGTAAACACAGTCAGTAGCATTTAAAATTAGTAAATCTCAAAATCTAATTTTCTAAAACCAAATGTGTTATATAGATAGATAATTATTGTCTGTGCACATTTAATATTATAAAAAATGATTATTGTTTCTAGTTAAATCTTAAATTATGTTTAAGAGTAAATAAATGAAATTCATTCTACAAATTTAATGATCTAAATCAAGAAAGTAAATTGTATTGTAAAAATATCTTTATTGAAAAATGTTTCAAAACGAAAAATTTCATTTTTAAAAAACAAATCAAATATTCATAACTAAAGTAAATGTCTTAAAAGCAGAGAAGGGGGATAAAAAAATCAACCAATCAAGGAGAATCAAGCAATCATTTCAATAAAATTTGAGGGAAACAAAAGCTAATAAAGAAGTTATTACAGATTGGGAGGGATAACTAGTTTTGCTTTTTTTTATCTTAAAAGTTTGACCAAAACTTGGCCCATACATATAGCTTGGGTGAAAAAGATAGATGATTCATTCTATCTTTTAAAAAGACTATCTTGTGATTGGAAATGAGAGTATTCAGTATAAATAGAGTTCCATCTGTAAAGCACATGCACCGTGGTTTAAAGCTACATTAGAATTCTAATTTATATATAAAAACATTGCACTATATAAATAAAAGTATTTACATATGTTTAAGTTTCCATCTAATAATAATGTATTGTAAATTGTTGAAATTTTGTAAGCATCATTAACCAACATCATATTAGTAATTTAAAATGATTAATTAAATCTTCACGCTCTCAGTTCCAAACGCTTCAGATTAGCCCATACATATAAATAGCATTCTATCTGTAAAGTGCATGTGCTGTGGTTTAAAGCTACATTAGAATTAGAATTTTTTAAATAATGTTATTTTTTAACAAAAAATAATAAATCTTAGTTAAGTGATACTTTGGAGATATGTTATAAAATTTTAATTAAAATGAACAGCTAATCAGATTTGATCTCTACCAGGCAATCAATAATTGATAATTCTTGAAAATTTCTTGAAGTCATTATACGGAGAAAGGAAATACAAAATGTGGGACTGAAGTTGTACATTTGATCAGGGGATATACTCACTGAAAGATAACATTGAGAGTTACTGAATTTTGGCTGGATTTAATTGATAAACTACATAAGTCATTCTTGCATCAGGGTGGAAAAAATTAGTAGAAATTATTAATCAACCAAAAAAAAAAAAAAAAAATAAAATTTTGAAAAAAATAATTTTTTTTTAAAAATAAAAAAAAAAAGAAAAAAAAAAAAAAAAAAAAACTATATAAAAAAAAAAAAAAAAAAGGGTGAATCAAATTTTATGTGAAGGAAGGAGTGAAAATTAGCAATACTATTTTCAGTATCACTTTATACTGCGTTATATATATGTATGTTCAATGAAGATTGCGTCTACATGTGTATAGAACAATAGCGGTCTGTTATCATAGATGAAATATCTATCATCTGGGAATGAAAAATAAATACATAAAACAAGTGTCAGAAAGAAGACATCCCAGAAAATATTTAACCAAAATGAATCTGTATGTAGAATGGATAGTGGACTGAGAGAGGAGACCAGGAGTGCATTGGGAAATGCAAAATATATGGAAAAGATACTATTATTTAGTTTTTTTTTTTAAAAAAGGAAAATTGTAAATGTTTTCCTTAAGAATGATAATAATGATCAAAATTAAATGAGAATCAGCCAATGCTAAATTATTACTCATGTAGGAATTGATGATACTCTTCAATTATCAAAGAAAAGAATAAACAGCTTATACATTGGCAGTCAGTAGAGGCAAAATTAGTGTGTGCGGAAAAGAATGATTTAAAGCGTAAGGTTAAAGAAGCTTTTTTTATAGCTGGTAATCCCAATGCTATTAATAGAAAGGATTCTTGTTTTAATATTTCTAAAATATGGATGTTATAATATTTATTTATTTATATTGTATTTTATTTATTTATTTAGATTTAGTTTACATCTTATTTGAGATACGCATTTTGCTTGTGAATAAGTGTTTATATTTTGTATTTATTTTGTATTGAGCTATGATTATGGAGGCTTAAGTCCCCGAAAGCGCTCAGCTTTATTGTTATAATTTTATGTTTAAAGCTTCAGCAACTGTGTTTTATCCAGTTAATTTTTAATTTATTGATTTTTGTTGAAGTATATACATACATTCTTTTCAAATAGATTTAGAGATTTAAAATAAATATGAGAAATTTCATAGGTAATGAAAATATAATAAAAGTAGTTAACAATATATATATATATGTAATGAAAAGGGAATGGGTGTGTTTAAATATACAAAATTGAAACAAAAAAAACCGATAATATTTTGAAATTTCATCTTATGTTTTACAATCAACAATTTAATATAGTAATAGGGTATTATAAATAGTTAACAATATATATATATATATGTAATGAAAAGGGAATGGGTGTGTTTAAATATACAAAATTGAAACAAAAAAACCCGATAATATTTTGAAATTTCATCTTATGTTTTACAATCAACAATTTAATATAGTAATAGGGTATTATAAATAGTTTTAATTTGTAATTTTTGGAATCAAATAATTATAGGAAATATATTAAATACATATAAGTCAGTAATATAAAGGTAATAATTAAATAGTTGCTTAAAGCAAAGATGCACCACAATGATAACTATTTGATTTATGATATACCAAAGGACTGTATATTTAAATTGTAAATGAAAGTTCTTATAGGAAAATATAAGGATTCAGATTTAATAGTATATCGCATAAAATTCTTCTTGGTTGTAATTTAGCAAATAGAACTAATTTATGATTTTATAGTTAGTATAATAACTTTTAATTATAAATTAGCAATTAGGCTAATACACATGCTCTTTACAGATTTTAAACTATACATAAATGAATACTCTCATTCTCAAACACAAGTTAAAGTCTTTATGAAAAGATAGAATGAATCCATCTATCTTTTCAACCCAAACATTTAAGAATGGGCCAATCTTAAGTGTTTGGAGATAAGAGTGTGATGATATTAAGCAGTCACTTTAAATTATTTTATTATGCTTGAATGAATGATGCTTAAGAAATTATTTTAAATTTATTATAAGTCATTCTTAGTTGAAGTTAAACATATATATAACAAGATATTTATTTATATAGCACTATGTTAATAAATGGCAATTATAAATTAGTGATCAGGCTAATGCACATGTGCTTTGCAGATTTTAAACCATACATAAATGCTCTCATTATCAAACACAAGATAAAGTCTTTATGAAAAGGTAGAATGAATCCATCTATCTTTTCAACCCAAACTTTATCTTGTGTTTGAGAATGAGTTAATATTGCACATAATTAAAACAAAATACCTGAATAAATTCAAAAAGAAAAAACTTCAAATGAGTTTCATTATCCAAACATGTTCTAAAATAATAATAATAGTAATATTTATTTTAACAGACAAAACCGTCCATATAGTAATGCCACTCAGTGCCAACCAGAGTAATCAATGGATGCCAGAAGGCTTGTGCATAAAATCCCCATCTAGTATCTACTCATCCAATATCCCCAAACTAGTTTCTGGCTTGTGGCCTTCATCAGTGAGGAGCTTTGGATCTGAGAGCAATGCACATAGAACTTAGGATCTAATGCAATCCTCCAGCAGCCACCTTTTAACTCTACTTAACTACAAAACTATAAGAACAAAATTGAAAACAATAATATTTTCAATCTAAGCTCAATATCTTATATAGTCATATGAGTCTGAACTAAGTTCAGTACCCATACATTTTGGTGTCTTTGGCTCTTTAACAACCATAGTCACCACTATCCTATTAGGTAGGATTGGGGTTAAACCATTAAACATCTCCATTTCTTATGCAAGCACATAACTGTTATTAAAACAGGCAAAACTCTCCATATAGTAGTGCCACTCAGTGCCAACCAGAGTAATCAATGGATTCCAGAAGGCTTGTGCATAAAATCCCCATCTAGTGCCTACTCATCCAATATCCTCAGACTAGTTTCTGGCTTGACAATGACACCAAAATGTATGGGTACTGAACTGAGTTCAGACCCATATGACTATATAAGCTATTGAGCTTAGATTGAAAATATTGTGTTTTCAATTTTGTTCCCATAGTTTTGTAGTTAAGTAGAGATAAAAGGTGGCTACTGTAGGGTTGCATTAGATCTTAAGATCTAAGTGCAGTGCTCTCAGATTCAAAGTTCCACATTGACAAAGACCATAAGCCAAAAACTCATCTCAGGATATTAGATGAGTAGGCACTAGATGGGGATTTTATGCACAAGCCTTCTGGCATCAATTGATTAACCTGGTAGGCACTGAGTGGCACTACTGAATGGAGAGTTTTGCCTATTTTAATAATAGTTATGTGCTAGCATAAGAAATGGTGATCAAGTGATTATTTATTTTACTTCTTCAAACTTGAAAATGCACTACATCACGATTTCCCAAACCTTTGTAGGCTCAGACCCATTTTCAAAAATGATTTTTAACTCAAGTGCTAATCCATCCAAATATATAACAAAAAAAATTATAATGCTGGGAATATTAAAACATGCTGATCATCATCAATGCTCTGGTCATTGAGTAAAATTGATATGCTGGACAACTATAAATTCTAATAAATCCCAAGCTGAATAAAATGTAGTGCATTGGACTTTAGAGAATATTCTTCTTGCACCAATACAGGATAATCATCAACAGGATGTTTATAAACACTAATATAAATACCTTTTATATAACTTTTTGACCATTATGCATGAACATTGCTCAGAAAATAAGCTCTATAACTTACTATGAACAAGAGATAATGCAACATATAATAATCTAAAACTAGGATTGAATAACTTCACTGGAATAATTTTAAGAATGAAATACCAATTTAGCAATAATGATAAAAAAATGAAATTAAGGTCGGCAGAATATGGCTATATAAATAAATTAAGCCTCTGACTTTGATTAATATTTGTGATTTACATATATGCTCCAATAGGTTTACATAAAACATCTATATTTTAGCATACAAATGTGCAATTTTAGCTTACAAATGTGCAGAATAAATAATTTATGAAAATATTTGAATTGTCATATAATAATAAACATTTTTTGTTTATCTCTGACACATATTGATATATGAACACAAACATGCAGTATAATTTATGAACATATCTGAATTGTCATAAACCTGTAAATGAAATTCATTTTTTCTAATACACAATGACAGTCTTAACATATATGTGAGTGTGTATGGAAATGTGTGAACACTGATGTTTATATCATATATTTTAATTTGTCAAAATAATAAAATTATTAAAAATATATTTTTCACAATTAATTCCCTGTTGAAAGTATATACAAAAAATAATAAGAATCAGTTATTAAAACTAAATTCTTTGATGGCCCTTCATAGATATTTTCTTTTTTCTAAAAAAAGGAATATCACATCTTTGACAGGTTAATGTTAATTAATTATAAGCATATTTAAGAAAAAATATTCCAGGAAGTTTCTTTGTTTTCCAATCTAGAAGTACTTTTTTTTTTGGAGTTTATGAATCAATTCTTTACTTTTTGACTTTTAATTCAAGCAAAAATTATTTACTTGTACTTTTCAGATGTATGTGATTTTCAAGGAATTATTTAAAATAATTCACTAGCTGAACTTGATATAAATACGTGGTGAATTTGTCTGTAGTTCTCTGTATAAATAAAACAGCATACATAACTAATTTTTCAGCAAGCTGATGGACTATCTAAGCTGGTCTCTTCTTAACCACAGACTGGCTTATTATCATCAGGAAATATATCATCTAGGTAACTGCTGACAATAAATCATCTCCATTTAATCTCAGATTGTATAGACTTCAGGAAAGCCATTCAGTTCAATAAGGTAATGGAGAACATAGACAAACTGGGTCTTGTTCCATGTGAATCCAAACTCTATTGCATTGAACCAGTAGCAGCTACTGGACTTGCTCACCCTGCCTTCAGTTATATCATGTTAGTTTCTATATAACTCTTAAGAAAATCAATTCTTAAGAACTATCCCCTAATTTAATTTCTTATAGTCTGGGTTGGGTGAGGTAAAAATGTTTTTTCTATCTTGATTGAAAAAAGTTAATGACTCTTTTCAATTCACTTTTTATTCTCTATAATTTATTAAATGCAAAATCAATATGTTATATATTTAATTTAGATTGTGCTTTATGCAAAAAAGTGAAGCTTATCTCTATCTTATTAACAAGTTATATGGCTTAGTGCTTTCAGAGGGTGGCATATTATGGGGAGACCCATGCTAGCATTACAACAAGAACATCTCAACATCAATATTTGTACAGGAAAGCTATAAATAACAAGGAAAGCAGGTCCATATTTTTCAAGCCCCAAAAAACAACAGGCCATGTGTTCGAATTCATTATGGCATGGGCATTATGCACTGAACGTATTGATATGAAACGAAAAATTAAAGAGGCGTACTTTATTGCAAATGACAATTGGGCAATAAACTGGAAGGAATCTTGCTTTGCAATCTCCAGAAAATGGACAGTATAAAATTTGCATAAATTTTACATAAACCACAGCTAACTTCAGTTAAAAGTAGGCTATGATTATGGAGACTCAAGGTCTCTGAAAGCACTAAGCCATATAATTGTTAATAAGATAGAGATAAGCTTCACTTTTTTGCGTAAAGTGCAATCTAAATTAATTACTAATCAAAGGTGAAGTAATAAACTAGTATTTTATTTCAAATATGTTATACATTGTACAAAAGAAACAAGTATAAAATATAAGCTAATACATGTGTAAAATAAGATGATAAATAAGCAAGATGAATATGTTATATACATTAATGAAATTCATAAGGACATATAGATTAATACAAATAGAATAAGGGATAAAATAAATGTGTGATAATAACTGTGATATCTGGTACCATTGTCTAATGTTCAAACTAAGCAGTCCATCAATAACGGTGAGTATTTACCCAATCTGCCTGACAAATGACTCAGTTCAGCAGACTGTTCCTTCACGGTGTTTATTTACCCAATCTGCCTGACAAATGACTCAGTTCAGCAGACTGTTCCTTCACGGTGTTTATTTACCCAATCTGCCTGACAAATGACTCAGTTCAGCAGACTGTTCCTTCACGGTGTTTATTTACCCAATCTGCCTGACAAATGACTCAGTTCAGCAGACTGTTCCTTCATGGTGTTTATTTACCCAATCTGCCTGACAAATGACTCAGTTCAGAGACTGTTCCTTCACGGTGTTTATTTACCCAATCTGCCTGACAAATGACTCAGTTCAGCAGACTGTTCCTTCCACGGTGTTTATTTACCCAATCTGCCTGACAAATGACTCAGTTCAGCAGACTGTTCCTTCACGGTGTTTATTTACCCAATCTGCCTGACAAATGACTCAGTTCAGCAGACTATTCCTTCACGGTGTTTATTTACCCAATCTGCCTGACAAATGACTCAGTTCAGCAGACTGTTCCTTCACGGTGTTTATTTACCCAATCTGCCTGACAAATGACTCAGTTCAGCAGACTGTTGCATTCATTGAATATTCTTAACGAGATTCCATGTTTCATAAAATCTTAAGTTGGTAGTTAGCAGTTTATCATGATTCTTCATTTTTTGTAGTTTCCTAATGGCAAAAGCCTCTTCATCGAAAGCACTGGTGTTGAATATTTTTCTGCACCTTACAGTCCAAATTGCATAGTTTATGAATAATGACATTCTGATTGTGGCAATTGATCTTGATCTTATGCTGTCATTGAGTGATATGACTAAGTAATAGTCAATGTTGAGGTTCTTGGCAATTGTTCTTCTTGTGATACAGAGACCAGGGCATGAACATATCAGATGTTTAAAGGTTTCTTCATGCCTCTGACAGAGAGAACAAATTGGATCAATTTTATCAATGCCTCTCTTACAAGCAAGAAACCAGTTGGTACTCACTGAATTGTTTTGTAGATAAATAGAGATAACAGGTGGCTGCTGGAGGGTTGAATTAGATCCTAAGATTTATGTGCAGTGTTCTCAGATCCAAGGCTCCTCACTGACGAAGGCCACAAGCCAGAAACTAGTCTGGGGATAGCAGATGAGTAGGCACTAGATGGGTATTTTATGCACAAGCCTTCTGGCATCTATTGATTACTTTGGTTGGCACAGGGTAGCACTACTGTATGGAGTTTTTTGCTTGCTCAAATACAATATACTTCATTTGGGTTCTATGCAGAGATCATTGTCTACTACTACTAAATACCGATGCTAAATATGTTTACATATAAATGCTTCATGTTATATCTATATGCCCATATATGCTTCATGTCAAGTAATTTTTCTTAAATATTAAAAACTTTTTCTTCTAATGAATAAAACATTTTTTGGGGAAAAAATGAAAATACTTCTCTAAATAGAACTAAGTGTAGAATGAGCATAAGTGTGTATGGATGCAGTCACAGAATGCCACATCCAAAATATAATTCAGTTTAAATAAATGTCAACAATGCTAGGCACATTATGTAAATGGTAACCATTTGCAATGCAGGCAACACCTTTTAGTTATATTAAAACATTGTCTATTTAAAAGCTTTATTTTCTGGAAGACATACAAACAGATTTAATAATTTTACTAAGCAATTACAGCTATCAAAAAGAAAAGATCTATATAACTTTATTAAAAATATTTCTTTGTGCGGTTTACCAAAAACTATTAACATATCTCAACTATATTTGGTAATATAGTAAAAAGATATTAATACTTAATTATCACATGATCACCATTTCTTATGCTTGCTTATAACTGTTATTAAACCAGGAAATACTCTCTATATGTAATACCTTCTGGCATCCATTTATTATTCTGGCTTGCACTAAGTGGCAATACGTATAGAGAATTTTGCTGTTTTAATAATACTCAATTATCTTGAGAAACAAGGATTAAGCAAACAGATGTTTAGAAGTTAAAATGGTTGTCAATTAGTAAATGGAGATTCGGTAAATTTTGAGAGAAGTAAATTGTTAGAGAAAAACGAATATTAAAAACTAAATGTGGATACCTTTTGTTTACAAATAGTATAAAACCACAGCAAAATATATTACAAGGGTCTTTAATCTTTCTCCAGATAAGTTATGCCTAAGAAAGGACTCATGGAATAGAGAAAGCTGGAGTCTGCTATCTTCTACCATCCCATAAACACCATGAGCTAAAATTCCATAATGAAGTCAGTGCAAACTATTGTTATATAACTCAATGAGTTGCCAATCATGTCTACATGCTTGAATTTCTTAAAGCAAGCTAGATAATCATACATATGCCCTACAAACGCTGACAGGAAATCCAAAAATATAAATTGCAAACTGCAGAAGACATCACCCCACTGAAGCTATGCTCCGATTCATGAACATAGCGCAAAGACTTTGCTTGGGCAAGCAAAGAGACATTTGAACTTTTAACATGTACTTTCTATGATTAGAAAGACATCTGTAAATTATTAATCTTTAATATATATCTAAATGTCAAATGAAAAATTGAATGAAATTATTTTTTAATATAAATATATTTCACGTTATATTATGACAATAACTATGCCATTTGTCATTGGTACAAATTACTGCATAATTAAATATCTGCACATATAAACCCATAGAAGATTTTTCTTTTGCAAATACCCATGGATTTCATTTTTAACAATATCATTCAGTAATTAAAAACAATATTCCTTTTTTGGAAAAAATTATTCTATAAATATTTTTAGAAAGCTCATTCCAAAATATAGATTTAGTAAGAATACAATTTGTATGCAAATTAAAAAGCTAGTTGGATACAAAATAAATTATATATAAGACATCCCCATTGTCAATAAATAACGGGAAAAAGCAACTAAAATGGTTAGAGATGACTATAGTTAGTGTGAATCTGAAGTGATAACAATTCAGCAGTAAAAAAATGGTCAAGAATAGACTAAAAATTGACTAGCAATGATTAAGTCTAATGTGGAATACAGGCAAATGAGAAACAAGTATGGGTGTTGTGTATAGAAAATGAGATTATTACAAGCGAATGTAATTAACTGAAACTTAATTGCCCAAATCTCAAAAAACTATTTAACAAAGAAGCCGGGCAATATCATGACGATATAAATACTAAAATGAACTTTAATAATTTATTGTATATGGAAATAATATATGATCATTTGTACTATTTGAAAGCCCAAAAATAAATTTGAATTTCTTCTTGTGTGAAAGATTACGTTCACCCGAAATGAATAAATAACCATATGGATTTTAATGGACTATTAAATATTTTGTTTGTTTTTTACCAAAGAATCATTATTAAATAAATAACTATATATATTTTGAAGCATATTGTTTATTTACTTATCTCCTCGAACACAATAATGAGAAATATCAATAAATTGCCAATAATTTAAATATATTTTTCGACGTTGTACTTTTCAATTCTTTCTTTTAGCTTGAAATCATGTAACTTAAATCAATTTTTAACTGACTTGAGGTTACATATAATTAATTAACTATCAGAATGATAAATCAGAAACGTAATGAAAATTTTAATTATTTCAGTGATAGATGGTCAAATTTCCTGGTTTCTAAATTTTTAATTCGTAAATAATATTTCAATTAAGCATCACATGATCACTATCTAGCACAAGATGGCACTACTATATGGAGAGTTTTGCTTTGTTTTGAATATTTCAACTACATATAAGAAAACCAGGATATCATAAATATATTTTTGTAGCAAA
This sequence comes from Epiperipatus broadwayi, assembly GCA_028023455.1. Taxonomy (NCBI): domain Eukaryota; kingdom Metazoa; phylum Onychophora; class Udeonychophora; order Euonychophora; family Peripatidae; genus Epiperipatus; species Epiperipatus broadwayi. Next base: position 29,932 of record JAQFVV010006392.1, on the reverse strand, counting down.
GATGTAATAATTATCTGAAAAGGAAAGTTTTTTTTGTTAGTTCAAAAAAGAAGTAATCGCCAGCTATAAATAAATAGTTTTTTTTTTCATATGTTTTATTAGTCAAAAAAGAAGTAATCGCCAGCTATAAATAAATAGTTGTTTCTACCATCTAAGGGCCTATTGCACAGAACCAAGACGATCACAGAAGAGATATTCTGCCAAGAGCTTTGTCTACAACCTAATGCATGCCGGAAACATTCACAAATACAGTGATTACTTTTATCGGTATGAATATCATATGCAATAGGCGAACCACTATCATAGCTTATAATTTATTCCTTAGCTCACAAAGCAACGCACCAGAAAGCGCTACGCTGCTTAAACAAGCTGAAATATTAAGATTGAAATAATGTATTTATATATGGTTTTTGCAAAGTAATGATGTACGTTTTTTCTAACCAAACAATCAAAATTATCTTAAATTATAAATAAAGTAAATTATTTATGAAGCTTACATAATAATTTGGCATTTTTATGATCCTTGTCAATCATTGTAACTTTTTTTTTCCTCTTTTAAGTTATATATCAGCGCTATCTACTACTACATTATTAAAATTATTTAAATATTGAAATAAAAAATTCAGAAATTATATTATTTTGTAAAAATATGAAAAGTTTTGAAAAGGAACCAGAAAATTAAGCATTAAACGTGAAATTCTTTTTTAAATTAAATATATTTCACTTTACATTGTGACAATAAAAAGGCATTATCAAATTGATATCTGCTTTATTGTTCTTTGACACTATTTATTTTTGTAAAGACGCATGCATTTCTTAGTTTTAATAACATTGGGGGGGGGGGGGACCCTAGAAATTTGCTTAAAGACTTTATTCCAAAATATATTTAATTAGAAAATAATTTGTATGCAAATTATAAAGCTAGTTATATAGAAATTAGACTTTCTATAAGATATCCCAATTGTAAATAAAGGAAAAGCAACTAAAGTGGTTATACTGCATTATAATTAGTATGGATCTGAAATGATAAGAGATCAGAAACAAACAATGCTTAAGGATAGAGTAATAAATTGACGAGCAGTGAATAACTCTAAAATAAAACAGGCGAGTGAAAAGTAAGTACATGTTTGGATTTAATAACGGTTATTATCAGTAATAGTTAATTAACTGAAGCTTAATCAAACTACAAAAGATTAGCTGGGAAAAATAAATTTTATTATATATGTATTCAAAGTTACTTCACTCTTTCCCTGACTTGAATTCATAGACTCTCCAGACTCAGCAGTAAATAATGAATACTTCAATTAAAAGTTAATAATTTAAATATATTTTTCAACATTATACATTTCACTTGTTTCTTTTAGTGTGAAATCATGAAATGTAAATGAATTTTTATTTGGCTCAAGTTTACAGGTAATTAAATATCTGAATGATAAATTTATAATTTATTCAGAAACGTTATGGGAATTTGACTTATTTCCGTGTGTAGAGTAGAGTTTCAGATTTGGTGGCTTCACAATTTTTAATACAGTAGTACCGTGCTTTTATACATAGTATTGAAGTAAATTTTTACTACCTGAACAATCAAAATTATTTTAAATTATAAATAAAATTAATTATTCCTTCACCTTAATTATTTGGCGATTTTCTGGTTTTCATAAATCATTGTAACGTTTGTTTTATATGAACACTCCCAAGTGCTACATTGTCAACATTATTTAAACAGAAAATTCAGATACCCAGATTACGTTTCAAAATTATGAAAAGTTGAAAAAGGACCAGGAAATTAAAGAACAAATGGGAGAATATATCTAAATGTCAAATAAAAAATTGCATGAAATTATTTTATAAAATAAATTTATTTCACGTTACATCGACACAATAAAGCAGCATTATCATATCGATAACTAGGTCGTTTGCCTTTCGTACAAATCGCTGTGTAATTGAAATGCCTGCATATATAAACCTGTGTAAGTAAAGAAAAAAAATATTTATTTTGTAAATAACATGAATTTCATTTTTATAACATTCCTTTCTTGAAGAAAATTATATAAATTTTCTTAGAGCGATTATTCCAAAAGATAGATTTAATTAGAATAGAATTTGTATGCAAATTAAAAACAAGTTGCATACAAATTAGATTATATATAAGACACCCACCCCCACACTGTAAATAAAGAAAAGCCTCTAAAATTGTTAAAGAGGACTACAGTCAAGCAGATCAGCAGTAAAATAATGGTCGACATAGACTAGTAAATTGACTGGCCATGATTAAGTTTAAAGTGGAACAGTGGTACATGAGAAAAAAGTACTGTGTTGTGTATAGAAAAGGTTATTACTACCAGTGAAGGTATTTAACCGAAGCTTAACTAAGCCTCAAAAGAGAAGTTAAGAAAGGAGAAGTCAATATATAACCTATAAATTGTCAGTGCCGATATAAACTCTAACATTATAAACCTTAATACTTTACTGTATATGGAAACAGTTAAGGGATCACTATCTCCCATGCTTGCTCATAACTTGTTAAAATAGGTAAAACTCTCTCCATACAGTAGTTCCACTCAAAGCAAGACAGAGTAATCAATGGATGCCAGAAGGCTTGTGCATAAAATCCCTATCTAATGCCTACTCATCCAATATTCCCCAATTAGTTTCTGGCTTATGGCCTTCATCGGTGAGAGCCTTGGATCTGAGAGCCCTGCACCTAGATCTTAGGATCTAATGCAACCCTCCAGCAGCTACCTTTTATCTCTACATAAGTACAAAACTATGAGAATTGAAAACACACAAATATTTTCAATCTAAGCTCAATAGCTTATATAGTCATATAGTTATGTAGTCATATATGTTCCCATTACTGTGTTTCTACATAAATGACCAATAGAAAATGAGTTACTATGCAGTTTGAGTATTTCACTATAAGTTCAGTCTGGCAGATAGCTCAAGATAATGATAAGCTGATAGTAGTCCATTTTTCTTTTTAATGAAGTGAAACTAATCATGTTAAGTAAGCTGGTACCAATATAAAATTATGATAGAATAGATTGTTGAAACAATCATCTCATTTTAATAATAAAAAAAAAAAGGCATAATTGCTCTCGTGATATTTAATAAAAAAATAAATTTTATAATTTATCCTTCCTGTATTTTCCCCCCCCCCCCAAACAAATGATTAATTTATGAAGAATGATTAAATAATTTTTCTAATCTATAGTTTTTCTTCTCCAATAATATTAATGTAATGTTATTCACAATGCCTAATATATTATTGGTATCTTGTCTTTCCAAACTACTATATGACTAATAATAAATACAATGACAATTTATAAATCAATGATATATGCGGGATTTGAACTCAGACTTTCACACGACCCATTATTCTCAGTGCAATCTCATATTGCTTACCCACCTGATCACACACATGTTGAAAAGATAAATAATCACCAATATATATATATTTCATGCTAAACCAGCAATCATCAATTGGTCTAGATTACTATCTCCACACACACACACACACATATATATTTATATACAATATATTGATTATTTATCTTTTCAACATGTGTGTGATCAGGTGAGTCAGCAATATGAGATGGCACTGAGAGTAGTGGGTCGTGTGAAAGTCTGACTTCAAATCCCGCATATGTTACATATATAAATGCAGGTTTAAGCCTGTACAATGTATTAAATCAAGGATGAAACTACTTTAATTGAAATATATGGTTTTTATTTTTATCGTTCCATCAGCAAATAGTATATATATATTGTAACGGGAAATATATATATATGCGTTACATTCAAATTTTAATAGTAACTTTTTTATCTAATGCAGAATTAAAAACAAACTGTCAAAATGCACAAATAACGAATTATTAATTTATTAATATGTTAGATTGATTTAAATATTAAAATAAGCTTTAAAAAATAAATAAATTATAGAATCGAAGCAAAGATTCTAATCTTTAAATAAAATATATAATAAAAAGCCTTTTGATTTTAATAATAGCCAAGAGTTATTAATCTTAAAAAGAAAAATTACAAACAGATCCTTAGGGCAAAATGACCAGGGAAAAGAAAATGATTATGAAATAGAAACAAAAGATTTGCTTTTCCCGCCCAAAGATACGGACACAGACCTCAGTGGAAAAATTTACTTAGCCATAAACCCAAAATCTACTTGGCCACAAACTGAATTAACCAATAAAATATAAATAATGAAATATGTTTGATGAATCCGTGCATTCCAGAGATAAGGTGCCCGACGATTGTAAAAAGAAAAAATCCAAAAGGGAATAATCAGTTATAGTTGGAGAATCAGAAAATTAAAGTTTTGAATTCATCTGTAAAAATAATTTTAAAAGTTGTTGCCGTCACCAAAAAAAAATGTAATTAGCTTCATTGTACTTCCTTCGGTGCGGCCGGCCGAAGGCAGTTTTCATCTCCACGGATCCCAGGATCAAACCACTGGTACCGTCTTCAGAAAACATCGTAAAATGCATCTTCATAAATCGTCACAAGTCTTCATAAATTTTCGTCGCAAGGGAACGAGCACGGATAAAGGAAAGTATAATTTATAAAACATAAAATGAAATATAAACTTAAATTTAAAATCTTTGAACTTTATCTATCTTTAAAATGAATAATAGACTTTCTCTCTCAAGCAAACCTGAACTTTATTTCTATAAACTCTTATTTAAAGTCTTAAACGTAATCTCTTTTAAAAAAAAATGTATTGTATTTTTTTATTCATGCTAAATTAATATCTGTTTGTAATACAGTAGGGGTTTGCGATTGCAAACTTAAATTTAAAAATAGAAATGTATATCGTTATTTGTGCATTATTAAATTTTAAAAATAGGTTAAAAATAGTATTTCTGGAAAGAAAATAAGTTAAATATAATGCTCATTTTAAAAGGATTTTAAAACTAAACTAAATATTTTCTTTTTATTAAATTAATAAAATGATTTAAATGTTAGTTGAGTATATATGGCTGCTAGACTGGTTTAAATATATGTTAGTTTTAAAGGGGATTTGATTTCGGACTATTTTTTTGTAGTAGTGTCAATGCTGGTGGAGAGATATATGGATGTTTATATCAATGTAATGTGAAGTGTGTTAGCACCTAGGGCGATGAGTCCAACTGAATGCATGACCCCAAAGAGGCAGTCATGCCGTTGAAATGGATGCAGACGTATTTCCTGCGCCATTGACCCATTCCAGCTCTATGGATTTTGGATGATAAGCCGGCAAGATAAGACCGCTCTCCCATCCATATGTAGCATTTCTTTTTATTATTTTATATGTATGTTTTCTTCGCCTGACAGATGCACATTCCTGTGGGATGAAGGCCATGTTTTCTCCAATAATATCACACAGTTCAGATGCACATTCCTGTCGATGTGATTCTATGCTAACATGTTCACATTGCATTGGTTGCTGATATATATCTGGAAGCGATTATTGGTGTGGCTGCGGATTTTTAGTCTGGAGTCAAGTGATTTGAAAACTTCTGAATGCGTCTAGGTAGCTCATTTATACTCAACATTCCTAAGATTAAGAATAAATGTTAAAAACAAATAAATAATAACTAATGAAACAGAATAAAACAACTTTCTTCTTTTGGTATAAAAATTATTTTTTTAAGTTTGTGCGTTATTAATTATCTACGTAAATAAAATCTTTTTTTTTGTTATTAATACTGACAGTGATTGCTTTTTTTTATTCTTTATTATTAAGAATATATTTTAATTAAATATATAAGTTTCTGTGTCTACTTGAGCTAGTGACTTGGGCTGGCGGTCGCAGTCTTAACAGCGTATGGTCGACTTTATAAATTTTCTATGTGATGTGATGTATTTGGCTTCTCCTTAAACAAAGTCAAGAATATCTCAAGCAACTATGCCCAGATAAACCTGTTAGCCACTTTATTTTCCATTCCCCACTCTAAGTCTTCCCATATTCTGCCCCCTCCTATTTCCACAACTTAATCTTTGTCAACTCTATGGCCTTTAAATCAAAATCCCCCTTTTCGCAAACCCAGCATAAAAACTACTAACTCACTTTCTGTATTGTCACTTTGTTCCTACCTATTCTCCCATAACTTCATTATCTGTACCCTTTCTGCTTACAAGCATTTACATTCAATCAACAGATGCCTAATATTTTCTATACCTTCCTTACACAATTTGCACACTAAATCACCCATAGTTTTCCATTTTACATGTATATTCTCTTGTTGCTAAAGATCCCGTTCGAGCCTTAAACAATAAACTACTTTCCTTACTATTATCATAAATTAACTCGCTTCCAATATTCCGTTTACTTCTATATATATTTAAACTCTTCTTACCCTCCATACTACTTCTCCATCTCTCCAACTCTCTATTTTTTATTAATGCTTCTATTCTTTTATCCCATTCCTTACCACTATAACACTCAACAATCCTCCTAACACAATCATCCCACCTTTTATACAAGTATACCGATATAAATTCTTTATCCAAATCTTTTGCATACCGCATTACCTTTCTCACCCATCTTGTTACCTGCCCTTTACTCATAACCCAATTAAACACTATTTTGGCTATTCTTTTACTATCCATAAACTGCAACCTACCAAATATTTTCATTTTACTTTTTGCATCTCTCATATAGAAACTTGACCATCCCATTTCTCCTTGAATTGCCTCCTTTGCTGTCCACATCTCTGCATCTAATGCATGTCTTCCTACTTCCCTTTGTACTTTCTCTAAATAATCTAAAATCCTTTTACTAACACATAATGCATCATTACCATATGTTAACCCTGCTACTGCAACTCCCTTCCATACAATTCTAGCTACATCATATTTATTATATGAAAATACTGTTAGTTTCTTTACCAAACCTTTTCTTTTCTTTGCTTCATTTACCAATTTTTTCTCCCATTCAACCAAGCAATTTTCCTGATTACATAAGATGATTCCCAAATACCTATATCTATCCACCCCACTTAACTTTATATCCCCCAATAAAAAAACTACATCCTCCCTTTCCCCAGTATTAACCATCATTATATTTGATTTTTCTTCACTAAATTTAATCCCCATCTCTTTACCCACCCTTGCACATGTCCTCAACATAATATCCATATCTTCTCTTCTTTCTGCACATAAAAAGATATCATCTGCAAAAAAAAGACCCGACAAAGTATATACTCCTTTGCCACCTATTAATGGTATCTCTACCCCTCTTCCTAGTCTTTCTATTGCTTTTTCCATTTCACTCAAAAACAACAAAAACAAAATCGGTGACATAGGGCATCCTTGCCTTAATCCCACTCCATTTTTAACTTTAACTGATTCTATATCCCCTAATTGATAAGTATAATAATTATTTTCATATAATTTCTTAATAATATTTACTAAAGCTTCATCCATTCCCAAATTGGCTAATCTTACCCATAATCTATTTCTATTTACTCTATCATATGCTTTCTCTATATCTATAAAACTCATATATAACGATCTACCTGAATTCCTACTCATCTCCATAAGTTGTGTAACTACAAACAAACTATCTCCTATACGCCTATCTGACCTAAAGCCTCCTTGCATTTCCCCCACTACATTATTTTCTTCCATCCATTTTACAACTCTTCCAGCTACCATATATGTGAAAACTTTATATAAAACTGATGTTACCGCTATCGGTCTATAATTATTTAACTTTCTATGATCCTTACCCTTTCCTTTAAATAATAATCTTATTCTTGTATTACTCCAACTACCCGGAAAAACTGTCTTCTGTGCCATCTTATTAAAACATGATAATAACTTTGCTTTTGCTCTATGCCCTAAATTCATTACCATCTCTGCTGCCCATCCATCTAAACCTCTCGCCTTTCCACTTTTCAATCTCTTTCCTGCCTCATTCAATTCATTTTTTGTGAACCTAATATTCCCACTACTAACTGCTTTCATGTTTTCTATCACTAATTCCTTCACATCTAACATCTTTTCTATATCCATTACATATCTATTTAAGATTTTCTCTAGCTCACCTATAGAGCTACATTCTATTCCCTCATCATCTATTAATACTATCTCTCTTTCCCCTACATTTCTCCTTTTAATGTAATTCCAAAATTTTTTACTCCCATCTCTTCCACTTTTATTAATATCCTCCAACAATTTATTATTTAACTTCATCCTCTCTCTATAATTATCCATTTTAGCTAGCTTCTTCTTTTCCAAGTACTTTCCCCATTTAACATTAATATCATTTTCACTTTCTTTATTCTTAATAGCACGCTTATATTCTCTGCATGCTTTTTTCCTCTCTTTTACACTTTTACTAACTCTCATTTTTTTATTACTTTTATTCTTCTTCATATTCTTGACTAAAACCCTATTTGCCACTTTTTCTACTTCACCACACCAGTCCTTATACTCATCCCCAACCAACTGCTCCATGGTTTCTTCAACTTTTATTTTATACTCTTCCAACTTATTCTTATCATTCACTCTCCATCCACATCTTTCACTATTATTTCTACCTTTATTTCTATCCTCCATCACATTACTAACCATTTCTATTACAATAAAGTTATGATCACTATTACACACTCTCTCTTCATTATCAAACACCTTAATTTTTCGTATTTTATTCATTCCCTCTTTCTCTACCAATACATAATCTATTGTGTGAAATACATTATTCCTAGACCATGTGTATTGTCCATCATATACATTTGATAAATTCCCAATGCTCAAATTTACTCTTTGACAAAATTCCTTCAAAAACTGACCATTCTTATTATCTACATCATCAATTTCTTCAATATGCCCATTCATATCCCCTATAACCATTATTCTCTTCCCCTTTTCTTTAAAACTCTGTATATCCTTAACTAGGCATTCATATATACTATTGTTCCACTCCATTACAGTTTGACTATCTCCAGTGTCAATATACACTACAGCCACCATTTATTCTTGTCTACCCAACCTTATTTCAAACCACAAATGTTCTTGACATTTAACAGTATTTAAAATTTTTTTTCGATATAACACCTATACCACTTCTTTTTTCTTTTTCTTTTCTGTTTATACCCTGACATACTACCTCTTCCAAAATAGGTTCTTCTTCTTCTCTTAGATGAGTTTCCACTACTGCTAATACCTCAAGCCCTTCATTTTCAATTGATTTATTTAATTCCAGCCATTTTTCTGGTCTCCTACCACCTTGCATATTCAAAAACCAAATTTTAACAATTTCTTCTTTCCTAACTACTTTTTTATAAATTCTTTTGCTTCCTTCTTCTCCATTACGTTTATAACAAACTTTCTTACCACTAATCTTACAAAACCATTCCCTTTCCACATCTACACTTATATCTAAATCAACCATCTTTTGCTTATTTCTTATATCCCCTTCATTCTTCTTCTTTTTGATAATATTACAATTTAAAAGCCCACCCCCCTTTAAAGGTTTCCTGAATTATATTCTTTAAATATCAGACTCCCTAAAACTTCACTTCCTTGTGTTCCTAAGTGCAAACCATCTTTACTATACAACTCCCTCTTTCCAATAAACCAATCCCATACATCCACAAACACAACATTATTTTTCTCACACAATTTAAGACTGGATGCTTCATCTTATCCCCGACCGTTATAATATATAATAATAAAGCCATGTTGTAATTTAACATTTACATTCTATTTTTGTAATATTTCCTCAAATCCTCAATCTCTAGACATGCATTCTACACAAATAAATATGAAGATGTTTAAAACTGAAAATATTCAAGAAATTTACTAGTTATTATCATCTCCTAATTTGAAACTATAAAAGCAGATTGTGCAAGACATAAACAGTGAAGATAATTTGAAATTGATTCTATTGCAAGTTATTTCAAAACTTTATTTAAATAATAAAAAAAACTGGAATATAGACTGCTAATAGAAGATATCAGAGAATACGAATATAATTTGATGCTAAACATTTTTTACCTCTTTAAATTTTTTATGAATTCCTCTTGTTAAATTTTTACTATTTTAAATTAAATTTAAAATCATTTTTTCCCTCATAAATGTTAAATAATTATTTTTAAAAACTGAGTAAAATAAACTTAGTTGTAAGTCCACAACAATTCAAAATACTGCATAATGTTCCTGGAGAACAAAAATAACAGATTGATGCTAATATTATTTATCATATTTTTTTTATGATTTAAATTTTTTATCAATTCTGCATTGTTAATTATTTATAATTTTGAATTAAATTTAAAACATTTTTTGATATTATAAATATTAATTATATTTTTTAAGTTAAGTAAAGATATTTAACTTCTTGTAAATCTACAACAGTTAAAAATGCTGCACATGAATCCCTAGTATAACTTTTTTTATAGCTGATCAAATCTTCAGATTTAACAACTAAATAAGATGGATTGTTATTATATATGTATAAGATATAAGTAATAATAAATTTGCCATATTTATTGAAAACATTCTGTAGTGTGTTCTAATATTTAGTTGTCATAAGATTATCACTAATTCTATCACTTTCTTTATTTTGCTGTAATATTTTATATAAAAATACTTTGTACACCTTACTTTGAACACTTTACAGCAAATTTTTTTATTATTTATACATTTTGACTGTCTAGCAGTCTTCCTCAGAAACATAAAATAAAATACAAATAATACACAAATGTAATCAATAAAGTTTTTTTTTAAATATATAAAAAAATTAAACCATCAAACATCACATGATCACCATTCTACAGTGACAAAACTCTCCACACAGTAGCACCACTGAGTGCAAGCCAGAGTAATCATTGGATGCAGAAAGGTTTGTGTATAAAATCCTTATCTAGTGCCTACTCACTTAGCTTGAAAACATTATTGAGTTTTTATTTTTTACTCAAAGCTTTATAATTAGCTAAAAAAGTAAAAGATAGCTGCTGGATGGTTACATTAGATCCTAAGATCTAGGTGCAGTACTCTCAAGTCCAAGGCTCCTCACTGATGAAAGCCACAAGCTAGAAATTAATCTGGGGATATTGGACAAGTAGGCACTGGATAGGGATTTTACGCACAAATCTTCCTGCATCCATTGATCACTCTGTCTTGCACTGGGTGGTGCTACTGGATGGAGAGTTTTGCCTCTGTGAGATAATAAGATTACAGTTTCATATTGATTTAATTCATAAGGAATAGTAATAAATAGAGGATATAAGAGATAATATATTTAAATTAATGATTACTTGCAAATACATATATACAGTAGACAGAAATACATATGTATAATCTATATTTTATTTTTCAATTTAATATTGTATATTTTATATTATCTGGATTAATTTATTTTATTGTTTAGAATTTATCTCATTTATTTTACTCTTATTGATTATATTTGTTTAGGTTATTTATATATTTATTTTATTTAACATTATATCATAGCTCCGAGGAAGACTGCAGAACAATTGAAACATCAGGTTATGTGTATGTATATATAATTTTTTTGCTATAAAATGTTTGAAGTAAAGGTAAAAATTATATTTATATAAGATTAACAATGAAAAGAACAGTTAATTTTTTTGCTTTAAAATGTTTGAAGTAAAGGTAAAAATTATATTGATATAAGATTAACAATGAAAAGAACAGTTTATTGATGGAAATAGCAATGAGTTTTGAGGATTCTTATATATAAGTAAGCTTCTTTAAAATGGCATTAAACCAACTTCCATTTTTGTTAGTAATATTGTTTCTATTTCAGTCGCACAGTCGCATCAAAATGCAACTTACTTGTTTTTTTATTGAAGTGATGTATGTGTCTTATATTCTTGAACACGAAGAACATTTATATTTTCCTCCCCTCTATTCCACAATTTCCATATCCATGATTCAAAATATTGTTTAGTAAAGAAACATATATATATAAAAGAGAGATTTAAAGCTTATTTTTTGTATAGTATATAAGTATATAATATGTATGCTTGTCTATATGTATATGTTACATATATATTTAACATATATAAATAAGTGCATATTACCCCTGTGTGATTCAGTGCAATGATAGGATGCCAGACTCTAGAATATATGGTCTTCAGATCGATTCCAGTTCTGGCATTTCTAGCACTCAAACTTCTCATGAACTCCCAAGCAATAAACCCATTCGACTATTTTTATTTTAATATATGCACTTATAATCATATATATGTATTGTAGCTATGTGTAGCCACATCGCAGCTAATAATTAACTGCATGTTAATTATTAAAGCTCTCAGTAAACAAAGGGTTAAACTATAAAATGCTAATTAATAGCAAAAATCATAAACTAAGAACGAATATTTACCCACAGTAGATAAATGATTAAGCAATATAACACTAAGTAATAGCAAATTAATTCCAAAACCTCATAGTGATGTGCATGGAGATTATTTACATTTTGTCTCAAATATATATTCTATACAGAAATAAGTAAAAAAAATTGCTAACTGATAGTAAAAATCGATTTTGGGAGAAGAGAGGAAAAGGGAAAATAGTTTTATTTAAGTTAATCAAATAGAAGTTTTAACTAATTATTTCAAAATAATGAGGTATTAAAAAGGAAAATAATATTTTATTATTTTCTCTGTCTGTTTTTTTTCTCTGTGTTTATCAAAAAACAGACTTTTTTTAAAAATTAATCTACTTATTCATAAGCACAGTATGGAACTTGAATGAAAGTAAATAAGTCTGTATTATATAAAAATGCTTCAAGAGCTCAACAGTTAGTCCAGTCTACCTTTTGGGAGAGAAAACAAATGTGGACTCGCAAATTTTTATTGTGAAAGCCAATGATTGAAAATCAAAAGATGCATGATATAAATCAAATAATGGTTTTGTGTGTATATACGATAAATATTAAACAAATGGTTTGCTGAGAAATTTAAGTGGTTCATCCCTCAACTGCACAGGATTCCATGAAAGAACAAAATGAAATGTCTAGCTGAATAATCTAGTATGGAAAAAGAAACTTAATTTCTCTCATTCTTTCTCTATCATATATAAATAGTTAAACATGCCTTATCAGGGAAGAAGAAAAAATGATTGATGGAGAATGACCAGCGAATCATGGACTGATCATGGGAGAAGTATCACGGTCATTTTATTAAACTTTGCACAATCCACATTTCTTTTAAAAGAAAGAAAAACTACATGGATCTGAATTTGTTTGATTATAATCTGTGTAGAAATAAATAATGAATGAAGAACTCATTTTAAACTATGAATAAATGAGAAATACATGTCAAAACTCCATGAAAGGAAACAAAATAAGTCATCTCAGAGGAATATTATCACTGGACACAGTGTTATTTTTCTTATTCGAATAACTGTTTTTTTCTGACAAAGGGAACTGAAGAAAGATAAACTATTTAGTTTTCACTATATTTATAAATGTGTGTATATTTTTTCTTTCTCTAAATTGTTACTTATCAACGATACTAATTTATTTCTAGATGTTGCATATGTATTTACTTTATAATTAGATGTGTGAGCATTATATATATATACTTAATACGACTCTTGTAATACGATTTTTTTAAGAGCTTGTAAATACTGTTCACATATTACTACTGGAATAAAACTGTTATTGTTATAACTGTTCTGCCTTTATTCACTTTTCATTTGTGCGTTTCAAAGTTAATCAAGTAGTGTAACATTACCAGTGTGTTTCAAAAATCCTGAAAGTTAGGATCCAGAGCTGATAGGATTTCTTCAAACGGTATAGATTTAAACTTGGGTTACTACTGATGCTGCTCTAGTCCTTAATAACATATTCCACCAAAACTAATAAATATTCTAGAATACTTAGGGTAGTGTGGGTTTATAATCATATGATGAGGAAATATTACTATATGGAGTTAACATTATCAGCAATAGGCTGTAAGCTGATGTCATCCAATATGCTCATCATAGTTAATGACTGGACCAATAAGTCAGTTAGTCGTGACCTAAGGGTGGCCTGATCATATAAATGCAAATATGTTTGAGACGAGTGTTACATATGCATGTTAAAACAGTATTACAAATCGATACACTATAATCTATGAATTTTAGTACTCACAGCATGATTTGAAAACTTAATTTTGTATATATAAAGGGGAAGATAAAGGACTAATTTATTTCTAGAATATGAATTGATTCAGTTGATGACCTATGTAGGATTCAATAGTTTACTAATAATTATTGCAAATGAGTAAGTATATCTATTAATAAATTGTGGCAGTAACAATCTTGAAACGACTATCAGAAAATAACCATAATCGACTAGACTCTGCTCTATTGATGAGAATAGTGAATAAATGACTGTAAGTACGTGACTAATAACTTCTTATGAGGGCAGCTCTTGTTTTAGTTTAGGAATCTTTAGTACCAGTTGAATTCCCAATGGTTTTGGAAAACACATTGAAACTTAATAAATAAAATATTGAAACACCAACCATATTTTTTAATGATTTAGTTTTTTTTTAAAAAAAAAAAAATAACAGTTGTATTTAACTTTTAAACATACACGCCGTTTATCTGAGTGAATTCTAATAAGTTAAATTTTTGAATTTATGTAAGGAAGGGGAAATACAGTCTTCGTTCACTTCGCACAATCTCAGTAACGAACAATATAATTGGTTAGTTAAGCAAGCTAATGATTTGCTAATCAACTAATCACTGATCAAGAGTAGTAATGACAAATATTGAATACTGTACAGTAAAAATAAATACATTTATATTTACTAATTTTTTCATATATTTTAAATACACATGTATAACACAGATTTTATTTTACAAGGCTTCACTTTTTTTTAAAAAATTTAATACCGGATGAATTTTCTTAAAGATAAACATTATTACGTACAAAGTCTGCTCTCCCCTCCCATCTCTTTCAAAGAGTCAATAATTTAGATTTACATATATTCAAATAACTTAAAAGTGAACCCAAAAAATTGTATTTATTTTGACAGAATGATATACAAATACCAGGTCGTATCAAAACATTTTAACCTATAAATCTTTTCTGTTTACAACACAGGCAGATGCTTTAAATATTTCTTAGATGAAAAATCTTATATTTTTAAAATACGGTTATTTACGAAAATAATCATTTCAGGACATTTCTACGTATGACGTAAAGGGAAATTCTCATTCAAAAAAAAAAAAAAGTAGAATTCCCTAAGTTATAATTATCTCTTTTTTCTAAAAGTTTTGGATAGTTAGAAATATTTGTCATTTTAAAGATTATTTTATAATGATACCTTGTACTTCGCCAAAAATCGTACTTCCTGTCATTGTTATTGGTATTGCTATCGGTGGGTCAATTTTATTCCAGTAAGAATTATTTTAATCATGAAAGATTTGTTAATGTTAATTAATAATAAAAGAAGAGTTGATAGAGCCGTGTATCAAAAATTCATCTCACACATTTGATAACTCTACTTTAAATATATATACAGTATAATGTTTATTAGAAATAATTAAAAAGTAGTTTAATTACCATAAGGTTGTTTTACTATTATTAAAATTGAGCGGTTAGTAAAATTTAATTTATCTCCTTGTCTTGAGTAGATCAATATTGGAAGCAAATCTAAGATTTTTTCGGTAAAGGTTTACTTTAGCGACCGCAAATAGTCGCGCATAGTAAATCCAGTTTGCAATGTAATTAGTGTTTGGTAACTTGTTTTTTTTTGCTGGAGGTGAAGGTAGGTTGATTAGGGAGAGAGCTAGGCACCTATCTCAGGTAGCAAATTAACATAGGCATCATTTTTATTTAATACATATTTTTTTTATTATATTCATTGCTTCTTCTTTTTTTTAGTAGACCATTTTAAATAAGGCTTTCAGTTATTTTAAAATTCATGTTTTTTTTTGCCTTGCCTCTGGTATCAAAACTGATTGAACAGACACCTTGGGCCAACGCATTATCTGCAAACATTGTTAGATAACTCGTGCGTTATTCCCCTCTCCATACAGAGTGCATAGTTTATCTTGAATTTAATATGTGTGATTTCTAACCCTTTGGAATGAAAATTCTTTGACAGCTATGATATTTTAAAACAAGTAATAATATTTTTCTGCACACTTAGCATAACGAAAATTTTGTAGTAAATATTTCAATTTCATTGAATTGATTGTAGTTAAACGTAATAAAGTTTATGCAAATCTACCCATTAAAATACATAGAAGCAGGATGAGGAGAATACAGGCCAAATATGTAATATGGACTTAAAAGTCCTGCATATGAGGGGTCAGAATGACTTATAGTCAACATGTGTATGACAATAAAATTGGTAAATAGAGGCTTTGAACATGCCATCATCATTCAATGATAGGGACAATTGAAGAGTGGAGAGGATTGAAGCTTGCCCATTAAAGTTTGAAGACTTTCTATCTTAATATAAACTGAGCATTGATTATATATGTGTGTGGAAATGATGATCTGGACCAACTGATGAGTGCTGGTTCAACATGAAATATACTTATTTGTGATCATTTATCTTTTTTGCATGTATGTGGTCATGTGTATTGGTTATATAGGATGGAATGGATGACTAAAATCTGGGTTCAAATCCCATCTAATTACATCTAGCATAAAAGTATATATAATATATTTGTATTAAATATTATCTATAGTTTTGATTGTATATATAAATACTCTCTAAATTTTATTAATAATATAAAATACTTTATTTTATATTATTAATAAAATTTAGAAAGTGCAAATAAAATGTAATTTATTTATTGATCATCGTTGAGATTTTATTTAGCTAACATAAGTTTTTAAACTATCAGTATTACAATTTTGATTCTCTGCCAGTATAAAAACTGCAAGTGAAATGATTATTTATTGAGAAAAGAAGCACAAAAAACATATAGACAAAAAAGAATTTGGTTCATCATCTAAAAGCAAAAAAATAGTTTTGAAGGCTTAAAACTTTAACAATGTATAAAGAGTCTTGGGCAGAATTGGGAAATTGATATACAAGATTTGTAGCATATAAATAATAAGTTTGGATTTCTGTAAGTTTCTATTATATTAGTCATCTTGGATTCTTTTAACACATTACAAAATGACCATTTTTGACCATTTGTGAAAAGTATTATTACAAAACATACACTATGTGTAACAATGTGCATATATAAATATCCAGCCATTTATTTTCAGTACAAAATACTTTTCAAAGCTGGTATCCAGAATGTACAATCACAAAAATGAATGCTTACATCATTACGACATAGTTTAAATATCTCTCTCACAGAATTTTCAATTTCTATCAATCAATTCAACTGGACAATTTAGTCAAAAATGTTAAAAATACTTTTAGAAAAATTCAAACTTTACATTAAATTGTTAAAAATATTGGACAGAGAGGAAAAAATAAAATGGAAAAAATTTAAAGAAGACGATCACATAACAATGTATAATTAGCCTCTTAAGTCAATCTAGTGTGATAATCTGTAATATTTGGAAATGATTCAAATTAGAAAGACTATAAATAATAATTTTTTGTTGCCATTGGCAGAATAGTCTAATTGGTTAGATCATTAATGTAAATTCAATAATAATAAACATAAAGATCATTTGATTTTCTTGTTAGACTGTCACTGGTCAGTTCAACAACATCTGATGAGGAATACTATTCAAAATAACTTGTGTTCCTATTAATCTATGAATTATATATTTGGAAAAGTAAAAATAAAACTTGGATCTTTCTAAAAATATTTAACAATCCAATTAGATTATGGAAAAAGACTATATATTGACTAGTATTAATAAAGATTGTATTAGTTAGTAAATGTTGGAAAACTTCTGATTAAGCTCTGAATGTTGAAGATCTAAATTCTATAAATTTGATCAACTTTTCTGTGAAACAAACAAAAATAAACAATTTTCAATAATATACATTTTTGAGAAGAATTGATTACTAATATTATCTCTGATGTTTAATAACATATTTCTCAGCATATATCACTTTAATAATGATTCAGTTTTAATAATTATCTTTCTTTATAATATCAAAATTATCACTGGAACCAAACTACTTTTTACCAATTGCAACAGAAGTAATCTTAAACGAGGAATTTTATTAAGTCGTCTAGATATTGAATCATTTTGCTGAATATGATTTTTTTTAGTTCATTATATCTGATTTTATGATGATGTAGTAGTACTTGTAAATAGTAAGAATGAGTTTAACAAATATTAAATGGATAGAATTTATCTTAAGTTTATGGTGAAAATAAATGTGACTAAAATTTAGGCATTAAAAATAGGGAGGATAAAAGTGATAAGTAGATAGAAAATTATAGAGAAAAATAAATGATTTTTAAATATCAAGAAATTGATTACACCTGGTAATGAAAATAATTAATTGAGATTAGATAAGAATTGCAATTACTAAATATATGTTTATAACAGTAGGTTTTAAGCCTGTTTTATAACAGTAGCTGATTCACCATACAGTAGTGCTTCCCAGTGCAAGCCTTAGTAATCAATGGATGCTAGAAGGTTTGGGCATAAAATTCCTATCTAGTACCTATTCATCCAATATCCCCAGACTAGTTTCTAGCTTGTGGCTTTCATCCATAATGAGCTTTGGATCTGAGAGCATTGTACTTTGATCTTAGAATCTAATGCAATTCTCCAGCCGCCACTTTTTACCTATTTAGTTAAGTATAAAGGTAGGATCACATGATAAAAAACACAATAAGGTTTTCAATGCAATCTCATTCAAATTATATAGTCATATAGATCTGAACCTAATCCAGCACTTTACATTTTGATGTCTTTGGTTTTTCAAAAATCACATTATCCCATAGGCAGGATTGGCATTTAGCCACCAAAATATACAAATGCTGAACTGGGTTCAGATTTATATGACTATACAAGCAAATGAACTTGGATAAAAAACTTATTGTGTTTTTTATCTTGGGCTCATAGCTTTATAGTTAACTAAATGGATAACTGCTGAAGAATTGCATTAGATCCTAAGATCTCCTCACTAATAAAAACCACAAACTAGAAACTAGTCTGGGGATATTGGATGAATAGGCATTAGATATGGATTTTATGCACAAACCTTCTTGCATTCATTGACAACTAAGGCTTGCACTGGGTGGTACTACTGTATGGAGAGTTTTCTATTGTTATTATGTAAGCATAGAAAATGGTGATCATGTGATGTTTTGGTGGTTAAATATGTATTTCATAATTATAGGTAATGCTATCTCTTTAAAGTGGGAACTAAGAAGAAAAAAGTTTTTTTTTTGAAAAAAAGATGTCATTTTATATAATGGTTTTGTAGATATTCTCAATAATATATATTTTCCACAGAGATGGATAATAAAATATTGCCAAAAACAACTTTTTTGTATTAAAATACTGATTCCAGTTCACGTCCCGGCCAATGCTATGACAATACTGATTCCAATTGACAAGAGTTATCTCTTAGATCTCTTTTCACACAAGAAATTATGGCACTAACCGATAACAACTAAGAATGATACCAACTTTCTTTACAATGCTGTTAGAAGTAAATGGCATCCATTCAAGTTTCTAGAGAATTCTATGGAAAAATTTAATTTTCAAGATGTATTTTGATTTAACTCAACTTTGCTGACTGAATTAGAGTATGTGATTGTTGGGAGGGTCCCTGAGGGCCTAATTCCTAATTCTTTTATGGGACGGAGCTGGGAGGAGGGTGCTGTTAACAAAAATTGGATAACTCATTCATTTGTTAGTAAGAATAATGTTATTCATGGTAGTTGCGTTATAAACCAGAGATTTTACCTAATTCAAGTAATACTTTTCCCAATGGTGATTATTTTTTTACTGGATTTAAATATCATTTTCAAGTGTTTTCTCTAACTTTCACTCATACATCCTCTATCAGATCTTTTAAATTGTCTCTCAGAATGTCATTCTATTTAAAATGCTCAACACCAAAATTAGTGCTAAATTTAACAAGTAAGTTTTTAAAGAAGTCTATTGGAAAATTCGATTTTGAAGGAAAATTTAGATTTAATTCAACTTTGCTGACTGAACTCATTCACCATCCAAGTTTTAAAATTGAGAATTATTATAATTGCAATAAAGTTTAAACAAATTGTAATAAGCGTCTTCTTCTTACATTATTTTCATCTTTTAAAGCCAGAGAAATAACAATCCTACTATTTGATTTTCAAGATTATATGTTTCTATTTTATACAAGCTACAATTTTATTATGAAAGTTTACACATTTCTAATAATTTTTTTGAAATAGTAAATGTACTTATTTAATGTTTGTGTGTATATGTAGAAATGTTATCATCATCAACCATTATCAGTCCACTGCAGGATGAAGGTCTTTCCAAGTTCAATGCATCTCCAATCTTTAGCTTCTCTTTGCCATATCACCTCTGCACACTTTCTTATTTGGATCCATCCATATCACATGTGGTCTCTTTCTGGGTCTTTTACAATCTCTTGGAATCCAGTTTAAGATTTCAATTGTCCATCTATTATTATCTCTTATAGCAATATGTCCAGCCCAACTCCATTTCAGTCTTTTAATTTTTTCAATGAAGTCAGTTAGACCTGTTTGTTCTCTTGCCCATATATTGTATTTTCGACCTCTTCTTGTTACTCCTAACACACATCTCTCCATACTTCTTTGAGTGGCATGAAATATCTGTATTGCTCTTCTATTAAGTTTCCAAGTATCAGATCCATAAGTGAAAACTGGTAAAACACATTTATTAAAAACCTTTCTTTTTAAACCCATAGGCATATTTCCTTTTAGTATCAAGTTATTTCTAACAAAAGCACTCCAACCAAGTTTAATTCTGTGATTAATTTCATCTATTATGTTTCCATCTGTATTAATAATCTGACCAAGGTATTTGTAACTGTTAACTTCTAATTCATTATAATCTTTATTTTCATATTTTGAGAAAATCCATTGAACATTACTTTAGTCTTTTAACATTTATCTTTAATCCTACTTTCATCTGATAAATCCATGATTTTCTGCAGCTGTAAAGCATTATTTGCAAAAATAACTACATCATCTGCAAAATCTAAATGACTTAAATAATCTCCATTAACTCTCACTCCTTTAGTTTCCCATTTTAATCCATGAAATACTTCCTTGCAGCACTACTTTAAAAAGTTTTGGAGATGTGGAGTCACCCTGTCTTACTCCTTTCTTAATGTTGACTTTCCTAGTATCATTATGTAAAATAATTGTTGCTGTTGCATTTTTATAAATATTCTTCAAAATATGACAACATGCTGGATCTATACTTGATGATCCAATACTTTAATCACTGAAGAAATGTTTATAGATTCAAATGCCTTTTCATAATCTACAAATCCAAAGTATAATGGCAACTCATATTCATTTGTCCTTTCTATAACTTCTGTCAATACCTGGATATGATCTACTGTACAAAAACCACTTTTAAATCCAGCTTGTTCTCTTGGTTGGTGGAAATCCAATGTTCTCTGTAGATGAGTTGTAATTATCTTGGTAAAAATTTTGTATAAAACTGATAAAAAACTGATAGGTCTGTAATTTCTAATATCTTCTTTATCATCATTTTTAAATATTAATACTGCATTCTTCCAATCATCTGGTACATTTTTATCATTTAGATATTTGGTATATAACTTTGCTAAAAAAATTTCAATTTCTTCACCTGTTTCTTTTAATATATCAATTATAATACCATCATTAACTGGAGCTTTTCCTTTCTTCATAAATTTAATTCTCACTTCTTCATTCTTTTAGTATTAATTCCATCTTTTTTTCTTATTGCAGATATAATTTTCTAGCAATACCAAAATGTTGATTTACACTCTCTTCTACAGCTTTCCTTGCTAGTTCACAGTTATACTGTCTTATATTATTTTCAACTCTTTTCTATACCATTTTACAAAATTCGAGATATTCAATCCTTTTTAATGCATCATTTTTGTATATTTTCATATTTCTTCTTTTCTTCATAAATTCTCTAGTCTCAATAGAAATTTTATAGGTCAATGGCTGCTTCTTTCTACCAACTATCTTTGTTGCAGTATTTAAAAGTGTATCCATTATTTTATTAATTTCATTCAAATCTGAATCATGTTCAAAATCTACTAATACTTGAAATCGATTTGTAAGTTCTAATTTAAATTCATTACAATGTTTCTGAAGATTAGGAAGATCAACTGTAAATATTGTTTTTCTTAATAATTTTTGTCTCTCTAGTTTTGCATTAATACATATCTTACATTTTATTAATCGATGATCACTTCCTGTGTTAAATTTATTAAGAACATTTTAATCTTGAAATATATATTTTCTGTTAGTCAAAATATAATGCAATTCTGCTGTACTTTCATTTGGATGCTTCCATGTCCATTTCCTTTTAACATTTTTCTCAAAAAAAGAATTCATAATATAAAGTTTTTATTTTTCTGCAAACTTTACAAGTCTATGTCCTCTCTCATTTCTATTACCATACCAAAATTATCTACAGCTCATCTTTCATTTGTTTACCAATTCTAGCATTAAAGTCTCCCATTACAATTTTAAAATGTTGTTTACTCTGATCAAAAGCCTTTTGTACATCCATATAAAAATCTTCTACTACTTCATCACTATGAGAACTTGTTGGGGCATAAACCTGAATTATCTGCATTTGGTATCTGCTATTAAGTTGTATAGCTAATCTTCCCACTCTATCCGATACACCATCAATCTCCACAAATGTTGTTCTTCCACTATTTTATTTATAATGAATCCTACTCCACTTGTATTTCCAATATTTGTGCCTTTATAGTACATGTCCACTTTTTAAGTCAATTGTCTCACCTTTTCTTCTAACTTCACAAAGTCCAATAATGTCCCATTTAATATAAGACAGTTCTTCTTCTAATTCTTGCAATCTTCCTTCACCTGAAAGTGATTTGCAGTTGTAAGTACCTAAATAAAAAGTCATTATCAAATGGCAGCCTGGAGCCACAATCAGGCAATTCTTAGCATCCTTGGTGACTTTACAGCCTCCTGGGAATAAGGGCCATGATTTATTTTTGTCTGTCATGATTGTATATATCTATCGGAAAAATATCATTTACACATACATTCATTCTGCTTTATGAGGCAACTAAGAACAATGTCCATGGTGTTTCTTGATCTTAAACTCAGAGGTGAAAATCTAATAAACTTACCACAGTGGTTAATGGGTGTTGGTGAGCAGTCATGTTTGTATACTATGCCGAATAATCACATAGTAATAACAGCTGCAATGACAAGAACGTATGGAGTGGACATTAGGAATTTGTCCTGCTCAGTTCCTTTAAGGCCTCCAAAAGGAATCAAAGGGTCTCCTTTCAGTTAATAGCAAACTCCTTTCTGCAGCCAGAAATCTTATATAAATATTTATATATTATATATACTTTTGTATATATCTAATACCCTATGGCAGTGGTAGTCAATCTTTTTACGTTAGCATACCAAAAATTTCCGAAAGATATTTATTGAATGATTGGTGTGCCATACAGTTATTAAATCAAAATATAAACAACTTAATTATTGCAGTTTTTTAAAAGTTTATAAAACAAAATAATAATAATAAAAATTTCTAAGTAAGCTAATTTTAAGTGAACAATATTTATTTAGAAGAGCACAAGTTGAATAAAATATAATAGTAAAAAATTAATAGTAGTTAAAACAAAATTTTGGAAATAAACATAAAATCAACATAAACAAATATTAAACCAGCAAGCATCACATGATCACATCTCCAATAGTAGCACATAATTGTTTATAAACAAAGCAAAGCAAAACTCCATATAGTAGTGCCACCTGTGCTAAACAGAGTAATCAATGAATTCCAGAAGGCTTGTGCATAAAATCGCCATCTAGTGCCTACTCATTCAATATCCTCAGACTAGTTTCTGGCTTGCCAAAGACACCAAAATGTATGGGTACTGAACTGAGTTCAGACCCATATGACTATATAAGCTATTGAGCTTAGATTGAAAATATTGTGTTTTCAATTTTGTTCCCATAGTTTTGTAGTTATGTAGAGATAAAAGGTGGCTGCTGTAGGGTTGCATTAGATCTTAAGATCTAGGTGCAGTGCTCTCAGATTCAAAGTTCCACATTGGCAAAGACCATAAGCCAGAAACTCGTCTCAGAATATTAGATGAGTAGGCACTAGATGGGGATTTTATGCACAAGCCTTCTGGCATCAATTGATTACCCTGGTAGGCACTGAGTGGCACTACTGAATGGAGAGTTTTGCCTATTTTAATAACAGTTATGTGCTAGCATAAGAAATGGTGATCAAGTGATTATTTATTTTACTTCTTCAAACTTGAAAATGCACTACATCACGATTTCCCAAACCTTTGTAGGCTCAGACCCATTTTCAAAAATGATTTTTAACTCAAGTGCTAATCCATCCAAATATATAACAATAAAAATAATAATGCTGGAATATTAAAATATGCTGATCATCATCAATGCTCTGGTCATTGAGTAAAATTGATATGCTGGACAACTATAAATTCTAATAAATCCCAAGCTGAATAAAATGTAGTGCATTGGACTTTAAAGGATATCCTTCTTGCACCAATACAGTATGATCATCAACTGGATGTTTATATAAATACCTTTTATATAACTTTTTGACCATTATGCATGAACATTGCTCAGAGAACAAACTCTATAACTTACTATGAACAAGAGATAATGCAACATATAATAATCTAAAACTAGGATTGAATAACTTCACTGGAATAATTTTAACAATGAAATACCAATTTAGCAATAATGATAAAAAAATGAAATTAAGGTTGGAAGAATATGGCTATATACATAAATTAAGCCTCTGACTTTGATTAATATTTGTGATTTACATATATGCTCCAATAGGTTTACATAAACCATCTATATTTTAGCATACAAATGTGCAGAATAAATAATTTATGAAAATATTTGAATTGTCATATAATAATAAACATTTTTTGTTTATCTCTGACACATATTGATATATGAACACAAACATGCAGTATAATTTATGAACATATCTGAATTGACATAAACCTGTAAATGAAATTTATTTTTTCTAATACATAATGACAGTCTTAACATATATGTGAGTGTGTATGGAAATGTGTGAACACTGATGTTTATATCATATATTTTAATTTGTCAAAATAATAAAATTATTAAAAATATATTTTTCACAATTAACCTTTTCACCCTTTATTTTTTTTTGGGTGTGTGGGGGAAAAATCAAATTTTTTTTTTGGCCCACTCTCAAAAACAGAAGACAAACTCTTTTTTTAAAATGTTATATATTATTTTATTAATCTCACCTAATACTTTTTTAAAAAAATTTTTTTTATTTTTTTTGTTTTTAGAGGGGAAGGAAAGTTTTTTAAAAAATAATTTGTTTTTTTTTTTTTTTAAATTTTTTATTTTTGAAACAAAATATTTTATAATATAAAAAAAAGGTAAAATTTTATTTTATAAAAAATTTATTTTTTTTTTTTATTAAATTTTTAAAATTTTTATAAAAATTTTTAATATTTTTAAAAATTATTTTTTTTTTTTTTTTTTTTTTTTAAAAAAATTTTTTTATTTTTTTAAATAATATTTTTTAATTTCTTAATTTAAATTTAAAAAAAAATCTTTACTTTTTTTTTTTTTTTTTTTTTTTTTGCTGTTTTTTTTTTTTTTTCTCCCCCTCACAATGTTTTTTTTTTGGGGGGGAAGAAGAGAACAAATAATAACAAATAATGTTTTTTTTTTTTTTTTTTAATTATTTTTTTTTTTTTTTTTTTTTTTAAAATTATGGGGGGGGAAATCACCTAAAAATATAAATATTTAATTAATATATTTTTGGTGGATGGATTGGGTTTTGAAGGGGGGGGGGGGGGGGGAGGGGGGGGGTGGGGGGGGGGGGGGGGGGGGGGGGGGGGGGGGGTTAATTCCCTGTTGAAAGTATATATAAAAAATAATAAGAATCAGTTATTAAAACTAAATTCTTTGATGGCCCTTCATAGATATTTTCTTTTTTCTAAAAAAAGGAATATCACATCTTTGACTGGTTAATGTTAATTAATTATAAGCATATTTAAGAAAAAATTATTCCAGGAAGTTTTGTTGTTTTCCAATCTAGAAGTACTTTTTTTTTGGAGTTTATGAATCAATTCTCTACTTTTTGACTTTTAATTCAAGCAAAAATTATTTACTTGTACTTTTAAGACATAGATTTTATGTGATTTTCAAGGAATTATTTAAAATAATTCACTAGCTGAACTTGATATAAATACATGGTGCATTTATCTGTAGTTCTCTGTATAAACAAAACAGCATACATAACTAATTTTTCAGCAAGCTGATGGACTATCTAAGCTGGTCTCTTCTTAACCATAGACTGGCTTATTATCATCAGGAAATATATCATCTAGGTAATTGCTGACAATAAATCGTCTCCATTTAATCTCGGATTGTGTAGACTTCTGGAAAGCCATTAAGTTCAATAAGGTAATGGAGAACATAGACAAATTGGGTCTTGTTCCATGTGAATCCAAACTCTATTGTATTGAACCAGTAGCAGCTGCGGGACTTGCTCACCCTGCCTTCAGTTATATCATGTTAGTTTCTATATAACTCTTAAGAAAATCAATTCTTAAGAACTATCCCCTAATTTAATTTCTTATAGTCTGGGTTGGGTGAGGTAAAAATGTTTTTTCTATCTTGATTGAAAAAAGTTAATGACTCTTTTCAATTCACTTTTTATTCTCTATAATTTATTAAATGCAAAATCAATATGTTATATATTTAATTTAGATTGTGCTTTATGCAAAAAAGTGAAGCTTATCTCTATCTTATTAACAAGTTATATTATGGCTTAGCGCTTTCAGAGGATGGCATATTATGGGGAGACCCATGCTAGCATTACAACAAGAACATCTCAACATCAATATTTGTACAGGAAAGCTATAAATAACAAGGAAAACAGGTCCATATTCTTCAAGCACCAAAAAACAACAGGCCATGTGCTCGAATTCATTATGGCATAGGCATTATGCACTGAACGTATTGATATGAAACGAAAAATTAAAGAGGCGTACTTTATTGCAAATGACAATTGGGTAATAAACTGGAAGGAATCTTGCTTTGCAATCTCCAGAAAATGGACAGTATAAAATTTGCATAAATTTTACATAAACCACAGCTAACTTCAGTTAAAAGTAGGCTATGATTATGGAGACTCAAGGTCTCTGAAAGCACTAAGCCATATAATTGTTAATAAGATAGAGATAAGCTTCACTTTTTTGCGTAAAGTGCAATCTAAATTAATTACTAATCAAAGGTGAAGTAATAAACTAGTATTTTATTTCAAATATGTTATACATTGTACAAAAGAAACAAGTATAAAATATAAGCTAATACATGTGTAAAATAAGATGATAAATAAGCAAGATGAATATGTTATATGCATTAATGAAATTCATAAGGACATATAGATTAATACAAATAGAATAAGGGATAAAATAAATGTGTGATAATAACTGTGATATCTGGTACCATTGTCTAATGTTCAAACTAAGCAGTCCATCAATAACGGTGAGTATTTACCCAATCTGCCTGACAAATGACTCAGTTCAGCAGACTGTTCCTTCACGGTGTTTATTTACCCAATCTGCCTGACAAATGACTCAGTTCAGCAGACTGTTGCATTCATTGAATATTCTTAACGAGATTCCATGTTTCATAAAATCTTGAGTTGGTAGTTAGCAGTTTATCATGATTCTTCATTTTTTGTAGTTTCCTAATGGTAAAAGCCTCTTCATCGAAAGCACTGGTGTTGAATATTTTTCTGTACCTTACAGTTCAAATTGCATAGTTTATAAATAATGACAATCTGATTGTGGCAATTGATCTTGATCTTATGCTGTCATTGAGTGATATGACTAAGTAATAGTCAATGTTGAGGTTCTTGGCAATTGTTCTTCTTGTGATACAGAGACCAGGGCATGAACATATCAGATGTTTAAAGGTTTCTTCATGCCTCTGACAGAGAGAACAAATTGGATCAATTTTATCAATGCCTCTCTTATAAGCAAGAAACCAGTTGGTACTCACTGAATTGTTTTGTAGATAAGTAGAGATAACAGGTGGCTGCTGGAGGGTTGAATTAGATCCTAAGATCTATGTGCAGGGTTCTCAGATCCAAGGCTCCTCACTGACGAAGGCCACAAGCCAGAAACTAGTCTGGGGATAGCAGATGAGTAGGCACTAGATGGGTATTTTATGCACAAGCCTTCTGGCATCCATTGATTACTTTGGTTGGCACAGGGTAGCACTACTGTATGGAGTTTTTTGCTTGCTCAAATACAATATACTTCATTTGGGTTCTATGCAGAGATCATTGTCTACTACTACTAAATACCGATGCTAAATATGTTTACATATAAATGCTTCATGTT
Organism: Epiperipatus broadwayi; assembly: GCA_028023455.1. Lineage (NCBI taxonomy): Eukaryota > Metazoa > Onychophora > Udeonychophora > Euonychophora > Peripatidae > Epiperipatus > Epiperipatus broadwayi. The sequence continues at coordinate 1,427 of JAQFVV010006392.1, read as the reverse complement.
ATATCTATATGCCCATATATGTTTCATGTCAAGTAATTTTACTTAAATATTAAAAACTTTTTCTTCTAATGAATAAAACATTTTTTGGGGAAAAAATGAAAATACTTCTCTAAATAAAACTAAGTGTAGAATGAGCATAAGTGTGTATGGATGCAGTCACAGAATGCCACATCCAAAATATAATTCAGTTTAAATAAATGTCAACAATGCTAAGCACATTATGTAAATGGTAACCATTTGCAATGCAGGCAACACCCCTTAGTTATATTAAAACATTGTCTATTTAAAAGCTTTATTTTCTGAAAGACATACAAACAGATTTAATAATTTTACTAAGCAATTACAGCTATCAAAAAGAAACGATCTATATAACTTTATTAAAAATATTTCTTTGTGCGGTTTGCCAAAAACTATTAACATATCTCAACAATATTTGGTAATATAGTAAAAAGATATTAATACTTAATTATCACATGATCATCATTTCTTATGCTTGCTTATAACTGTTATTAAACCAGGAAAAACTCTCTATATGTAATACCTTCTGGCATCCATTTATTATTCTGGCTTGCACTAAGTGGCAATATGTATAGAGAATTTTGCTGTTTTAATAATACTCAATTATCTTGAGAAACAAGGATTAAGCAAACAGATGTTTAGAAGTTAAAATGGTTGTCAATTAGTAAATGGAGATTCGGTAAATTTTGAGAGAAGTAACTTGCTAGAGAAAAACAAATATTAAAAACTAAATGTGGATACCTTTTGTTTACAAATAGTATAAAACCACAGCAAAATATATTACAAGGGTCTTTAATCTTTCTCCAGATAAGTTATGCCCAAGAAAGTACTCATGGAATAGAGAAAGCCAGAGTCTGCTATCTTCTACCATCCCATAAACACCATGAGCTAAAATTCCACAATGAAGTCAGTGCAAACTATTGTTATATAACTCAATCAGTTGCCAATCATGTCTACATGCTTGAATTTCTTAAAGCAAGCTAGATAATCATACATATGCCCTACAAACGCTGACAGGAAATCCAAAAATATAAATTGCAAACTGCAGAAGACATCACCCCACTGAAGCTATGTTCCGATTCATAAACATAGCGCAAAGACTTTGCTTGGGCAAGCAAAGAGACATTTGAACTTTTAACATGTACTTTCTATGATTAGAAAGACATCTGTAAATTATTAATCTTTAATATATATCTAAATGTCAAATGAAAAATTGAATGAAATTATTTTTTAATATAAATATATTTCACGTTATATTATGACAATAACTATGCCATTTGTCATTGGTACAAATTACTGCGTAATTAAATATCTGCACATATAAACCCATGGAAGAAAAAAGATTATTTACTTTTGCAAATACCCATGGATTTCATTTTTAACAATATCATTCAGTAATTAAAAACAAT